>OX463780.1:45765070-46170079 GCA_949825025.1 Siphlonurus alternatus | reverse complement strand
TTTTTTTTTCATAATTTTTAGAGTCCGGGAACTATTTTTTAAAAAAAATATTGAAATTACAGAGAAAGTGACGCCTCTAGATGCCTCTTTTAATAAAAGGATAGGACCTAAAAGGAGCGTGAGTTCAAACTTAATTAACCTCGGCAAAACTTTTTAGCAATACACACTAAAAAATCTGAAAAATATCAGTGGCATAACTTTTCACCCTCTATCCATTTTTGCAATAAAAATTTTAAGTCGATACTCTATTGTATTACTTTGTAAAACTACTTGTTTTGAATTTATCCCTTTGTTTGATCCACTAAAGATGTACTGAAGAATAGGTATGGTTCAAAGGCTTCTCTGTAGCTGCTGGTAATCTTGTCTGTTGTGATTATTTGCTGCGTCAAAGGTAGTCACAGCGACTGCTGAGCTTCCGTAGATTAGAGTCTCTTTACACCGCCCAGAAATGACATCAACACCCACGTCACGTAACCATTGGAGGTCATTCACTGACCTCTGTTTGACCTCCAAACAAGTTTGATGAAACAGGTTTTACGGTATTTTAAGTAATGAGAAACCATTTAAAATCTGATAATTATAGTATATTTAATAATAATAATATTTATATTTTTAATTTTTCGTCTTACCTCCTTGTATTATTTTAAGCAATGCTATAGCCATGTGTTTCTGCTAATCTAAAGTATGTTATTAAATAAATTCCTTACATTTCTATACAGTATTTTTTTCATTATAATAATTGCTAAAAGAGTTTTAATATTAATCTGATTTAAAAAAGAAATATATAGATCTTTTGTGTTTTATTTTTAAGTTAATATTATAAAATGAAAAAAAAAATATATAAATATTGTGATTAAATTCTAGACAGCAATTTAATTTGATCCAATAAATGGAGATTGAGAGTTGAAATTCCTTGTTGTATATATTATTTTAGTGAAACAATTATATTTATATTTTTTTAATTTTTTGAAATCTATGATCAATTAATTGAATTTCCAATATATTTCTCAAACTAAATGATACTAGATAACAAAATTTAGACTATTTTTTAAAATTTATTAAATTTATTATACAATAATAAAAAATGCGACGAAACAATAAAAACAGGGAGATTTGGAACCATGTTAAAAAAAAAAATGATGACTGAGAGATTCTGTATGTTCAGTAGAATGGAAATAAATCAATAAATTTATTGAAGTAGAATAAAAAAAAGTCACGTCTACTGAATCACGTACGACAGTTTGCTGTGAACGTCACTGAGCAGTCAAAGCTCATAATGTTTGCCGTGGAGGAAGTTTTGCAGACGCTCTGTTACAATATAAATATACCCTTTGTACAATGGTCAGTAAATATTTTCCAATTACTTGTTATGTAATATAATGTTTGAATTTCCTCTCTCTCTCTCTCTCTCTCTTCTCTCTCTTCTCTCTCTCTCTCTCTCTCTCTCTCTCTCTCTCTCTCTCTCTCTCTCTCTCTCTCTCTCTCTCTCTCTCTCTCTCTCTCTCTCTCTCTCTCTCTCTCTCTCTCTCTCTCTCTCTCTCTCTCTCTCTCTCTCTCTCTCTCTCTCTCTCTCTCTCGTATTCTTCAATAATTTTTATCATGTAAGAGTTTGTTTATGTAAATTCTTGAGATCTGTGAAATATCTTTGTTTTAAAATGGATGTCCGCATGACATGGCTGTTAAAAGGGCTATAAGGGATGATAAATTAACGTCATAATAATGACATATTAATTATAATATTAATTATACACTGTATTACCATGGTGAAGATTAGATTATATGCCTCACAAAGCACACCAAAAAGTTTTATATATGACCTTTATTATTATTTATATGAAATTAAATCCAACATTGGTTTTAAGTTTATAAAACTCTTACTTCTAGAGCGAAATGGATTTATACTTTACTATAGTATCAACACATGTGCATAGTATGTTAAATTATAATGAAAGCTATAATCATAAAATAATTATATTGCATTACTACGAGTATCTAATAACAAAAATATTATTAAAGTATAATTTTTTTATAAAGCAAAAATAATTTTTATACGACTCACAATTCGACATAATAGAATGGATAGAAGAAATTGAGTTATTCATTTTTTTTTTAGATTTTTTTGAAACCTCTAATAATCAAGGTGAAACACGCTGTGACGTCATAGTCATGCAACGTCTTTCCCTATGCTTGCGTGTTAAATATTTGCATGACTATGACGTCACAGCTTTTTGCAGCATGATTTTTAAGGATATTAGAGGGTTCAAAAAAAATCTGAAAAAATTTGACACTACATAACTCGAGGTACTCTATATTCAAATATGCAATAAAAAATTCATATAGTAAATTTTATAGCGTTTTAAATTTATTCATGATTTGATTGAACATGCATAATAGCGTTTACAACAACAATAATAACAACATTATTATAAAATAAAATGAGAACTTTATTGTATGACTGACTGAAAGCCATAAAAACCTGATTATTTCATAATGTCCATTTAGCTGTGTTCACTTACCTGTGTCCATTTACCCTCATTACCGTGACTCTAACATGTGACTTTGTTCTCTGAGTTTATAAACGAGAAACGACAGTTATTGTGAGGACTTCTGCATTGACGTAGAAATGTAATGTTTATGGTAATATGTATACCAAACTCAGGTATATAAATCCCATAGGACGCTTAAGGGTCTTCTAAATACATAGCAAAATAGCACTTTAGTGCCACATTTCCAGTTATGACTATTCATTGAAACTAATGCTGACTTGACATTTAAATATCATTAGAAAATATTATGAAATATAATTTTTATGTTTTAAGTGTCTGCAATAATTAAAAAAAATTTATATCATATTAATAAGGTACCACATATCGTTAATTGTTAAAGATATTCGAATTGTTTGTTTTTATTAATATAAGGTTTAAAATAGCATGATATAACACAAAATTTTGAACCATAAATATATATTTGAAATAATCTCATAATTAGTAACTTATGGTGTTCCAAATTATTTTTTATATTAATTAAAAACTTTGTTTTGAGAGTTTTGCAGTGCGTTTGGTACATATATAAATTGCAATATATAAGTCCTCAATGGTAGTTACATATAGCTATTTAAATAATTACTTATATTGATATTTAACTTGCTTAATATTTTTTTTTACGTTAGTAAAAATGACAAAACTACCCATTTTCATTAAAAAAATATAATTATTTATTTAAAGATAAAATCACCATTATCTTTTTACGTTCATACATTTTCAGGTTTTAAATTAATATCTACAACATTTTAAATTTAAAAAGATCTTTCTTTGGATACATGCAGCATAATAGTGTGTAGTAAATTTATGGGAAGTGTATATAATGTACTGTACTAATGGTGCATCATGAAAAATTAAAATTCTTTGATAATTATATTGCTCATAGTTATCCACTTTATATTTTCACTGATATAAATACATAATTAACTTATTCAGTTAAATATTTAATCGAGAAGATAAAAAATTCATGACGTCATTAAATTCTCAGTGGATTTTATAATGTAATATATTCTCTTGTAATTCGCTTTCCCTGGTTCTTCCATTACTTGATGTAATTGTAACCTAATGGCTCTTGACATCAGCTCCAGACTTTTACCAATTAGACAAGTTGAAACAAGAAGTTTAATATAAATAATTTGATTTTATATTCGAATTAACTTTAATTTATAAATGATTAAAAAAGAATGCTTTAAAAAAAATGAACTATTTAAATCATTTTTTAAGTTGTAAAATTCTCTAGGATAATAAAATTGTAAATATACGAATAAAAATATAAAATAATCTTTTATTACATTATTTACGCTTTCTCATGGATATTGTATATATTTTACGACTCGCACATTTTTTACACCTCTATAATGAAAAGAAGAAGAAAAAAATAACAAATTTGTGTGCACAGCTTGAGTAAATATTGCGAATTCTATTTACTGGCATTATGATTATTATGCTATGTCAAAGTGTATTGTAATAAATGAATTTCAAATATTTTGCATGTGGATTGATAAATTTGCTGTCGTTGTGGGATTATTGAACGTCATCAAAATACAATAATTTTATCATGATATTAACACGATTACATTAATTAATACGTTTGATGTTGAGTCATCAATTAAACATTGACAGACATATTTTTTTATTAATGAATTTTTGATGCACTGATATACACAAGGTTCAGGTATTTAAAAAAATTAGTAACCATTTACTATTCAGAGTACATTATTATTAGCATTATAAGAAAAAATATTATAAATAGATCAGAATCTGTATAATCAATTATCTTAATTAAAGGGGTACCAAAGTGAATACTTTTTTTACAGATTCGGGCAGCTAAGAATTATTCTGATATCCCTGTGGCTCAATATTTTCGTACGATGCCTAGTTATTTTAAAATTAATTATTTAGTTTGAAAAGTGAGTTCTATGGCCGTTGATTGATTCAAGCCGATGCGCTCCCGCAGCGGCCGCTGATACGACGAGAATTTCCCGCGAATCATGGGAAACTCCTCCCGCCCCTTTCTTGTCGTATCACCGGCCGCTGCGGACGCGCATCGGCTTGAATCAATCAACGGCCATAGAACTCACTTTTCAAACTAAATAATTAATTGTAAAATAACTAGGCATTGTACGAAAATATTGAGCCACAGGGATGTTAGAATAATTCTTAGCTGCCCGAATATGTAAAAAAAGTATTCACTTTGGAACCCCTTTAATACAAGTTAAAAACTACATCTGACAATTTAGAGTAATTCTTACATCCTTTAATGAGCACCAAGAAAGAGGTGCTTTTTTTTTTTAAATTAGAAGTTTAGAGAAGCTAGAGTTTGCATCGTGTTGAAATTAATTAAGGTATAACCTGAGAATTTGTTTGTCAAGGTCAAGAGGCGTGGCTATAGTGGCAACACTGTTTGCATTGGAATGCGCATAAATTTTTAGGAGGGGGTGGTGACAACAGTCCTTGAGAACGTTGCCACATTTCTCATCACATATAGGAGACGATCATCGCCACGGTTCAAAATATATGAAAACAATTCAGAAAAATAGTCTAAAAAATTAGGTTTTAGTAAAAAAAAAAAGTAGAAGAATCTGTTGTATAGTTTTTTTGCAATGCTAATTAACAAATTTAACATTGGAAGGATACAAAATTCTCATTTAAATAAATTAATTATAATTAAACCAACGGTTAAAAAATTCCGAAAAAATTCAGAGCTAATTTGACGATTGTTGTGAGTCCACCAAATTAATTTGAAGGAAATCTGTTGTAGCGAATTTTTCGTCCAAATTTCTCAGGTTAAGCCTTAACTAGTGAGTGACGAACCCACTTTATACCGAAGTTTCCATGTGATTTCTTATTGAAAATGGCAAATTATATACCAATGCATATATATGATAGATGTTTTTGTATTATTATTATACCAACTATATAATAATACAGTATATATAAATAGCTACCAATATAGACAACAAACAGCATGTAATCAACAAAAAACAACAATTTTGGGGGGCATTCACAAAGCACATTAACCCTCACTTTAGCACTAGGGATAAAAATTGAGGCTAAAGTGGGGGTTAAAGTGCTTTGTGAATGCCCCCCTTTGAGTTCCTATTCTTGCAACTTGATATGAACTTTACAAATTCTATATAGAGTTTTTTTTTTTTTTTTTTAAAGTTTGTGGTTTCTGTATTATACAATTCTTTATTTAGTAAAATTGTTCTAACTTTTTTGTCTAAATTGTTTGCAAGTACTTGAGAACGAGGCTAGACAGTTTGCCTGGGTCAAGATTTTTTCGTGTGAGCGCCTCGGGAAGAAGCTCGTCTCAAGTTGGTAACGACGTGACGCCCTCGTGCGGCGCGTCTTGCCTCGGGCGTCTGCTACTACAAGACATCAAAGACATGTTAACGAGCCCGCTTGCTGCCTCGGTCAACCGACGTTATAGAACCACGCTTTACATTTCTACTTTTATAAAACCAACCAATCAATAAGTCAAATCTAATCAAGTATTTAGGGTTGAGCATCTAGGGAAACTAAAAATCTTTATATAGGGGTTGATTTAGACACCTCTCAAGAGAATTAAAAAAAATATTGACTCAATTTTTTTTTTCAAGCTTTATGTTGAACGTTGGATTAGTTTGCAAGAAAATTATTTTGATTACATTTTAACTATTTTATTCACAAAGGAATACTTTTTTTTTAATGAAAAATATTCAGTGTATAATCAGTTTAATAGATTGGTCAGATCGAGTAAACATTATAGTTTCTTTTATATCAATGGAGTATCGACCGGTTTTGTTGTTTTTACTGCAGAAATGGATAGAGGGTGCAAAGTTATGCTACCCTGATTTTTTTCAGATTTTTTACTACCCTGAAAGTATTTTTTAAAAAATATTGAAAGTCCTTTTTTTAAAAATACTTTCAGAGCTGTAAAAAATCTGAAAAATATCAGAGTAGCATAACTTTGAACCCTCTATCCATTTCTGCAATAAAAATATATTTCAATACTCCATTAAGACTGTAGATTGACAAAAAGTATTAAAGAGTAAATCATTACATTCCAAGTAATTGAAATTAATTAACTGTATTAAATGTATTTAAATGTAAAACATCTTCCCATCTTCCCGCTCAAGACGTGTAGTATTAAATTACATTATTTGTAGTACTGAAAACAAATAAAAGCTTGTTATACAAACAATTTAAATCAAAAGACCACACGTACATACTTCTTGTCTGAGACGTGTGATGTTAAGGGTGTCATACATCCACCCCTGGCAACATGTTTTGACGTGTTTGTTTGTTCCACAGCGATGCCGGCACCCGCGTGTTCTCTGGTCAAGTACTCGACATGGGAAGATGTACGACACTCGGACCTAGGGGTGTGGACCCCGCTGGAGTTCACCCCTGCCTTCATCTCCCGTATGCGGTAAGTACCTTTTTACCCAAGGTATTATAATCAAAGGAGGTATGACCTTCATGCAAGAAATTAAACTTGTTTTAAATACATTTCTGTGGAAAGATTTGTCACAACATGTCTGGTAATTATGCAACCGGCTGTACATCACACATGTAATAGTAAATTAACACGTTCAGCTGCTCGTACGCAGAACTGGTTGTATCCCCATTAGGATTGGAGATTGACAAAGCTGTCAGAGTTACAAATTGACATTTTTAGTGTTCTTAATTGTATAAAAAATTTTGAGTATTTTATAATAAATTGCCAGTTGGACACTATTTAAAAAATATATATATATATGTATATATATATATATATATATATATATATATATATATATATATATATATATATATATATATATATATATATATATATATATATTTTAAATATAAAAAGAAAATCAAACACCGTCAATTAATTATCAGGTAAACCTGTATTTTTCAAATAAACTTCTTTATTGTTGCAGAGGCACCAGCATAATATCTAAATTCTCAAATTTAATATTTATTTTATATTGTTGTCTCATTTTTTACATTTTTAGCATTTTATACATTGGCGTAATCATTCAAACTTAACAACAAAATTAACTTCACCAGCTTGGTCAAATCCACTCATCTCAAAGCAGTGAAGACCGTTACAAAATAAAGAGTCCACTTTTAATGGGTGATATTCCTTAAATTAAAAGAAAAAAAAACGGCTCTTAAAAGGAGATACTTGATGTTAATAATGGTGTACTATTTCAGAAGCAATCTTAAGTGGAATATCATATGATCCCCCTAATCATATTGGGGGAGGATGAACCTAGAGCATTTGTAAGGGATGAAGTGCATGTATTCACATATAATAGAAGGAGTCTTGGATAATAGAGCCTCAAATTAAATAGTGAAATAATGGAAGTTGAGTATTTGCTTACCTTTATAACTAGTGCGACACCTGTGAGAGCTTCAGTCATCAAACGAGTCGTTGAGATTGTAACATAATATGCTGGAATTTATAAAATATAGTCGTAAAATGTTGACAATTTATTCAACACGTTGATAAACAGGTACATCGTCTGTCAACATTTTTGTTTTAAATTTTACACCCATTGTAAATAAACTCTTATTTACTGTATTAAGCCTCTATATTGCACGATATAATTTTGCATACAGTTTTTCCTTACAAGAAAATTTCTTCTCCCTATACAAATACATGGAGTTGAAGTATTCTTTTTTTTGTAAACAAAAATTGTATGCAACACTATAAAAAAAAAATGTATTGTGTAATACCGGCTTAATATGCACTGGATACAGAATTTCAATGAATTCAAGGCTGCTATCTATATATATATATATATATATATATATATATATATATATATATATATATATATATATATATATATATATATAGTAGTCTTGAATGAATTATTTTAAAGTATAATTAAATCATAATTATTAGAAGGTTTTGATCAGTAACAAGCTTTTATACAAAATTAAAGGACGATGGTGAGTTTGCATAATTGTAATCATTAACAAATTGCATTGTTTTAAAGTATTTTTTTTTAAATATTCATGAGACGTCATCAAATATTTATTCTTGGTTACAGAATAATGCCTGATGTTAAAAAAATATTTAAATTATTGTTGTTTTTTTAAATATAAATAGAAAGGTTTTAGGAACAATATGGATTTATAATAAAATGCAATTTTAATAATTTCAATGTGAGGTAAACAAAATATTGAGAGTAAAAAATATTAAAACTCAGAAAATTCAACAAAATTGAGTATTTATTTTTTTGCAATAACAAGAAAGTTGATCCACTGTGACCTTTTCTATGTTGCAACATTTTCCAGGCTGAGCTACCGCCAATAACACGATACAGACAATATGACACAGCAGCTTGAGTAAGTTGAACCCACCACAGACTTTTTTATATGATACAGAACTCGTATGACATTTCAAATATAATATAGCAACTTTATTTTTTCGTCAGACGTGGTAATCGAATACAAAAAGTACACTGAGAAAATACTACTGCTAATCTGAAGATGTTTTTAATACACATGATATCGTGCCTCATCTGCAATAATGAACTTTATGTTATATCTATTTATAGCTCATAATTGTGCTCACCTGAAATAGCATGCAGACAGCTCATTATTGCAACAAAATCGTAGTAGGCAGATAGCTCATTATTTCAGGCGAGGTAATGTATATAATGGACAACATACATGAAAAAATTTTATTGCAGAAATGAATAGATGGTACGAAATTATGCTACTCTGAATTTTTTCAGATTTTTTTGAAACCCGGAACTATTTTTAAATAATTATTGAAAGTCCTGTGATTTCAGTTGGCACCCCTGCAGCCTTAATAAAAAGGATAGAGACTGGACGCCTATTGACGCCTCCAGGGGGCGTGGCCGCACTTTTAATAATTATTTAAAAATAGTTCTGGGTTTCAAAAAAATGTAAAAGAATTCAGAGTGGCATAATTTGGTACCCTCTATTCATTTCTGCAATAAAAAAAATTCATGTATGTTGTCCATTATCTATCATGTTTCTGATATATTAGTATATGTAGTGGGTATGAGGATTATTAATTATGCAGTAATTACGAATTTTTAACATTGAATGCATAAACTGCTTTATATAAATAAAATTGTTTAAAAATAGATAAATTTATAGCAAATTATTAAGGTGTTTTTGTGATACATTGAAAGAAACTAAAAAATTATTATAAAATTGTTTCCATTTAATAAAATATGCTTTTTATTCTACACAATGCATTAGATGTAATTATTAATACTTTTATAATAACTAATAACTGTCCATTTATATTACATAATTATTGTAAATGTATTGCATATTTCAAATCTAAATTTAAAAATATTTTATATTTACTTCAATTGACTCATTTTTATAATTTAAAAAAATGCTTTGAGATAAACTAAAATATAAATAAATTTTATCAATTTAAAGTTAATATTAATTATTCTAAAAAAAAAAATTTAGTTTACAAAATAGATAAATTATATAGAGATAAAAATTATGTTGACCTTTTGCGTGTTAAAATCTCTATACAGAAGGGATTTCAATTTATCGTAGGCATCATGTATCACCAGATATAGCAGCAAATATATATTCAGTTGAACAGGAAACTAAGTCTTCCCAGAAATCCCACAAACACTGGCAGATAACGGAGGTCACAAATCTGATGTATCAAGCTCTTTACATTCGAGCAATTATAATTCCCTTTCTATTGACGAGAGGAACGTAACAAGATATTTTATGAATTGATGCGAACAATGGTTTAAATTTTATAAGGAAATTGACTACTTGTTTGTGGATATCTATTGCGAGTGGTGAAATACACGTGAATTGTAAGGTAATTATAATTATTTAGTCAGTTCCATAGTGAAATGAGTGGAGTTATATTTCAATGGAAATATTATTAAAATATATACCCAGTGTCTATCTGAATGTAATATAAGAATGCTTCTTTTGTGTGGCCGAATAATATTTATTTATTACAATGTTAGTTAGCTTAATTACTAACAGCATATTCTGCTATTGATGTAAGCATTCAGTATTAATAACAGGAGAAAGGATTTATAGGAAAGGAGGCGGCTATGGCATTTTGTTAGGAACTGCCCTGGCATTCGCATGGGAGTGAAAATGGGAAACCACAGAAAACCATCGTCAAGGCAGACTGGACCAAAGTGACGAATTTTAGCACCTACCAAATACAGGTAGTATAGTAGAAGAAAATGCATGCCACCTTTCGGGTGCTACCGGAACTCACTGCCATACCTCAGCTCGAAGTAACGAAAAGTCACCTGAGCCAAGGTAGGAAGCGATTCTGGGTATCCCGAGCGATAGGCAGAGGTCCAAACCACTACGCTACCTGCAATGTTCGCCAAAATACTAATACATCAAAACATAATTATACTAATCTCTCTCTGATTAGCAGTATTTCCAACACGATAATTGTTTTCTCACAACAACATAGTTGTAAAATTACAAGACATATATTTTAATAAAATAAATTTTATAATAAAAAATATATTTGCATGAAAACACAAACAATAATTATAATATGATTAGTATCTTCAATAAGAATAATGTCAAAACATGGAACATTAAATGTACTGTAACAAAAATAAAACAAATATTATGTTAAATGGATAACATGCATGCAATTTTTTTATTGCAGAAATTAATAGAGGGTATCAAATTATGCTACTCTGAATTTTTTTAGATTTTATAATTGTTGAAAAATTTCTGTATGTTAAGTTGGCACCCCTGAATCCTTAATAAAAAGGATAGGCACTATATGCCTATTGATGCCTCCAGGGGGTGTGGTCGTTTCAATAATTATTTAAAAATTGTTCCGGGTCTAAAAAAAAAAAGAGAAAAAATTCAGAGTAGCATAATTTGATACCCTCTATTAATTTCTGCATAAATAATTTCATGCAGGTTGTCCATTTATCATAAAAAAAAAAGTGACTCGGCAAACCTCCTACGACTAGGCTCATGCAATTTTTATTTATACTCAAACAAAATGTTGAAATAAAATCAGCATAAAATACAAAATACAAAATTGATGTATTATATCAAAAAAAACAATTTATATCTCAATATCAAAAATGTATTTTTATAACAAATTCAATGGCTGTATGATTATATTGATATATTAAATTTATCTTAAAATAACAAAAGGGGAGAAATTTATATTAAATATACATTACAAAAGAAATTCAATGGTTTTATATTATTTTATATAGATTATTGAGATATATAAAAATATAAATTACATACTTTAAAAAATATAAAAATAATTTAGCAAGCAAACTAAATCTGATGATGAAAGCGCTTATTTATATTCTAAAAAAATGAAAAAATAAATTGTTTAAAAAAATATGCAGCTTATCAGTTATCACAGATAAAAAAAACAATTCTCCGGTAAAAAATAAACAAAAAGCAAATATTTTATGTACTTAAAAACATTAATTTTTTATAATAGTAATTTTGAGAGAAATATCAATCGTATATAATAAATTACATACGTTCTATTTAGAACATAAAAATCATTTATTTGATAAAAAGAAACTTTTTATTATATGTGGTCATACTTCTTTATTCTAAAGCATTAAATTCTGCTTTTACACTATTTCATAGTCCTTTGATATAAAAAAAAAATGTGTGTATGTGACCACAGGACAAATCGTATAATTCCTGAGCTTTAAAAGACCGTAAAAAAATGTGAAGAAGTGATTTGTATTCCTTAGAGATAGAATTTCGTTCTTTTTTTTTTTTTTTTTTTTTGTTGCATGTCTGATTGCACAGAGGAAAAGGGTATTGAAAGAGAGAGCACTGAACGTAATATAAGTCAGAGATCACGGTGAATAGAGCTAAGGGGTTTCCGGTCAGTTTTAGCTCTTGTTAGACTAATATTAGAGAGTTCAATCAGTGAAGAACGTTGACTTTCTTATGTGACATGTTTCAACTTGTTCTTCTTCTTCTTGTTCCGTTTTTGAGAATAGGTCGTAATTATATAGCCATGCACCCAAGCACCAACAAGTTCAATTGATGTCTTGAACATTATGATTACATCTCTACACCTCACAAATGTGAATTAGCATTGGTATACACTTTTAACTTGTATTATGCCAGCGATAATTTAAAACTAGTGATATTTTAGATGAATGGTGTCGTCCCAAGTATGTACCTCCTGGACATCACGAACTTTTCTCCTGCCTTACTTGCTAGAGCTGCAACCTCAATAAACAGAGAAATGCAGATTTGCAATACAGTATTGTCCTCAAATTTTTTATTGCAGAAATGGATAGAGGGTGCAAAAATATGCTACTCTGATTTTTTTTCAGATTTTTTTGAGCCCGGGAACTATTTTTAAAAAATTATTGAAAGTTCTTTTTTTGACGTCACGAGACGCCGCTCCTTAAGAAAAAGATAGGACTTGCCGCCGCGTGACGTCACAAAAAGGACTTTTAATAATTTTTTAAAAATAGTTCCCGTTCTCAGAAAAATCTGAAAAAATTCAGAGTAGCATATTTTTGCACCCTCTATCCATTTCTGCATTAAAAAAATTTGAGGTCAGTACTCCATTATGCGAAAGGTAAGAAGAGTACCCCGTCTATCAATATCAATAGAGTTTTGATTCACCAAGCCTCCATAGACTGCGTGGTAACAAAGCACAGGGTGGTGTCCAGAGATGCACAGTATATAATAAGGAAATAAGGATGATTACTTACAGGGACATTTAAACGATCATGAATAAACTTGCTTCTTTTTTTTAACACAAATTTCAAGATAAATAAAAAAAATATTCATTATTAAATAAATCTGATAGAATTAAAAAAAAAAAACTTATACTTTTTTAGAGATGATGTTTAATTTAAAAAAATTGTAATCTTTTTTGCTATATTACCAGTCTTTTACTACTTTTCTGTTGGTAATTGATTTTACTTACAACCATAAATCAGGGTTAGTTTATATAAATCCATGGCAGGCTAGCTAGCTGGTATCTAGGGCTATAGAGAAGGGGAGTGCGGCAGCAAACAACCAATACAGCTTCGACTAGAGCACGTCTCGATGGACCTGGACAGCGTTCATCAAAACGTCGTACATCGCCTACTTTTTCCCCTCACCCTACAGTTCGATTAACACGAGAATATAACCGGAAGTATGGAGATTTTAGCTCTAATAATTTCCTCAAATTGTACGATGTTCATATAATAAAACTATACACCTTTCTTCAAAGTTATAATGTTATTATTTGTAGAATAAGTGAAAAATTAAATATTTCCGGTATAATTTTAAATGAATATAAGTGTAATTTGTGTAGTGCAGGTCAAATTTCCTAGTAGCCACCAACAAATACTTGACACGTCTACCCACTCAAGTCACGTAATAGAAATGGAAGACATATACAACATTGCCAAAGAGGGTCGCAAAGTCAAGATACAAGATTTATTATTATTCACAAATCACGATTTCCTTTTTACCAAAATAATATTAAATGTTCTTTAAAATTTATTACATACAAGAACATTTATTATGATGGTAATAATTTATCAGATGAATTTTTGTTTTATAATTTATTACAAATTTGTTTTTTTTTTTAATTTATTTTAATTTAATGAATATGATGTGATTACTTTAGAATTTCTTATTTATATTCAAATATTATCAATCTGTTGATTTAAATTTATAATAAAGTTTCTGATATGAATTTATAATATAGTTTCAATAATACTTTGAGATGTATAAAGAATATCAAATATTCAGACGAGATGTAAATTTATAAGACGTGATCATAACTTTAAATTTGAAAAAGCAAATTTTCAAAAGTAATTTACATTTTCAATAGAATCTCAATTTTAATAATTTATATTAACAAGAGTTTATTAACAAAGCAAAAAAACATTATTTGTTACATTTAAATAAGAGTTGGTATTGGAAAGTGTGCAGAAATGTGATGAGCTTATTGAGGACTTATCTTCATGGAAAAATGTGCTTGTGTTCAAATTCTAATTTTTTTCAATACTTTAGGTTGTATTGTCTCGCCTTTAAAAAGCTCCCTTTTGCAGTCTTGTTAATCACCATGCACCGTAAGAATAACACAGGGCATGGTGATTAACATGGCTGCAGAAGGGAAACTTTCAGAGGCGAAGAGTGTACATGGTCAAACTTGGATCATATCAATTAAGAAAAACAAGCAAAGCAATCAGGACACAAAAATGTCATACCTTTACAATAAAAATATAGAATATTTATTTTACCATACTAAATAAACCAATGAATTATTTTGTGTAGTTTTGATTTAACAACCATCATGTTAAAATAATATCAATTACATTAAGAGTTCATGTTTATATTTTCAGGTAGTTTAACTCAAATAAAACTTTGAGTAAACTTTCTTTTGAATTAAAATCCGTTTCAACAATGCCTTAAATGTTATAATGATAAATTTATACTGTCTAGATTTTGATTTTGTAAAATGACATTATCTTTCCTATGATTTATTTTTATGAAACCTCAATCGATACGTTTTAAATCAGATTTTTTTTTATATTATTTGCAATAAGAAAAGTTAATACAGAAAAATAAAACATCGTATTATTTATCAACAATTCTGAATTTTCGTGATAATTTCAATTTCATACAAAAAATATCTACTTAAAATACAATTTAATTTGTCTGTTTGAAATAATTTACCATTTATATTATTCTTTCTCTCTCATTGTTATATTATGTAAAAAATAAATCCTAGGTCCTATGAGAAAATAATTTTAGCACCTGTATTGTATACAACAACATATTGTAGTGCTCACGAGGCCTGTTGCATTGACATCATTCTCTGAGGACCAAGGAGGTACCTACAATTTATATACAACACCAGATGTAACCTTACTAATGTATCTTCAATAGTTCTATATAAAACATCTGCAATATTAAATCATGAAATATTTATAACTGTAAATCATATAAAATATCTAATATAAAGTTATAATGTAATGTACGTAGTCCATTATATGTTTTTTTGTTAATATAAAAATCTTGTTTCTGAGTGTTTTTTCTAAAACCTAATTACTTGTTGTTGTTTTCATCTACCATGGTAGTTTATTTTTCAACGTTCTATAATCTTTTTAAGAATATGAAATATAAAGGAGAGTGAAATTACTTTAGAAAAATATTTATGCTATGTAGAAATTTCCATAATCCGTTAAATATTATAAAAACAGTATACTGAGAAACAAGAATTAATGTTATGGCTGCGTTTTTTTTATTCCACAGTCTGATATCACGATATTTGCTTTCCCCACACCACTCCAGATCTCAAGCAATTTTGGAGCATAGAAACGTGATATGTGGGAGGTTCATCGGATATGTAGGCTTAAGGTAACACCAATGTTAAAAATATTCCCACACATGAAAATTATAATAAATTATATCTTAAAATATTCTCCTCTACATCCCCTATATCAGTAGCTAAATAACAGGTATACAAATTCGATCTAGTTTTCGAGTTATGAATAGAGTATTGACCTTAAAAAAAATTATTGCAGAAATGGATAGAGCGTGCAAAGTTATGCTACCCTGATTTTTTTCAGATTTTTTAGAGTCCGGGAACTATTTTTAAAAAAATTATTGATAGTTCTTTTTGAGACGTCACGAGACGCCGCTCCTTAAGAAAAAGATAGGACTTTTTAATTTACTTTAAAAATTAAATTAACTAAAAAACTAGATCGACTTTGTAAACCTGATTAGAGCTACTGAATGAATAGGGTATGTAGAGGAGAACATTTTAATATATGTTTCATAATTTTCATGTGTTGTAATTTTGTATCATTGGACGCGTTACCTTCACCTTAAACAATACTATTACTATAGTTTAAAACTTTTATGAAACTTTATTAATTATGTAATTTTTTACGACTACTTCATTGAAACATTCGTTGTAGGAAATTATAGAGCAAATAATTACCTACTTCTTTCTCACGCATCGAGTCGACATATAATATACAGTATATTACAATATATATTGTATCTTCTTAAACAACAATAGCTTCTTAATTGAAAGTGAGATGCTTCTCCTCGCCTAACCAACAAAGAAACCCCGCGGGAAATTTACCAATTGCTAACAAACCGCATTGTGATTAGCACTAACGATATATATAATTGTTTTAATGTAATTGAAAAAAGAACACATTATCGTAAAGTCAATTGAATTTTAATTAAAATTGTAGTGGTTTGAAATATACCAATAGATTTTTCTTTAAATAAAAAGGCAAATTCTTATTTTAATTATTTAATTCAGTAGGTAAAAAAATATAATATATTATATATATTTTTTTTTCACAACAAAATCTGAGATCTGAAAAAGATATATAATTATTATTGAAGAGCCAATTAAAATATTAGTGGCGTACGATCCACTTCTGATAAATATATAATCATTATTATAAGTACACAATTTAACTCATCATTTATTAATAATTCTGGTGTGTTTTTTTTGTAGCAGAGGAAAATTATATTGAAATCATGAAATAAATTTAATAATCACAAATTAAAATTTAATAAAGCATGCAAATAAAATCATATCAAAAATTAAAAAGAAGGAAGCTATTTTCGCACTGTTTTTCATGTTATTTTTTTAGCGTATTTTAGACGCACTCAATTTTTTCCTCCCTTAAATCCCTATAACTTTTAATTGCATGCAGAAGCATGCAGAAAATATTGAGATCAAATTTAATGTTAGTTATAGCTTAAAAATTACACATATTATTGAATTGTAAGTGTTATAAACTCTGATATTCCAAAATGACTAACTTTTGTTGTATGTTTTTATTTATTTACAATGAGGTTAATACAGTATAATTATGATTATTTCATAATTATATTATAATTTAATAATGATTCTGTAAATGAATTTGACTAACAATTAAATCAAGAATTGTTTTTTGTGTCAACTTCCTTAGCTATTATAATTTTATTGTATTTAAACTTAATTGAAATATAATTAATAAAAAGTTAATATTGAACTCTATAAAAACATATGCCTTTAATGTTACCAAATATTGTTATTGGAAAAAAAAAATCATAAAAGTATTAGAAACCAAACTTAACGATGTTCTTTTTTTTTTTACTTAAAACTAAGTTAATTTATATAAAAGGAAAAATTGTGTTGTAGCCTGCTAGCTATATACTGCGGATGTTAAAAGTATATACACATATGGGTATATAACAACAAACAGTGAAGACCGTAAGCAATTTCCTTGTCAGAGTATATCCCAGTTAATACACCTACTATATATATAAGGCTATATACATAGTGGTATAATATAACATAGCACCCAGCATGTCTTCTTATATAACTATGGTATATATACACATTGAGCATATAATGTTTGGTGTGGCCGGTGTGCGTATTACATTACTGCATGCCCCTTCAAGTTTAATGTAGTTTATACGAAACTTTAGCCGTTCTGTTATCACTAACATTTCTCACCCCTAAAGAACATTGAATATATTTTGTTAGACAAGTAGGAACGGAGGGATAATATGTAGAATGGGTTTATATACTCTAATATTACATAATATGGTTAAAACTAAAGCATTCTGCGGTTAACATAACTCTCTACTTATCTAAAATTATATATTAAAAAAAAATATATTATACATTATGTGATCATTTTTTAACTAAAATAAATTAGGTGTACGTTAATTAAATTAAAGTATTATTTTCAATCTAAAATTACTATTTTTTTAAATCATATATGTAATTAATAGATTTTATTCCGACTGCAATTAATTAAATTTATTGAATTTTTAGCTGCAGTTTTCTTGCTTCCTTGAAAATAATATCAGTTTCAATGATTTATAGTCTACAACATCATGTAATATATTCATGTAGATTAATTAAGCAGATTAACACTAAACCATTTTATAAAGCTTCTATTATTTCATTGTGAGAATTTTCAATACATATTTTGATGTAACGTAATATTTACAATAACTTGTTTTACAATAATAATGTAAATTACCTACAATATATTAATATTTTGCATATAGTGATGAAATATACATGTTATATAATATATATCTTCTTGCCTTTAGTTTTTTGTGTAAAATGTAATAAACATGATATTTCAAGCAACCTTTTATGCAAATATGGGTAGCATTAACAAAGTACTTTAACCCTACTTTAGCCTCGATTTTTATCCCCCTGGTTAAAGCGAGTGCTAAACATGGTACATGGGTTAATCATGGTGCTAAAAATGTGGGAAATCAGGGAAGGATTATTGTCACTAGTCTTAGGAGATGGTGATTCACTCTGAAAATTATAGTAAACTATTTAGTTATACCATGTTTAGCACTCGTTTTAGCTTGGGGGATAAAAATCGAAGCTAAAGTAGGGTTAAAGTGCTTTGTGAATACCCCCCCCCCCCCCCCATTAATATAAATCATAAATAATCTTCTTTTTAGGTCAAATGAAAATTGTAGCAAGAATATATTGTAGAAATATAACTCATGTAGACTATTCATATATGATATATTATGTTCTATGTATAAATTGTAGTCTATTGTAATTACATTTACCTGCTTATGATATAAACTGTAATATCTCGAGGCAGTACTCGTATAACCTTATGACCTTATTGTATTATTATTTACATACAATATAACTACAAAATAATATAATTATTATAAACTACTTTAACAAGTGACTTAGCTTGCAAACGTAATAAATTTCATAATATATTATATTTTAATATAAGTTTATATAATATTAATTGTTATGTAATTTAAATGTTATTAGAATATTTTATAAAGCTGTCACATTCAGGTATATGATGAAGCATTATAATATCAGACAGTACAAAATAGAAGGTAAAATTATAGAAGTAACGAACAACTTAGAAATAATGTATGTATTGTAATTACTGAATTAACTTAATTAGTGTACATATATAGAGCTTCTGACAGTCAAAACTTAACTATGTTAGGATTTGCTAGTGCTTTATAGTAAAATTATTTGAAATGTTGTAGAAGCCGGATAGAAACAAGTATCTACGCTTGCCATGTGGTATAGCACTGTAGGGCTGATAAACTGATCTATACAGTAAATAGTGTCGTGAACACTGTACTCAAAATTTAAAGATAATTTCTTTTTACTTCATACTTCAGAATTTCCACTGTTATATTGTCTGTTCAGTCTTGTAATTTTTCATGCCTTATGGACAAAAAAACATTTTGCACTTGCATAGGTGGTAGCAAAAGTTGCATATACCCACAAGGTGTACACATTACATTAATAATAATACTTAATGTAAAACTGGCACGTGTAAAGAAAGGACAATAATTTATGACATGAATGCAGCTGTTAGTCATTCAGGATCCAAATTAATACATTCTTGTGTGACAGTCATTTGATTATTTTACAGAGAATCACAATCCTTTCAGGTATAACCAAAAAAAGGCAAGTAAATTTTTAATACCCCCAAGAAATGATTATAAACTTCAATTTGGAATTTCTTAAAAAAAAATATATATATAAATTAAAGCTGAAAGTAATTTTTTGGTAATTTTATTCTAAATTTTGCTTTATGAAAGCTTTTAAAACTATAAATCATGGTCCAAAAAATATATATATTTAAACATTTTTTTAAACTATATAATATAGTTATTTTAGTAAAGTTTTTGTTTTAAAAATATAAAGCTAGTGAAAGTGTTATAAAAACACCATAAATCCATTACTTTTCATCTTGTATATTATAATATGTGGTATAATATTTTTTTATATATATAAGTTTTTTCCTAGTTTATTCACTTCGCTAGACTCACTTATATACCTTTTTATAAGCCTTATACGTCTTCCTAAGGGAGAAAAAATATACTCGGAACTACAAAATTTTATTATGACCTCACACTAAAGAAAATATATAAGTCAAAGTTTATCATTTTTAGCATTAAATTTCAGAGTTAAATCTAGAATTTATTTCTGCCAAAAATAACTAACAGTAGCATTGTTTGAGGGTTAAATACATTTTTACTATCACGTTTTAGTGTTTGATTTATACTTTTTAAGTATCGGTGTTAAAACTTTCAAGATTGACGTTGCATACTTTGACATCTTACCCTCCTTTGTGTAAGATCAAGTACCAAAGGATCAATGATTAATGTTAACAATTTGAAAATGTATAAGATCCTTGCATGTGACGTCAGAAACCGAGGTTCAATGGCTGTCGATATCTTTGTTGGTGGAATTACATCCATCCACATACTGCAGAAATTAAAAAATAAACAAAGAATTTCAAAATTCTGAGGTGAGCAAAAAGTTTGCAAATTTAAAAATTATTTATTTTTTCATCTCACGCACATTTTTTTATTTCCGTTTTAACTTTTGCCTGCATAAAATTTTGTATATGTATACCACCATCATGGCGACCTGTTTGCACTCATCCCTTGTAAAACAGGCTTATTGCGTTGCTCATGCAAGTTTTCTATTCAATGATCTATAAAATTAATAATAATAACTAACTTGGTGAACTATTATACAGAGACAATGCTATCAGTTATATACATATGGCAAGTTTTCAAGGATATACAATAAATGAAATAAATCTTCTTTTACATAATATATTATAATTATGTTATAAATTAAAGTATGACGTCAGCAAAATCTTGTTATAAAATAAGTTTAAATGAATAATTCTTTTCTCTTATATTCCATTGAGTATAATAATATATTTTTTTAACCCCCCTCCCAAAAAAAAAAAATACAGACTCTACGACTTTTCATCATCTTTATAAAGCATTACGGTCACAGAGTGTTGACAGAGAAAAATTGAGAGAGGGGGTTGGGGGTAGATAAAAGGGGTGACAGAGAAGAAGGGAATGTGTCCTAAACTGCTCCTCTCATCTCGCGGGAAGGAGTGACGTATGTCCGGATAGCAAGAGTTGTCGTGAGAGGGCTGATGAATTGCAAAGAGCCAATGTGAAATGTTATATTCTACATTGGTGGTATTATAGCAGACGTAGAAAATGTTTAGGATATATATATTCAACCCCCTCCTCCAGCACTCGTAACATTACAGTTCTCTCAGGGAACTCATCCGTCTTTATTCCGTACGTTTTCCTAATGCTTCACTGCTGTGAATAAAGAGAGAGAGAGAGAAAAAAAAATAACAGCAAAAAGAACTTCTTCTATCTTTTATGTGTACTATATACTTTTTAAAAAAATAGTTTTTTTTTTTTAATTGCTTTAAAAATAAATGTTTGATTCATTTTTTACATGCAATTTTATCTTTAATTCAACTTGAAAATTTAAATACAAAAAGTATTGTAGTCTGTGTTTTAATTTAAAGTAACAGTATATAAAATTACAGTAACATTTTTATAATGCAACGTATAATTTTTTAAACAATATCAACGTGATGTTATTGAAAATAATATTACTTTTTGCATTATATAGCCCAATGCAAACACAATATGCACTCACGAAACTTTAATATAGCTTTTGAATTAAATGGAAATTTTTAATTAAATAACTATATATATTTAATTATATATAATTACATTTTATATTGATTTTGATCCAATATAATTATCTAAGAATCAAACTTCTAAGGTCTGGCAGTTAATACAATACAAATGAAATCAATTCAGTGCTGAAAACTATAGAAGAAATTCTTATAGAAATAAAAATCACAGAAATTTCTATAAAGTATACAGTTAAATCCATTACAGAAAAATGTTCATTTATTATAAAAATAAAATAAATTAAACTTATAGAAAACAACGTTGATTGTAATAAAGAATTTCTGATTGCAGTTATTTTCAATCATCGTCTCATTTATCAACTCAATGAACAATTTTACTATGGATTTAATTACATTTTACACAAATTGCAAGAAGAAAAAAAAACTCGATAATTTAAAATATTAAAAATAATTACATGCACCAATTACTTTGTATTTTAACTAAATTTGTGACGTCACTACGCTCCTCATTTTCTCTGTGCATAGATATAGACACAGTCTTCACAATTGTTCAGTGAAACGAGGAGAGTAGTACACAGTGATGTTGGGAAATTGAATGTCTCTAGAGAATTGTTGCAGCACATCACTGCCTGCTGATCAAAGATATAGAGGGTTTAGCTATATTCTCTGCTATTTCTGCTTTACTGTATGATGGATAGAATCTCTAATTTTCATCGTGAAATTTTTTACTATAAAAAAAATCATTTTATATAATATAATCAAATTTTGTTGGAACCAATTTTATTTTCTTTGTTTCATTTATTTTATTTTACTTAAAAGTTATATTAATATTATTCAATTGTGAATCACTTTTTTTTTTAATCAAGTTCAATACTTCAATGCAAATTGAAAATTCAATTTATTTTTTGATACGCATTTATGCTGTATCATGTTTAAAATTTAAAACAGTGTGTAAAAAGCATTGAAAATTTACTTAATTAAATTTCAATAGTACAATATATATAGCTACATAAGATTTCAATTACATACATTATAATTTTTGTCGATGATCAAAGGAGGATTGAATAAATTTCTTGTTGTCGGACAAACGAAGTCTGGTCCCTTGTAAGCAGTTCGAGCGTGTTTCTGTGACCAGCAGTGACAATTCTAGCACATGGACCAGCCCCTCCCACTTTTTTCTCTCAAGATTTTATTCTCTTGTTTTTTTTCTTTCTTCTGTCTCTACCCTTTTCTCTGTACTTTGTTAGAGTTTTGTTTCTTTTTCACCATCTCTCTCTCTCTCTCTCTCTCTCTCTCTCTCTCTCTCTCTCTCTCTCTCTCTCTCTCTCTCTCTCTCTTTCCACGTTTCTCCATCATTTCTAAATACTTACAAGAACTCGATCCTTTCTACATAAGCCTCATTGAAGAAAAATATTACATCAACTTGTTAAAATTAAACCAACCCATTCCCCTTTATTTTGCTTTCAAAATAAGAAAAGCTGTTTTTAATTAGTAAAAACGTTCAGTTAAATTTCAAAGCTCATTAAGAAAACATCGAGTTAACATAAAATAAAAGGAAAGAAAGAAAAAAAAAAGCATCATAGGTAATTAACAGAGAAGCTCTTTTGTAATTTACAATGAAATGTTTACGAAATTTGATATTTTTATATAAATTTATATATAAAAACAAGCAAATGAAAATGTAAAATGAGAGATAAAAACTCATTAACTCAATGGCATTTTCAAATGAAAAAAAAAAAAAAAGAATTCATATATTATACCTGACTGTATTTTTTATTTTTGTTCTTTATAATAATATTATTATTCTTTCATTTACAGTAGTACAAAACAAAAATTTAATTATTATATTCTAATAATACATACAATGAGAATTCGTTGCATTCTCTGTTATATTTACAAAGTATTATAAATTTCATTGAAAGAGTTCATGATTAGTTTTTTTTTTAATATATTGTTCGTAGCAAAAGTTCATAGTTTATTAGTTAATTCTAGAGAAGTAATATCATTTCAAATGCAGCAGAAGCTAAATTACACGGAGTGTGCCAGAGCGTTACCGGAACTATTTCCTACCCCCCCCCCTTGTCCGCCTTCCTCATTGCCAGCTATTTATGACGCTTTGCCGAGCTGCTGCTACTATTCTCTCTCTCTCTCTCTCTCTCTCTCTCTCTCTCTCGTACTCCAAATTAAACGAAGCACCATGAGGCACCAGCTGTATCCTTACACGTCAATACCTCCCTCCCTTCCTCTACTACCCCCGCTGTTGCTGCTTTTCCATCCATACAAATGATTTTTAACAGAACAATTTTCCAATAAAAATATTTCAAATTTAAATATAAATTTAATATCAAGATATATTAATGTTTTTATTTTTTATCTTTTTAATGGAATAATACAGCATTTTATGTTAAAAGATTATACATTGAAATCAATATAGTGTCAGGTTATTAATAAATATTTATTTCAATTCATGCAGGAAAAAGTGTCTATTTAGTGAATATTTATTTGGAACTATATTAAAGAAGTTTTTAATTTTTCTGCTTCATATATTTATTGATCAGTGACGTAAAAAATTATTAGTTCATCATAAAAAAAAAAAATGTATAAGGAATTTATTCCATCTGTTTTGTAAGCTTTGAGATCTAAAAATTTTCTGAACATAATGCTGGTAGAATATTGAATAAAAATGAATTCCTCTACGATTTTTTTTTTTAATATAAAATTTTTGTGCTTTCTTATATATTTTTGATGTTATAAATCTTTATATTATTAAGATATTTCTTTTAGTAGTAAAGTATATATTTTTATTTATTTTTATTATCAATTTAATATTTTACGTGTTAAATGATGACGCAAAGTTCTCAATATTGATGTATAAAAGTTAAAATTCAATATTCTTTGCCTTTTTAAAACCAAAGTTATACATGCAATTTTATGTATATCAATCAATCAATGTCAAAATTATAGAAAAGGATATAAAAAATACCCTTTTTTTTAAATTTTATTTAAGTTTGCAAAAGTGATCATTAAAAATTAATTATTTTTTTATTTGTATACGCAAGCTGTTGAAATATTTTTCAACATATATGTCATCATGAATAAAAAAAGCTTTGAAGAATTTGAGTTGCATGCATTTGCTTTGTTGTTGACGGTTACATAAAAACACATTATAAATAAAAATTCTTTGCTACATAAATCCAAAAAGCAATTTCTAAACTTGCCAGAACATTTCGTAACTTTTTCAGTACGTTCTAAATTTATTTATTTCACCCAATATAATTAAGAAACATTGAATGAGGTCATGGTTTAATGTATTATACACCTTTGGACACCACGAACGTTAGTCCTGCCTAATTTCAGGGGTGGATCCAGCTCGCAGCTCTAAGGGGGGGGGGGGGGGCGGTGCCCTATCCTGTAATGTTAAAATTTGGAGTGGGAGGGGGGGCGACGGGTTTAGGAGTGGTAACACCTTTCAATATATTTTGAGAAATTGGGGGGGGGGGGGCAATGGGCCATCGCTCCCCCCCCCCTTGGATCCACGCCTGCCTCATTTGCTGGTACTACATCTCCAAGAGATAAAGAATTTCATATTTGTAATTTTGGGGGAGGTAAGAAGAGAACTTTCAGTCCAGCCATCTCGAAAAGTTCAAATTCAACTCTTTTTTTATGGGGAGTGTTCAATACATTAATAATTAACGTAATTAAAAATCTATAATATCAACGAGTAATTGTTTTAGTAAAATAGCAACACCAACTTTTTTTTTTACGTATAACTTAAAAATCATAGTGAATATGTGTATTGTATAATGTATAATTATAACGTTTTAATATAAATTCATTTAGAGTAAGATATTATAAATATTTTAAATTCCTACGCGTTAAATTTATATAGAAAAGTTTTTTTTTTTTAAATATATATTTTGAATAACATTGGTACTGTGTAGTGTTGAAAAGTGAAGGCGTGGACATAACTTTACCAGCAGAAGTACGCAAAGGAATGGAGAAGAGAAAAAGTGGGTTGAGGAGACCACTCAATGCATAAACAGAGAAACTGGCTTGTCGTAACACCCAAAAACCATGCCATACCAACCATTTTTCTCTTTTTCAACCCTACTGCAGTAGACCCACCCTCTCTCCAACAATTTTATGTTTGTATATTTTTTTTTTTATTTTTGCTCGAGTAGAAATATGTACGTAACAATATGTGTATAGAAGAGATGGACAGAAAAGAGAGAAAAAAAATATATGATAAGGGTTTATAAGTTGAAGAAGTGAAACGAAAAATATAAATAGAACTGTATAAATAATGTTATATATATATTTTTTACGTTGATCTTCTATTTTTAACGTATGATTAAATGTTTTATTTTTATATATTTCGATATAAAATATAATTAATATATATTGTAACAAATTTTTTATTAACCATAAAAAACTTTTATAACTTTTAAAACACAAAAAGTAATTTGACAGCTGTTTACTTCTTTTAAAATTATCAGCAGAGTTAAATCTCTTGATTCTTTTCTTTTGTAACAGTTGAATGTAGCAACACTATTTCTTGTTGTTTGGCTTAGGACGGTACTTTTAGTTTTATTGCATCGAGACTACAATTGGAAGTAGTTTGCAGGGTTTGCCAGAAATCCTATACTGGGTCCTGCAGTGGCTTAAATTTTTTATGACTTTCCAAATTACGTTCCCAATTCTTTCTCACAATTCTCTTATTGGTTCAAACAATAAAACAAAGTGTACATTGTTAGGGTTAGAAAAAATATTACTGCTAACCATATTTGATATAATTTAATTTATATAGGAGGTATGTTATTTATAGTGAGCATTAAATTTAACAAATCTTGAGTTAACGTTATACGAAGAACAATATAATGTGTTATGCTTTAATTTTTAAAGTAAAATGCCAATAACTTATAGGAGTGGGCATTATAGAGCGTCATGTCCCTGCAAGTAGATTGCGCTGATGCCTAAATATACAGACTAGCATGTAAAAAATTAGACATTATAAATATATATTTGATCATTAGGCACTATGTAAAGTGATTAAATCACAATACAATGTGATTCTTCTCACTCTAATTTATTCTACAATTAAATTCTATGACATTTTCAGATAATATGAATAAAAAACAAAGGAAAAAACAAATAAAATCAAACGAAAGGTGTATTTTAAAATAATATAGTAAAATTATTTAATTATTTCATTGGATTAGGACAGATTATAATTACCCCCACATGATTGTCTGGATTACAGCTCCATATATAATGGGAGTGATTCACGAAAAAAATTATCCACAAAATTATCCACGTTTCTCATTAACTGCGGTTAGCGCCATTATAATTCAATGACACTTAACGTGATTGGTGAGACACCTGGATAACTGTCTTCGTAAACCTTGCCCATGTATATCTATGCACCCAGAGAAAGTATAATGTTCACCAAGACTTTCATAGTCTTTACAATGCTCCTACAGTCATAGAGCAAGAGGAACATTTTTTTTGTCCTGGAGTGTACTTCAATTTTCAAATATAATATTAAACTTTATTATTTATAGGTGAAAATTTTTATTATAATATATTTTTTTCTGTGCGTATTTATATAATATGATATTACATTAATACAGAGTGCAAAATTCATAAATAATACGATATTTTTTGTGTGTGTGTGTGCTTATAGTGTTAATACGGTCTGTCTTATTTATTTTAACTAATTAAATATCAATGGTTATAAGAATAAGAACATTTTATAATATATTAATTAAGTTAATTTAAACTATATACAGTATACTGATGAAAATTTAAATTAATATATTTTTATGAAAAATAATTGCTACGATAATTGTTTAATATAATTACCTAAAAGAATATCTCATCCTTAAACAAGTTAGCGATTGTGCCAATTACCATTAATTCAAATGCGTTTTCAACAGCAAGCAAGAGGTTCTCTCTAGCACCCGTGAATTTACAAAATAATTTGCACGTTCCGAGAAAGCAAGCGTAAGAAAGTTGGTAGGGAACTTGAAGAGGGTGGGAGAGAGAGAGAGAGAGAGAGAGAGAGAGAGAGAGAGAGAGAGAGAGAGAGAGAGAGAGAGAGAGAGAGAGAGAGAGAGAGAGAGAGAGAGAGAGAGAGAGAGAGAGAGAGAGAGAAAGAGAGACACGATGGCTGAGAATTAGGAGTCGAAGAGACGTAAAGCAATATGGTTCTACAAGTGGAAGAACTTAAAATGGAAAGGAACGCGCCAATGAAAAGCTAAGTAATTTTTCCTTTAAAACACATCAAATTAAATATCCACTTTTGGAATTGTTCATGCAGTAATCAACTGAAAAGGGTTGAAAAGAGCCTTTATTGTTCTATTTTATTTAATATTGTACCCTTTTCACTTTATTCAATTGCTTTATTTTAAGTTTTTTTTTTTAAATAAAAAAGCGCAATGGCGTTTTAATGTAATGTATTTTTATTATTAGTTATATTTTTAAGTAATTAATAAATCAAAATTTCCAAAACTTCTTCATTCATAAATTACATTAGTTCCATATTAAAGGATAATTTCAATCAAAGGTGTCATTAATATATTTATGCAAAGAATCATTGTGAATAACCTAGGCCACAAAAATAGCTTCCATGTACAAGTTACGCTTGTTTGCTTCATTTATTATTTACGCCAAGTCTCCCACAAGCAATCTATTATTTAGAAGATTAAACCTGCTGCAATCACCACATAATCTGTGATGCACCCTCGGCTTATATACAAGGGCTACTTGACATCAACCCTATATACCTATCATTATATAAGGGGTAGTTTGGATCCATAGTATAATTTAAGTTCAAGTGAAATTCTCTTCTTGCTTTTTGCTGATTAACCATTCCAACCATAGCTACCTGATGGCCAATGTTTTAAAGACAGGTGAACGATTTAAAAAAAAGAAAATTGGTGCCATTAATTTTTTTATGTATTTATACAAAAAAATAATATAAAAAAATTATAAAATGAATGCAAGCATGGACACTTTTTTTTTGTGTACTTCTTTTTAATTTAAGAAAGTAGTTAAGATTTAGAAAATAAAAAGTTTTTTTTTTAAATTATAATATTTAACTTCCTATCTTCATCCTTTATCTTTATCCTATCTTTATTCTTTATATAATATTTATCATAATATTATAAATATGATCAAAATTAAGATAAAATATAATACAGAAACAAACAACTATTATTGTCCAGTTAATTCCATTTCCTTACTGAAATTAACTCTCAATTTTTCTCCCATATGATTTATAATAATTAATAAAAAATAATACGAAATTAACTTAAAAAACACATCTAGGTCATCGTATCATAACGACACTGTGTATACTACAGCATGAAACTAATGGCCGCCATTTTGATTTTAAGTGCCTGAAAGCTATATAACTTCTTGTACAATTATGTCAAGCGTGTTGCATAGATTAAGGTTCATAGTTAAAATCTTAAAGGAAGTTTAAAAACCTATTAACAATGTTATAGCAGGATTATTGTATAATTAGTGATGATCAGTATAAAAATCACTATATAATATATTAAAAGCTAAAAACCACTATAAAACACTTATGGCATTTGAAATCGCAGCCAAGGTAAATAGAAAATAGAAGTATAATCACAATTATAACTTATAAAATTATTAAATATCAATCTTTACATAATATTTCATTATTTCTCTCGTCTTAATAGCAAAGTTTTAAATCTGTATCTTCATAATTTCACCATCCAAATTTCCAACATGATTTTGAACATTGTCCGGTGGAGCAAAACATTCTTCTTGTAGTTTAGACAGCACGCTATTAAGACGTGGCTCGGGGGGTGAGGAATGGGGGTGGGATGTTTAACAGTGGGGTGGGGGGTTGGTGTGAGATTTATCGAGGTATTAGTGTCCTAACTGCAGTTACGTTATAGGCGAGCAAAAAATATATGAGCTAAAAGTTTGTTGTAGCCAAGCTATATACCAAAGCAAGTATAAAAAGTATAAGGTATTATATATATTTTCTACCCATGTGGTGTATTATATGAAAAAAAAAAAGTAGATTATACAAACTTTATTTTTTTATTTTTGATTGTGTGTGGATAAAACTCATTTAACACATTTTTGTTGTCCTCATGAATTTGACTTACAATAAATTTATTTTAAGTTTATATATTTGATTTTTATCTTCTTGGAAAAGTTTTCCTACTTTTTTTTTTTTTTTAGACTTTTGATACAAACAAAACTTTCAATTAAGGTTTAGCTATCATGATGGAGAATAAATTCTTTTCAAAAAAATAATCTCTGCATGTAGCATATTTGATTCAAGTTGTACTATGTAAAAAATGACCATAAAATTGTAAAAACAACATCTATTTGTTTAGTCGTACATTATTAAAATTCATTACAACAACAAAAATGTACTCTTAAAAAATAAGCATGTGAAATTTGAGTTGACAATTCATTTTTTGTTTCTGTATTTTAAAGCTAGACCTAACAATCGCTAATTTGCATATTTCTATTTAAAGAAGAAACTCTTAGTTTTTGCTGGATTTTACTATACGTTTTTGTAGCATGTTAGTTTCGGAATGAAAACGATTATATTAAGTGACCCGTGTAAGGTTCTACTGAACAAACTAACTATAGAATCGTATTCATTTACTTAACCTTTACAAGCTTCGAGAGACAAAATAATTATTCAATATTACACATTGTATGAATGTCATGCACCTTGAGACACTGCAATCGCTAAAACCATGCTGTGTTTTTTTAGACGTTGTCTCGGCGTGAATTTAAACGTTTACGAGGTGACAAGATTGAGTTTTTTTATTATTTTTTTTACAAGGATACACCCCTATGATCTTGGAGCTCGAGCCGGGGTAATAGGTAAGGGAGGAAAAAGATGGTGGCCACGTCCTGTGTTTCGCGTCCCAGCATTTACTGAGGTGGGACTGAGGGAACCGTAGAAAACCTCAGTCAGGATGGACCAAAGTGACCAACACCTGGGTAATAACACACACGTGCATCACTGTACTGGGTGGAAATCGAGATGAATTTACCCCAGAGAGGGAGCAATGTAATTTTTACTTAAAACGGTCACCCATCCAAGTACTAACCACGCTCGACGTAATTTAACTTCGGTGATCTTATCCAATCTACGTTTCAACTCCTGCAAATCAGACAAAATTGCACAAAATACTATACATTGAATTAATTAATTTGTAAGAGACTAGCTGTAGTTTAAAATAATTTGGATAAGAGTTTTTTTTATTTGTGACCTTATTCTTCAATGAATTTACAGAAATATGTTGAAAACGTGAATTTCTTGTCAAGCTTTTTAATTTACTTCGTAAGGTCAAGATGATGAACAAGATGAGATTTTCTTTCGAACTGAGAACAAATGAGAGAGTTTTTTTAAAACAAAAACCTCGAAGAGAGAGAGAGAGAAAGTAGGGGCATGGTGGAAGCACACAGAAACGTGCCTGATCGTTTGCTGGGACAAGAAATATGACCCTTCGTTCAGAAAATTGCAATTTCGTATATAAGAAAAAAGTTTTTTATCCTTTTCTCCTTTTTACTTTCTTGTTCTCCTTCTTGTTCCATCACGTTCAGCTGTTTATTTCGACTTGAAATCATCCAGTTCTGGGGAAAATGATGTTGGTATTGTACTGGTTGGGGTTTGTGGAAGTTTCTACAGAGAGAGAGAGAGAGCATATGCCCGCAGGTTATGTGGTATGGGTTTTGGTTGTAGAAAGAGCGTCGTTGCCTCAACCTCTCCCCCCCCCCCTCCCCGCGGGAACTTCTCATCTCTTCGTTTCCCTTTCTCAATATCCGTTCTACCCTCTACAGACAGGAACTGTGTCTATTTTCCTTATCCTTCGCTTTTTCATTCTTTATATTATACCTACTCCTTCATTTTTTTGACAGCTATAATTTTACCTGTCATTTTTTTTTCTAGGAAAAAAAATAATAACATAATAATTTTTATAAAATAGATTTATTTTTTCAATTTTCATTTACTGATTTTTTTTTTTTTTTACTAGATTATTATTATGCAACATTATTAACTTTGTTGTTGAAAACTTCTAACAATATAAACATAGAAATTCATTTTAATAATAAATATTTATCAAACTATGGGTGCATGCTATTTTATTATAACATTCAAGCTAACATACAACTTATACATCATATTTGTGTGGTAGGCGAACCGTAAATAATAACCATGCAGTTCATATTATTTGATTACATTCAACTTCACAGACCTACTTTCTACATGTTAATCAACTTCTGATTTAATTTGAATTTGCAATAAATGATAGTTCAACAAATACATGACGTGAGTGGCTTTAATAACTAAAATGTTCCTGATTATTCAATTAATTATAATTATACTTAAAATCTGAAAGTTTGAAAATATATTATTGTAAACTTTTTACAATATTTGCATCCCACTATTGCTGATACTGCTTTTAAGTTACATGCTTACAATAATAGCAGAATATGCTGTAGTAAGCTAAAAAATAAATAATAAAATGCATATTTTTATAATTTAAATATTCATATATATAATATAAAGTGATAACACAAAAATATATTTTGAAAGCTTCCAATGTCCTCAATTTTTTTATTGCAGAAATGGGTAGAGGGTGCAAAGTTATGCTACCCTGATTTTTTTCAGATTTTTTAGAGCCCGGGAACTATTTTTGAAAAATTATTGAAAGTCCTATTTGTGACGTCACGCGGCGTCAAGTCCTATCTTTTTCTTAAAGAGCGGCGTCTCGTGACGTCACAAAAAGAACTTTTAATAATTTTTTAAAAATAGTTCCCGGGCTCTAAAAAATCTGAAAAAAATCAGGGTAGCATAACTTTGCACCCTCTATCCATTTCTGCAATAAAAAAATTTGAGGTTAATACTCCATTAGTAGTCAAACATTATTTTAACGATAGCTAGTATTAGCTTTTATACTGCATATATGTATATTTGTATTAAATTTAGAACATGATCGCCTATGACGTCATTACATTCTTTGCTTCAAATATTTAATACTTGTAAAAAATCATTTCATTGTTGCTTTTCTATTATTTATTTTCATAGCAACGTGTTGTTCACAAGTATTTAGTTAAATCAAAGAATTTAATGACGTCATCGGCGATGCGGACGGAGCCTTCAGGTCACGTGACCTCCTTAAATCTCCATGGCATTTGATGATGCATTACTTGAAAAAAATCACATAAAATTCAGGGGTGTATTTTTCAAAAACCTCTTTCTACTGAATTAGTAAAAAAAAATGAAAAAAATGGCATGCAAATTCCTCATTATTGATACATCACAAAATAAAAACAATTTTTTTATATATTAAAAATACATGAAACTAATTAGTTTAATATCCCACAGGACTTAATTTACAAGTTAGAACTTAATGTTTGTTCTATTAAGAGTAGACCCACCGCACCATGATATAGACACATCTCTAGGGTGATTACAAAGTTGCTGCTGGAGGATCTGGTCACAAGTTTCATCGTGTTCTCACATACTCTGGTAGCCATCACTCTTTGCTCCCAAGCCCGATACCATGGGGGCTTAGTCCGTCATCCCATGGACCCCAAAGAACGACGCGAGGGTCAAACAAGACAGCATGTCGTTTGACAGTGACTGAGCAGCCAAGCTTTTCTATACTGTCAGATCTATATATATTTCCTTGGAGAGTGCAGAAATAGGTAAAATAGTCAAAGTTTTGTAAAAAAAAAAACTTTTTGTCACTTTCATTGATTGATAAAAATAAATGATTGATATGTTCCTTTTTATAAGTTTGTATATCAAAAATTTAGATCGAATAGTTTTTTGATACTTTTTACATTAATTATGTTTTAACTTTTATCCTAATATCATGTGTCAAAATTGGGTTATTGATTTTATTATAAATATCTTTTAAATCTTGACATTATAAGAGACTAAAAAAAATGATATGCAAAAATTATACCCTATAAATTTACTTTGTTCTTATAATTAAATTTGCTGCCTGAACATTTAAGCATAAATTCTTCCTGATAAAAGCTAATACTATAATAATTGTATTAAATCGTGTTGTATAATATAAATAATTTTATAATTTCTATTTTCAAAATAATAAACAGGAAATAATAAACATTTATTTACGATTATAAATATATTTTATACACGCGCTTCCAGGTTTTTATAATGATCAAGTGTTTATAAAATCATCAAATATGCTTTGAAAATACAAAACATAATTTTGATTAATCCATCTCTCATAGCTTTATTTTCCATCATTTGTCTTATTTTATTATACAGAGCTTCGTCTTCTTTGTTAAAACAATGCATACTTGAAATATTTGATCCGTTATGTTCCCCTTTGTAAACTACTCACTGATTTCAACCCGTGTAAAGCAATAATCCTCGTTTATATACCATGTATGCTATATATAACATAGTACAATGCAATAAGTTTATAAAACAACTGGAACTCATTAAAACTCCCTAAGGCTATCTTATATCAGACTAATTATTCTAAAATACTTAATGAATAAATTTCCTACTACTCCAATTTAGTTCACTAAGCTATATTTAACTTAAATGATAATGTATTAAATTAACGTTTTAAGGTGCTTTTCCATGAAGCGGTGTCAAACGAGGCGAGAAAAGCGCACTTGCAGTAAAACCGTATGGCAGCCATATTGAAACAAATGCGCCAAGCCCCGTTCGACATCGCTTCATGGAAACGCACCTTCAAACAGGAATTTTTACCTATAATTTCTTGTAAATTTAAAAATTGAACCTGCATAACTAATTTCAACAACAAGTATGATTGTTTATTTTGGTTGGTTTATTATCTTTCTAAAAAAATATTATATATTTGCAATTTTTATTATTATAGAAATTTGATAAAGAGGTTCCATTATTAAATTAAAACACCCAATTTTTCAAAGAAAAAATGTGTTTTTTTAACATGGTCATAGTTTGCAGAAAATAATAATAAATTGAAGAAAGACACTACTTAATACGTGAAATGTTTTAAATGCAGCAATTTGCAATTTTCTTGAGAAAGTATTTTCTATTTTCAAACACATGTAAAAAAAAAAAAAAAATGTTATAAATACAATACGAAGTCAGAAATTTCAATAAACAGAAATTAACATTATATATTATTAAATAGTAAAATAATACTCACATTTTTTACTTCATTGAACTATTTTACATGGAAAGTTGATAATTTTATTATCTCTATAGTAAAATATAATTATTATTTATTACTGCTGCACATAAATATATTACATATATTAATTTCACTTTATTATAAATTAATGATTATGATGATGATACACATTAATTATTTGATTAATAATTTTGCCTCTCTCTATCTCTAATTCCAGTTGGAAGATTTGCTCCCTTGTATAAATTAAATGATGCTTACTCATTGGGTGGTCGCTCATTTCCCTATGCGCTCGGTTTACGTTGTATAAAGGAGAGAAATGCATTCGTCTTGATTTGCCACACAAAGAAATGCCTCACTGCATAATATTGCAATAATGTCAAGAGACGTAAAGATAACAAATAATAAGTTACTTGTCTTTTTTGGTTGGTTCTCTCACTCATTCTTAATCTCTACATTTCTTTGTCATAATTTATCTCTATAACTCACAGTCAGTATCATTTTTTTTTATGTAAGAAGTTTTTTAAAAGCACTGTTTATTTACATTATAATGTAACTATTAAGGCATTTTTTAAAGCCCCCCTTTTCTTTCGTCCGGAAAAAGTTAAAAATAAAGCAATATTTTGAGGATCTTGAAAATAAAAGAATATTGGTGTATATTAATTAATAATTATACTTTTAATTTTGCAAAAGAAAGATACTTTATTTCATTGTAAATACATATCATGTCGAAATTAGGAAAATGTGAAAAAATCGGGATAAACTTGTGAGTAATTATGTTAGTGTCATATATTAAATTATTCCAAAAGGTGTGATTCAGAAAGGACCAGGTTTTTCATTGTAATTCATAGCGTCAGGCCAAATCCCTGTACCAAACCTGGTCACTTTCCTGGATAAAATCATGAGTCATTAACCGTTATTTCATGGTCCATCAATTTCATTATTCTGAATTTTGTCTGCATGTATTACAATATTTTGTTAATATTTGTTTTCTTTAAGTATTATTATTGCTATCTTCCAATATGTATTTAAGTCATCTATAACTATTATATAACTTACAATGCTTGCAGGTTTTATTCAGTATCTGATTGATGATGTGACTAAAATGCAATGAATCAATGAATTCCTTCTTTCTTTTTTTGTATTCAAGTGAAAAATCGGTTAATCTTCTATATAACTCTTTTGAAAAGATCAACTCGTGTCAAAGTTTACACCAACTTTTTTTTTTAAAGAGGGAAAAAGTTAAAATATTTTTCAAGTACAGACTTTCTATATAACTTTTCTTATCCTTTCTTTACATGTTTTCCATTATATTATGAAGAAAGTACTTTTTCCATCAAAAAATTTATAAAAAGTTACAAATAGATTAAATTTACAATATTCAAACAGATATGAGTTCGTTTTTATTTGCTAAAATAAAAAATATATATGTAGATATTTTCTACTTGAAAGTTACTTCGCTAACTTTTTATCAGGAAGCAAGTTTTGTAACACAAGTTGTAACGTGCAATCAACATTCAATTGATTGTGAAAAGAATAAAAGTGACACTCGTGTGAATTACAGTATTTCAAAATTGATTTATATAATAATAATATAATTTTTATAGTATTTTTCAAGGTTGACAAAACTTGTATTTTTAAATACCGGGAGTAATTATATTTATGAATTTTGGATTAATTATGAGTTAAAAATATTATGAAAACAAACAACAAAGAAAGTAATCGATCGGATCATCATACCAAGACTAGATTCAGTTTAATTTTACATTCTGATTTTTAAAATAAAATGTACTAATCATATTTTACCAATTTCTAATTTTATTATCAACCAAAATGCTTGATATATTTTTTACCGAAGTATCATCAATCGAGAATGGCCCATTATTATTACAACAATAATATATCTTTGTATTTTTTCTCATTTTAATCAATATCATTGTTTTTTTCTGTTTCGTTTTATTAATAAATGTAAATAGCATCCAATTTAAATTGAAATTAATAGTTATTTATATTATCAATTGTAAAATGTAGTGTACAGTACCATGTAGAAATAAAAGGCATAGAAAATTAAAGGTCGTCATACCAGCTTCAAAATTACTGCTGAGTTAGAATAGACTCAACTTGACTTTGGTTTTTTTACTGTACCAGGATTTTTTTAAAATAGTATTATAAAAAAGAGGTGTGGCGCAGTGCGCTTGACCGGGTATCGTCAGATCACCGAAGTCAAGCAACGCCGAGCGTGGTTAGTAGTTGGATGGGTGACCATTTTCAACAAAAACCACGTTTCCCACACAGGAGTAAATCGTTGCGCTTTTCCACTATGTGGTTCCCCTGGCTTTGTACCATTGCACTTCCGGTTCATTGACAAAAGCTATGGCATCCATTATGGCTGAGGTTTCCACGTTTCCCTCAGTCGCAGGCAAATAAATGCCGGGATGGATTGCAAGATCGTAGCCGCCCCCGTTCCGGAAGAGCCCGCGAAACGCTCAAGTTAGTGTTTCGGAAGGTTCGGGGTTTCAAAGTAGTATGTAATTCTATTCTATATACTAAGTAGAAGTTTTCAATAGGGTTTGATTAAAAAAATAAAATGATAAATTTACGAGTAAATACTGTACAATAAAATATATTATTGTTTTATAAAAAATGCATTAACAGAGCTGTATGATAAACTGTAATACTTAATTTTAAATATGATCCTGTCAATATAAAATATCTTATCATTTAGATCGACATTATTTTCTGATCAAAAAAACAGATCACCCTTTTAACATAGAAGTTAAAATGACGAAGTATATCTGTGTATTGTTGTTGCTTTTAAGAAAAAATATATAACTAGCAAAGAAAGAAAATTTATATCTTATGTTTAAAAAAATATCTATCACATCTGGTTTATAAAACTATAAAATATCTTAACTTTTTTTTTTTCTATAAAATATGAGTTTGTATTGTTATGCGAATTTTTGAGCGTTATTCATCTTTTTCTTGAGTTGTGGCTTATGTAAATTAAGATGAGTCATCATTTTTTTCTGGTCCATTTAACAACAATCCACTTTGTAAGTAAGAGTATCATATACGTACACTAAACTTGCTTTTTTAAAAAAAAATGTTAATGCTCTAATATGCACAAAAGAAGATAAGCAAGAGATATAGTAGTAGTATTACATTTTACAATTTTTATACTTTGTACATAAAAAAAGTTCTGCTGTGACCACTTGACAGTTGCAAATCGAGAAACGTGTCTTAAGATACAGAAAAAGAGATAAAAAGAAGCATGGAATGCGATTTATTTTCTTGCTTATTTTTATCAAGTTGGTAAATTTTAAAGTAACTTTCAACAACCTAAAGGAAAACGTCACAAATAAATTTAAAATATTTGATGTAATCACAGTTGCGAAGTTACGCTACATAATCATATTCAACTTTACTAAATTATTATGTAGAATACTTATGTTGAACAAGTTTGACATTTAGGTAAATTGAGTTTTCTTACTGCATGTGAGTCAATGTAGTATCGAAATATTGATCTCAAATTTTGTTTCTGTAAAAATGGATAGAGGGTGCAAAGTTAAGCCACTCTGATTTTTTTCAAAATTTTTAGAGACCGGAAAGTATTGCTAAAAAGTTTTACCGAGGTTGGGTTTGAACTCACGCTCCTTTTAGTCCCTATCTTTTTGTTAAGAGAGGCGTCAAGAGTCAAGAGGCGTCACTCTCTCTGTACTTTCAATAATATAATAATTTTTTAAAATAAATCCCGGACTCTAAAACAAACCTGAAGAAAAAAAATCAGAGTAGCATAAATTTGCACCCTCTATTTCTATGTGTAATAACTTTTTTTAGGTCGATACTCCATTGGAGTAATTCATTTACTACCAAGTTTTATTTGTTACATGTATATAATATACACTAATGAAAATTTTTAATTTTAATTAATATTGTACGAAAAAAAGAAAATAGGTTTGAAAAGTACTTTAAAGTTAATTACAAAATATTTTGTAACCACACTTAATAAAATAATGTAATAATTATAATCCCCTTTTATATATTGAAAATTCTATACTGTATTACACTATTCACATAAATATATTTATTCTATTTTATTTCAAACCTTACATTAACAAAGTTTTGAGCTCGATTTTATAATGAAAAACCTTTATAATTATGATATTTTAAAAATATCTGTACCAAATTATGAATCTATATAAAATAATTTATTTTGGTTCCCCTATTTTTGTGTGTAAAACAAGAAAATCAATGATAAAACATTGTTTATTTAATTTATTCTGAAGGAACGTTTGGACCATTAATCTTCTTCTTGATGACGTCACGTTATCTTCAGTGGCTCCTCGTTGGTTAGTCCAATGTACAATTGCGATGGCCAGGAAAGTTTGGGTATTGGGGGTAAGTAAGAAGGGCCGAGACAGCTGCTGATGGATGAGAGTGCACGCCATTTCCTTCACTCACTCCTCTCTGTACGCCTCTCTCTCTCTCTCTCTCTCTCTCTCTCTCTCTCTCTCTCTCTCTCTCTCTCTCACTCACTCACTTACCACTCGTTCACTCACTCAAACATAAAGCAAAAAGACTATTAAATAGTTTGGTCTCATCATATTATATCTTATTGGATCGTGGTTTTTATAAGACTAACTTGTCAATCAAATTTTTGACATCATTTTTTAATCTCGAAGCTTAAAAAAGTCTCCATTACGTAAGATGAAAAATCTTGCCTTGGCAGATAAAATTGCAAAAAACAAAAACAAAACAAAAAACATAACGTGTTAATTTAAAATGCAATTGAAACTTTTAAAGTATTTTTAATTATATGAAATAAAGAAATAGTATTAAAATCACTCCAAAATTTTAAGTAAAAATCTTAAATTTTTAAATAAAAAAAAAAAACGTATTGTTTAAAATACATGAAAAAATATAGAGCTCTATATTAAGAGCAATGAGTATAAAGTAATAAAAATATATAATAATTTTAGGAGTCTAGACTTTAAAACTATATTATAGTCTAGTCTATACTATGAGAGAGATAGAGAGAGAGAGAGAGAGAGAGAGAGAGAGAGAGAGAGAGAGAGAGAGAGAGAGAGAGAGAGAGAGAGAGAGAGAGAGAGAGAGAGAGAGAGAGAGAGAGAGAGAGAGAGAGAGAGAGAGAGAGAGAGAGAGAGAGAGAGAGAGAGAGAGAGAGAGAGAGTATAAGTCTGTAAAATACAGAGAAACTTAGTTTGTACTAAGTTTGGTTTATTGTAAGTGGCTACCACCATCACCACTACTGCTATCGTGGTTCACAAGTATATGGTGTGAAGAAGAAGTTTTGGTGCTGGGTGCAAGGATCAAGTCCATTTTGAGCCCCCCCCCCCTCCTGCTCTATTGTTACTTAAGTCCCCAGGGGCCGATGTGCAAGAATAGAAGGAAGGGACATAAACTCCACGATCGACTGATCTCAACGCAGCAATACTTGCGTCTTCTATACAATAATTCAAAATAGCAACAATGACGTAACAAAAAGTCGTGTTAGATATTTAACAATAGAAACTTAGTATACAGTGTAATTTATCATTATATATATATGAAGAAGTGATTTTTTTTTAAGTATTTAACAATTATCAATGATTAATCTACAATATCACTTAAATAAAATTATAGTGTATTAATGAAATACAAAACTATTATATAAATCATAATAAATCAAATAAATAATAATAAAAAATATATTCTTGATATTGGTTAGTATGTTATACAAGTAAAAAATAATACTTATGACAATTCATCGGTAAAAAAAATAAGAGGTGACTGAGGGAACTGAGGAAACCTTAAATTAGGACATGCACCTTTTTACCAATTAATCAATAAATTAAGTGATATCATAAATCCATAATTTAATAATTGAATTTACTAAAGAATTTAATATTTAATATTTTTTTTTTCAATTACAATGAATTTATCCTAAGTTTAGCATGTAGGCACGTTATACTATTATAATAGTTACTAATTTAGCTAGACTTTAATTCTGTCTACAAAAGCAGTTGCCAGTAATATTCAAGACAAAATTATTGAACACACGATCAGATTAACAACGTCTGCATTGCACATGCTTACTATACACGTAGTCTTGTTGGAAGTTTGCACACAACTTTGTATAGCTTGCTTATTGATAATAATCCAGAACTTGTATATGATGAGGTAGTTATGAAAATAACTATGTACGTATTACAAGTACCACTTTAGAGAATCTAGTGAAATAAATTAATTAGTAAAACACTTCACTAAAAACACATTTTCAAAAAGTTATTTTCAATATTTAAATTATAAATATGGAATTTATTTTTGATTAATTTGATGTATATTGAAGTAGCTTAATGTTTTAAAAATTTATATAACAGATCGTATAATTGGTGAAAAATTAAAATAAATTACATTAAATTTAATGTAACTGTTGCTAAATAAATAACCAATTGAATTTGTAATTACCATTAAAAAAACTTAATTTGATACCTCACTACCTTTTCATAACCTTTTTAAGGTTTCAATAGAAAGAAAAATATTTTTAATCTTCTTTAATTTTTTTGTGTGTACCTTTTCATTAAAAAATAAAAATTGATTCTCTAATTGACTTTACAAAAGAAACATGTTACGTTCTAGTAAATATACCAACAAGTATAAGAGCTATTACAGCAAGCAAACTCATTTTATTTGAAAGCTTCTTCTTGGTTGAACAAATTGCTCAATATCATGCTATTGCTTCGATGGAGAACCGATAATTGATTTAAATCTACGATACATTCAATTATTGTACGCCTTAAGTTGAAGATTTCTTTATATTTTTTATTATAGTACAGAGTTAGTCATAAAAAGTGAGGCACAGTTATTGGTGAAATATGTACGTGATGTTTCTCTAAATTTGTTTCTTCAAACTTTATATAGTACATAATATTATTATATTTTAAGGGTTAATGGCATCCTTAGTAGATGGTACATGGTTCCTAACTTTTCAGTATAACCTCATATGGGAAAAAAATAATTATAAAATAATAAAATAAAAGGCAAATTAGGATCAAGTTTTTGAGGTATACATAGGATAGAAATTGGAAGATACTAGGGGGGGGGGGCGATTCACAAAGCACTTTAACGCCCAATTTAGCCTCAATTTTTATCCCTGGTGCTACACCAGGGGCTAACCATGCTCCTATATAGTTTAGCACCGAGGATAAAAATCGAGGCTAAAGTGGAGGTTAAAGTGCTTTGTGAATGCCCCGCATTATTATTACTGCAGTGATCATAGTCAAAATTTAATCAAATCAATATTTAAAAAACATTAAAAAATTAATAACTCAAAAACTATATCGTATTAATATCAGGTTAATAGTCGATTCGTCCTAAAAATTACCATCGGGAGATAATGGACAATTTGCATAAACTTTTTTTAGTAGCTCAATCGAAAGAGGAGGTCGAAAAATACACCTGTAAATTTTATGCGATTTTTATTCGTACTGCATCATGGCTAAAAGAGAGGTCACGTGACCTGGAGCCGGCGCCCGTGTCGCCCGTGACGTCATTGAACTGTCTGGTCAAGCAAACGATTGTCTATATAACGCTTGTAAACAATAAATTAATTGTTGCTTGTTTCCATAGCAACGTGGTTGTTTGCAAGCGTTATAAAGTCGATCGTTTGTTTGACGGAACAGTTAAGTGACGTCACGGGCGACACGGGCGCCGGCTCCAGGTCACGTGACCTCTCTTTTAGCCATGATGCAGTAGGAATAAAAATCGCATAAAATTCACAGGTGTATATTTCGACCTCCTCTTTCGATTGAGCTAGTAGAAAAAGTTGATGCAAATTGTCCATTAGCAATGGCTACCAATGATGTCATTAATCCGTAAGTTACAATAATGATAACAAAAATTTACGAATTTCATGACTCAAATATCTTCTATAACATCAGTAACGGTAAAATTTTATTTTCTCTTCTCTACCCTTATATAGATTGGTTTCTATTTCCTACTTCTCCCCGTACGTCAGTCAACATTGGATAGTAGCTTTCTTTGCAATGCCAACATAACCAATAGATAAGTTTGCAGTATCCGTGCGTCCATCCTCAGCAAACTTTGAGGCATTATCTGAGTATTTACCACGTATCATAACCCAGGGTTACTTAAATATAAGAAGTAACTTTCATTTTATTTTTAATTAAATGATAATTTATTGAAATGAATGTTGTCTTAGTGAGAACCAAACTTTTATTTAGTTCCGGTCTTGACCACACAATAAAAAGAAGATAACAATGTAGTGATAAATATCAGAGTGTCAAACAAAGAGAATTGTTGTACATGTTACTTTAGAAAGAGAGTAGAAGTTTTAGAAGTTTCAGTAAGTTGTATCCCTGTTATACAAGTCAATTGAAAGATAATTAAATAAAAACAAAAAGATATCCATTAAAAAAATAAACCTGATTGCAATTTGCTTCCATAAAGCAGAAAAAAAATTCAACGTCAAATAATCAATAATGTAGTATTGTTGTAAATTATCTATGACTACTGCAGATTACGAAATATATTATTTTGTAGAGAATAATTAAATTAATGCCTTTAAATGATGACATTAACAATATCAACTTAATAATGCAACTCAATATTGTGTCATTCATCATGATTGACAGTGGAAAAAAAGTGTTACCGAGAAATTCTATTTTCCGTAAGCCACAGAGGTATCGGTAGAAAACAATTAGCAATGAATTTCAAATATTGCATTTAGTTGCAAAAACTTTGCATTTAATTTTGTAGTCTCATACTTGTTATCGACCTCAAAATGTTTTATTTCAAAGATGGATAGAGAGTGCAAAGTTATGCCACTCTGATTTTTTTTCACAATTTTTAGAATCCAGAACTATGTTTAATTGAAAGTACACAGAGAGAGGGACGCCTCTTGACGCCTCTTTTAATAAAAGGATAGGACCTAAAAGGGGCTAAAATCTGCATGACCTAGGCAACAATTTCAGCAATACTTCACGGCCTCTAAAAAAAATTTGAAGAAAATCAAAGTAAAATAACTTTGCACGCTCTATCCATTTTTGCAATAAAAAAAAATCTATTCTACGTTATGTCCGCCAAAGTGTGTTGTTTACTTGGCCTCATTTATCTTAGAGACGATGAATGCAAGATGTACTCAAGCAACAAATTATACAGTGTAAATTCCATTCTAATTCAGTGTATTCAGAGAGAATTGTGCTTTCGCATAATTAGGGGACTTACTTGAGACATAGCCTCTGAAGAAGAATTAGGGTCAGAATATTCATGGGGGTAAAATTGCGTATAAATAATGAAAATTAACGTACATTAAAAATTAAATTAGTCTAAGAGATGACTGTTTAATAATAGTGAGAATTAATTTTGCTTATTAATTTTTTATAATTTATTTCCATTGTTAAAATATCAAATTTTAATTTTTAAAAGGGAATTAAAAATTGAAGCAAGAATCAATATAAATATAAAATAATTATGATTTTTATTCATCAGTGATACTTAATTAAATATTTAAAATCAACGTATTATTTCTTTTTCATTTAAATTCTTTGTCTAGGTGTCTCATTAACCACGTCATTAAATTAGGCTAGTGTTAACCGAGGTTAGTAAAGCTGGATAAATCTTTCATAAATATCCCCCATTATCCATTCTATATGTTCTATAATATACAGGATAATAATATAAAAATAAACCCACAAAAAATACTATACGTACCACTGGTACCACTGTACTTGAATTCCATCTATATAAGGGAGTTTAACTTCCTTGGGATAGTAAAGTATACGACATGATCCCAGTTCATGTTGTCGGTCAGGTCGGCGGTGTTTGCCGGGAAACGTGTTGACACAGGAGTCGGGGAAAGGAAAGACGGACGGTCGGGCGGGTTGCAGGGCTGGCAGGGGCGGACAGAGAGAGAGACGTAATTACCATGAGACTACTTACATACATACAGGCAGGCATGAAAGGAGGGTAGCACACAAACTAACATCCACTAGATCTCTGTGTCAACACTAGCCTTTGAGACTAATAATATAACTACTTTGTACATTATCATATACTCGTCCTAAATTAATTATTTTATTATATTCATAATGATAAATTTTATTTTATTTTTAAAATTTTATTGTTAAATTAAAAATAACAGTAGAGATTTTAATTAATTTTTATTTATTTTTAATGAGATTTTTATATATAAGCCTGTTAATATAATAGGAAGTTTGAAGTGGATTTTTTTATGTTTTTTTTTTTAACAGTGAGAATTTATTTAATTTAGTAATACAAATGGAATTTGCAATTGATATTTATAAAAAAATTATACATTTGAACTGGTTATAAAAACACCTGGGTATTTAATTGAGGTTTAATTTAATTTTGGAAGTAAGCTAGATGTGGTTTTATATCAATCAGCTGATAATATAATTATATTGTTGGTTGCGATTCAGAAATTATTTACCCAGTAAGATGACTCACTATCATGGTATCAATTAAAATAACCGTGGTTAACGGTTAAAGGGTATTTTTTTTACATATTTGTGGGGTAGTTTAACTAGAATAACCGCCACTTTCTTCAATTTTCAAATTGAAGGAGCAGCTTCAATAGGAATTACATAAATATTGAGGCACATGCATGGATACCAAAATAACTAAAATAATTTCCCAAATATCTAAGAAAAATAAATAAATAAATAAATAAATAAATAAATAAATAAATAAATAAATAAATGAATGAATAAATAAATAAATAAATAAATAAATAAATAAATAAATAAATAAATAAATAAATAAATGAATGAATAAATGAATGAATAAATAAATAAATAAATAAATAAATAAATAAATAAATAAATAAATAAATAAATAAATAAATAAATAAATAAATAAATAAATAAATAAATAAATAAATAAATAAATAAATAAATAATGATAAAATCAGTTGTAACTTCTCCATATCAACAATTAAAATTAATTTAAGAAATATGTAGGAGAGCCAAAGAACTTCGTATACTTTTTAAATTAAAAATTTAGTACTGGAGTTTGAAATCAAATTTAGGGCCGTAAGCTCCACCCTACTTGAACCTGGTTTAAAGTTACTTGAACCAGGTTCAAAGTTGAACCGAGATCAAATAAAATTTTCGTAAGCTCCACCGAAGTTAAACCAGGTTCAACGCATTGTTGGTTTAAACCTGGTTCAAACTCGGTTCAGCGCAGTTTTCCGTAAGCTCCACCGCAAAAATTTGCTGAACCAGGTTCAAAGTTGTTGATTTTGGGGTTAAACTTAAACCACCGATGTCGGTGGATTAACTTTTGATCCGGGATTATATTTTTGTGTTTAAAATGTGTTTTTTTCAGATTTTTCTTAAAATAACAATATAAATAAAGTAGGAAATATAATTAAAATTGATAATTTAATAAAATATATATAATAATTTACTAAAGAATGTTTTTTTTAGTTAATTTAAATATTTTAAGTTATTTCAATTTATTTTAGAACATTTAATTGATATGCAGTAGTCTTTTAATTTAATATTTTTTAAAATTCAGTTGTATTGAGCAAAAACATTGAAATAATAAATTGTATTGAGATTGTCAGTGTTCCATTATTTAAGTGTCACGGGAAATTTTTTATTACAAATTTAATTATATTTTATTTTTCAACCCTTAAAGGGGGTCCAAAGCAAAAAGTTTGATTTCCCATATGGGGTTTCAATGTTAAAAGTGGTCTCGAACAAAAATTCTGTCAGATTTATACAAAAATTTATTTCCGGGGGTTAAAACACATGCTGAATCTAATAGTGCAAATTAAAATTTACAGAAAACAACCCTTAACGAGATATTGGCCTGTATTATGTTAAAAATCATTTTATCTTAATTTTGACAGCATCATTGAAACAAGCTCATTTTTCCACCCGAGAAGCAACCTTCGATTTTTTTTAATGAAAAGATGTTAAGAATTTAAAAAATAGGGGTTGCTTTTTTAACCCTTATTTTTTCAATTCTAAAAAATGTCCGATTAAAAAAATTCAAAGGTTTATTCTAGGGTAGAAAAATGAGCTTGTTTCAATGGCGCTGTCAAAATGAAGAAAAAATGATTTTTAAACATGGTAAGGGCCAATATCTTGTTAAAAAGTTGTTTTCTGTAAATTTTAATTTGCACCATAAAAATTTCTAGAAACAAATATATTTTTTTCTTATATTTTCATTTCATTTTATTTTTATTCAACCACTGGTTATACAAGTACAATATGGATTACATCAATATAAAAAAAATAAAAGAAAGTATTTTTGTTTGAGACATTGAAACGCAATAAGGAAAACCACACTTTTCACTTTGGACCCCCTTAAAGAATTAAAATTAAAATCTCAAAGGTATTCAAAGGAATACTAATAAATTTTCAAGTCTCCAGCAGGAAAATTAAATTTGTAATGAAAAATCTCCCGCGACACTTGAATAATGAAACACTGTGTATGTGACTTATTTACTTTAAACTTTTGCCTGAGTGACACATTAAAATTAGAAAAAAGGTTTCTGGTCAGAATTAGTAGGGGCTTCATAAAAAAAAATTAGAATAGACAACATATATGATTTTTTTTTTTTGCAGAAATGAATAGAAGGGTACCAAATTATGCTACTCTGAATTTTTTCAGATATTTTTTATTTTATTTTTTTTTTTGAATCCCAGAACTATTTTTAAATAATTATTGAAAGTGCGACCATGCCCCCTGGAGGCGTCAATAGGCGTCTCATGTCTATCCTTTTTTATTAGGGTTCAGGGGTGCCAACTTAACTTACAGAACTTTCAATAATTATTTCAAAATAGTTCCGGGTCTCACTAAAATCTGAAAAAAATTCAGAGTAGCATAATTTGGTGCCCTCTATTCATTTCTGCAATAAAAAATTTTCATGTATGTTGTCCATTGTTTCAAATTTTTAAAAAAATATATAAGATATATATAATTTATATATTATATATATATATATAATATATATATATATATATATATATATATATATATATATATATATATATATATAATATATATAAATATCTTCCTACATTCAATGTGTTATACAAAATCTTTTAAAAAGTGGATGATATTTTAGCACTTTTAAAATGTCACCTTGAACTGCAATTATTACCCATAAATACATGCTTCTTTTTCTTGTGCAACATACAATATTTGTGAGTCTGGTGTTTCATTTTCGGTCATGGATTTTGCAATGAAGGGTTATTTGTGGAGCTTTGTAACTTTGTACCCTGATCGCTGAGACACGTTTTTTTATGACCTTGGTAGTAAATTTTCAAAGAATTTTTTTTTCAATCCTTCTGGGGTCTCAAACCTAAAAATTGCATTTCTTTTATGGAATTTCCAAGTTAAATAAAAGTGATACAAAAATGTTATTCGATGTGCACCAATTTTTTAAGGAGTAAAGTGACCTTTTGAATCCAATGGTGCCATTTTAAAATTATTAAAAACAACCCTTTAATAAAAAATTAGCTTTAAATCATCAAATAATTTATGTAGCTTCTTTCTGACATTTTCATTCAATCAGGCTTATTTTTTTACCCCAGGAACAGCCTTTGAATTATTAAAATCGGTTCACATCAAGGATTTGAATTTGAGGGGTGGAATTTTCTACCCTTAATTTTAAAATTCTTAATGTGAACCGATTTAAAAAATTCAAAAGCTCTTCCTGAGGTAAAAAATAAAGCCTGATTGAATTACAATGTCAGATAGAAGCTAAATTGATTGTTTAATGTGTTGGAGCTAATTTTTTATTGAAGGGTTGTTTTCATTAATTTTAAGGTGGCATCAATGGATTTATAAGGGCAATTTACCCTTAAAATAAAAAATTGGTGCAATTCGAATAAATTTTTGTATCACTTTTATTTAACATGGAAATCCCATAAGATAATTTTTATGCGATTTTTAGGTTTGAGAATCCCAGAAGGGTTGAAAAAAAATAATCGAAAATTCTTTACCAAGGTCATAAACAAAGGTTGTGTCTCAGCAATTAGGGTACAAAGTTACAAAGCTCCACAAATAACACTTCATTGCAAAATCCATGACCGAAAATGAAACACCAAAATTGTGACACAATCTGTAGTTCATTATAGTGTGTGTATTATAGTGCTAAAAGTGTGAAAAATATAATTCTTAATAAAAATAGGGTAATATTTCATGTAATTTAATTAAAATCATTGACATTATAAGTACACATACCCATAAGCCTCTATAATAATTTTTATTTGTTTTGGTTCTGTTAAAAGTTAAAAATTTGAAAATATAACATTGTAGCCCCATAAGGAATTACCACATTGAACGTAATTCCTGATTAAAAGCAGATATTTATGTGAAAATATTTATGTAGGTTCTTGCAAGTCCCAGAAACAATAATCCAACATAAAAATTAAATTATGTTTAATATTTTTTATTTTAATATGAAATTAAAATTTGAAGTGAAAGTTTTGAATTTCCCACCAAAACTCTCGACCAATCAGAGCGCTCAAAAAAATCAACAAACTTTGAACCTGGTTCAACTCGGTGGTTCAACTAAACCTGGATCACTTATGGGTGGAGCTTACGGTCAAGATTTTGAACCTGGATCAAATCCTGAACCTGGTTTAGTTGATCCGAGTTTGAACCAGGTTCAAATAACGGTGGAGCTTACGGCCCTTTTTAGTACGTAAGATTTCTGTACTAAAATCTATCCTGAGTTATTTGTAAATATATAATACTTACTTGTATAAATTTTTTAAGAGTTTCAAATAATTTAAAATGTAAATTAAAAGTAATACTGTCCTTTGCTTCAATTGAAACATTTGAATATACTTAAAAAAATTCGTTTGAAACAAGCTGGAACATGTCTGTTAGATCTTTATTTCGTTTTGTTGGAGTGTAAACACGAGTGAGCTTGGGAGTTTTTTTTTTTTTTTTTCATTTGATGAAAATTTTGCGTCACATGATAATGTGTAGCGAGCACACGTGACATGTGATGTTAATATGATGTTTCTTTTTATCAAAGGTTTTTTACACAAACAGTAATACACTACTTACTCTCACAAAGTAATGTAAAATTTAATATATGTTTTATAATTACATAATTTATACACGTATATATAATTGAAATTTTATAATTTTATCAAAAATATAACAGGATATAAATAAATATAATTTTATTTTGTATGGTCTATATTTTTACTTAATAATATATAATAATTTCACAATATATTTATTTTATTAGTTTATATAGAAAGTTGATCATAAATACTGTAAATTTCATCAACAGGAATGATTCACGAAAGAGTTAACCGGAAAGTAATCCAGCTTTCCCACTAACCGTGGTTAACACCAGCCTAATTCAATGAAATTAAACGTGGTTAGTAAGAAATTTGGACAACTCTTTTACCCATTGGGGGGCATTCACAAAGCACTTTAACCCCCACTTTAGCCTCGATTTTTATCTCTGGTGCTAACCCATGGTGCTAAACCAAGAATAATAATTAAGGCTAAAGTGGGGGTTAAAGTGCTTTGTGAATGCCCCCCATTATGTCTACAAAGGAATTAATTAACGTATAAATGATTACTACTGGCATTCACTTATTACAGAAATTTATGTTAAAAATTAACCAAATTCATATACAGGCTGTTTTACGGTAATAGAGATAAGAGAAAGCGACTTAAATTATCGATAGTTTATATGAATATATATTTGAAGTCGATTTGATTTCGATAATTCTTAAATCATGTATTAAATGACAAAAAATGGTGTTTGGTTGCCAGAATTGCTACATCTTCCTTCAAATTTTAGATTAGCAATATATATTTTATATGAAATTTATGGTAGTGAATAAAATGTATAAAAATATATATTGAACACATATTTATTTTTATAAATCTAATAAAAAAAATGTAATAGCTAATTTACTTAAGCAATACATATATGTTTTTGAAAAAAATATCAAATATATATATGATTTTTTATGAAGCAGTTTAAACAAATAGACCTTAAACCCTAAATAAAATAAATTTTTGTGATACATTTTTGGTATTTTGTCCCCCTAAAAGTATTTCCCATGCCAACTTTAATACAAAGCATTGATAAATGGGAAAGATTTTACTATGCATGTAAACATTTTTATTTATAGAACCAGTCATATAGTATGAGGTCGTATATGAATTTAGTGTGTCCGGCTATGCGAGAACGTTGAAGATTTCTCCCCCTATATATAGTGGATGTCCCCTTCAATCAAATCTATGGGGGAAGGCGACGGAATAGGAAGTGTCAACTGCCTATCTGAAAATCATAGTAAGGGACACCGTAGGGAAATTAGGTTCTTGGATTTATTGGTATATTCATAAAGCACTGCCATCTGGTGTGATATTTAAAAAGTATAACATGTTAATAAAATAGTGTTTTATATATTGTAATATACTCGTAGGTTATGTTTATGTATATATTTCTTTTTAAAATATACAACATGTATACAAATTATTCTGTAAAATAAAATGTATATTTAAATATATAACAAAAAATGAATAAAACATGCTGGGTAGAAACAAGAAAATATATTGCTTCCTTTTTCCTATGTTGTTAATCTTATATGGTGACATGCTTACTGAAATGACCAACTGGAATAAAAAAATATATAAATAAAAAAATTAAAAATGTCTATTCTTATTATAATTTTGATTATTTTCGTAAATCTTTAAAATACGCAAATTTAAAGAAATATTCCAAAGTTTTTTTTTTTTTTTTTTTTAATTAAAGAAGAAGAAAAAAACTATAAACAAAACGTTCGTGATTTAAATAAGAAAATAAACCACTAGTTTCTTTTCCAATTCCCCCTACTTTTTCTTTTTCTTCGTCGCTATTTTAGCTTCATTTTAACGTTTTCCTCGTTTGCATGCACTTAACAATCGAACCGTTGACAGGAGCTAATTTCACTACTTCTTTTCTCCTTTTTTCAACCACCCCTCTGGGCTGCCTACTTGTCTACTCTCTCAAAGTACGGCGCCGCGGCGCATAGAGGAGGTGCCTCCATGGCACGTTCTCACCGCCTTTGTGTGTGTTGACGCGAAGGAAGGAAGTTGAGAAGGCCGCGAGTTGAAGATAAAAAAAAAATAGTGAAAGAGAAGTGGGTAAAAAAATTGAGAAGATTTCTCAGCCTGCCTATTTCGTACCGGCGACACATTAAGGTCAAATAAAACGTTGCTGGGGTGCTTTGCTCCTTAGTTCTACCATATAACATTTTAACATTTAAACCCCCATCTACTACCATTAACACCATCTTCTTTTTTTTATCAATCTAAAAATTCCCCAGTTTTTTTTGTTTGTTTTTTTTTAATTTGAAATAATAACTTCTTGTGAATTAACTAGCAAGTGATATTTTTCTCAACTCTTAGACTGTTTTAATTTTCACTTTTTATAAATTTTATTTCACTTGAATTTCTAAGAAATGAAGCTTTTTTTATAAAGAAAAAAGAATATTGAAAGTTATGAGAATCATATTCTTTAATGATAATAATTTTATTTTATGAATCACAAATTCTTATTTTATTATAACATATTTTTAAAGTAGCAAAATATTGTTGAATAACATTATTTTTTATCATGCTACTAAATAACAATTTATTGTAATATTTTTATAAATCAATCAGCAGTATCTGTTTTGTGCTAATATAAAAATATAAATTGAAGTACAGTATAATTTACGCTTCAATATAAATACATGATAAAAAACATATAATTTTCGATAATGAATAAACGTGCAAGCATTGTAACTATATTAATGAACACTAATTAGTTCTGATAATGCTATATATTTACATTATTAAAATACAAAGTTTGCTAATTAAAAATCTAGAATATTTAATAATTATTCATAAAAACAAATGATAGAAATATATATTTTTTTTTTGCATAAAATGAATTTTATAATGATGTTTGTATTTGAATAGAAATACAAAAGTATTGTCTGTATCACTAGAACGTATTATTATTTAACATAAATATCACCAAAGGTTCATATTTCCTTTTTATTAAATAATTTTAATTAAAATAAAAAACACACTAAATACCTGATTTTTTTTTAATTATATAAATGTTTTGTAAAATGTAATTAAATATTGTGATAGATACTTATATGCGAATGTTATAAGACTTCATTGCTATAAGCAAATTGCTTATATACGTATTCCCCAGAGGAACAACAAGTGGGATAATTGGATATTTCTGTAATATACATACGTGTATAGTAAGAGCGTTACAAGGATAGATAGAAGGTGAATATAAGGTATAGGCAGCAAATAACAAGTAGATTGAAAATAAGCTATGGCAACCATGCAAATATAGAGAGATGGTATAGTCACATATATTTTGTAATTTATCCCAAGGCATGATAATGTTAGTATAGTATATATTATATTCACCTTCCTACCTATACCTCACGTATATAATATAGTGAGAAGGTAGCTCTTACTTCTATGATCCCAGTGGTAGTGGCAAGTACACGGATGGTGGTACCACAGCTACAAACCTTCTGATCAGTTGCAAGCAATTCCCAGGCCTGTGCTACCACTAGCTAGATCCTACTGGCTTGCTGGATGGAGAACTTGCTGAGAGTTATTGCATGCTTTTAGAGCATCCACCACCCCCAGTCTCTCCGCAGTGCCCTGGCTGTGAAGAGAGAGATGGGGTTGAAAAATTTTACACAGAACGGACGTAGTTTTACTACATTCCAGTTATATCAAAGTTCCTCACACAAGATTGTGACATCATATAACGTATTATTATATACGGGAGTTTCATGTTTACGTTTTAAGTAGCACGGACATGTCCGAAAATCGTCGGTGTGTAGGCAGAAAACCCTAAAATTCTATGCTGTGTGGGTTAACATAACTCACAACATCTCTTTTTTAATAAATATTTTTCGTCACCAAATATTTTTTTCAATAGTATTAGTTCTTCTTGTGACCATTTATGAAAGAAAATTATAAAAAAAAAATGATGCAAATAGCCAGGAGAAATAAATTTCAAGACCAACTTCAGCACGCTTGTGTTATGCCTATAACCCGTATATCGATAGAGTATGGCTTTTTCCCCTATAGTTAAAAAAATTTAGAGAGCTATTAATGACACCATTTTGGTGCTCATTATTTTTCGGTGGTAAATTTTAAATAGATTTTACACCTAAAAAAGTAAAAATAAAAAATATACTTGATAAAATATGAAAGAATTTATATATATGTAGTTTTTGAGTTATTGATGTATTTCTTAAATGCTGATTTGACTAAATCTTGACTGTAGTCACCGCAGTCCCAATGATATTATTACTTTTTATATGCTTTTAATAAATAATAAAAAATTAAAATTATCTTATTATCTTGATGAAGGTCCACTGAAAAGATAAGAACGGCAGCGTAACATTTACTAAGAATGTGTCAATAATCCTTGAAGTATAATTAATATATTTAGCTTTGGCACTATTGCAATATCATTATAATTTCTAAGTGCATATAATATATTGTATCATGTTTAATTTGTAAGTTATATTTATAAATTTTTTGTCTCTATGTTGTATTATGTACAGCCACAAGAGAAATAAATAAATAAATAGAGAAATAAAAATACGATTTGTTGTTAATGGTATTGATGTTGTTTTTAGTGCAACATGATGGTATTTTAAAGCATCTCTAATGTGCATTTACACGTAACAGGAAAAAAACAATATCCTTTTCATAACAGTGCTCAGACATTTTGTTTTTTTACACCCCGGATGCTCCATCAGCTTCTCAAAGCTTTTAGCGGCGGTGGTGATGCACTGTTGCTCTTCTTTTTAAGTACCATGTACTCAGCTTTTTATTTTTTAGACATTCTAATTAAATATGGCATTACAAAGTAGCGTTTTTTTAATATTTGTATGGATAAAAAAATTACCATGCACAGTAAACACTACTTAAAATATACATGTTAAAAAAACGACATTAAACGCTTTTTATTCGTATTGTACAGTTGTACTCACGCTTCCATAATTTATCAATTTTTATCCTTAAAAGGTTTAAAATATCCACTAATTAAATTACAGTTCTATGTATATGTAATTTGCATTTTTAATAAGGGTCATTTTACTAGTAAAAAGATGAGATACTAATCTTAGTTGAAACTGCAAATTGTCGGTTTTAAAACTAGTCAACTCATTTATACAGCTGTTTGTATACATTATTTAAAAAAAGGGTTTATTGCAGTCAACGGTACAAATAAGTTCTTTTTTATTCTTCTCGTTTATCTTCGGTCTAAGTCACTGAAGTCAGATGAAGTGACTTAAACCGGAGCTAAGCGAGGACTACGAACCTTTTTTTTTTGTAAAGAATTTTATATAAAATGAATGTACATGAATGCATTATTTATATTATTTTGTAATTTATATGTAACTGAACTGATGTTGCACTAAGTAAACTTCAAAAACAGCTGATCTATTTATGCGCAGCATTTAATATGCTAAAAATGCAAATCTGCATCTCTTTGTCTCTTGCAGCAAATCACACAGGGTAAAGTTTGTGCTGTGTGTAAGCTGCCGATCATTAAATTTGAATGCTTTGAGCCTCCCAGATTAAAATGTAGGCAAATTTCTATGCAACAATACTTTAAAGTATAAAGTGTAATACTTAGAGTAATGAATAAAATATTGGATACCTTCCTATCCTTTTCAATGCAGCGTACGGTAATAGAATGATGTGCTAGTTGCATATCTAATAGGAGTAGAAATTTTTCAATTCAGTTCACATCACCATCATATATTAAAATAATTTTTGGTGTTCACTTGTCTTTTAGAAATATTAAAAGAATTTTGAATTTGAATTTAATAATAATAATAATAATTGTTTATTGGGTTAAAATTACATAATTTGGAGGGAAAAATAATAATAAATAAATACCCATAACCCAATTGGTGAATGTAAAAGACGAAAGTCCATACACAAAATGCGTACATTCACCCATGTATTTGATGCACTTTAAAAATAATTTTAATATTTGATAATATAATTACACTTTAAAATGAATATTTGTCATTATAATGTAATAAATATTGTTTTGTGATTATAAGTTTACCATAATATTACGGTAGCATGATAAATTTACAAGAATATAAATATAATCTTGTAATATATTTAACCCAACAAACCTGTTTGTAAAGTACTTCGCACTTACCAGGATACTCTAAGTTTAGATATTTCGATGAATCCCAAACACTGGACCCAAAGGATGTTAATGTGGAAAGGATACTGTTGAAGGCAAAAGGCACTTAAACTTTGAATTGTAAGAGGTATTAATATTACACTACTCAACACTCCCCCTTTTTAGTGATCACTTGACAATAGCCACTTTGTTGTCTTTTTGAAATATTCAATTGACCATCGTTGTGACAAATTTTCATTTTAATTTAACAACAAGATCATTTCAAAGAATACAATTTTACAAAGAGAGTCACAATTAAAGTGACATTGAAATTTATATTATATATTATATTGAATTTAATTCGTAAGATTAAACTTACTATTGAAGAGGTACATACATGGTGTACAAATAATAAGCTAATATTAAATTCAACTAAAACCGAATACATCCAATTTCATTCCCCTAGACAAATCCCTTTGAATAGTTATTTGTTGCAATTAGCCGGGAAAACAATTAAAAGAGCAGAGTCTGTTAAGTTTCTTGGTCTACACATTAATGAAAGTTTGGATTGGTCTTTACATGTAAATGCGATTTGTAAGAAGATAAATTCGGCCAATTTTATGTTATATACAATCAGGAATCATGTATCTCATGAAACCTTGCTAACCATATATTATGCGTATGTTTATCCACATTTGGCATATGGCATAATAAATTGGGGATGTAAATCGGAACTATTGAATCGATGTTTTGTTTTGCAAAAGAGAGCACTTAGAACGATTTTAAGAATACCAAAAGGACAGTCGTGTGTTTCACATTTTAAGGCTAATAAAATGTTAACTGTCCCTTGCATTTATATTTTAAATTGTGCCTCATTCAAAAAAAATCATCCAAATTTTTATGTTCAGAATGATGGCTATCATGACTATAATACTAGGAATAAATCGAATGTAGTTACTGAAAGACATAACACACAATTTTTCAAAAACTGTGCAATGTATCAAACAGCAAAATTTTATGAATTTTTACCAGCATGTTTGAAAGAAATAAAAACCAGTAAACTTTTTCGCACAAAATTAAAGAATGTATTGATCAATAAAGAGTTTTACTCTATTAAAGCTTTTGAGAGTAATAAAATGTCTGAAAAAGTATTATCAGGATTATAAAATAAACAAAATTATAAATTTACATATACATTGTATTGACTGATATATATATATGTATGTATATGTATATATACATATATGTATGTGTGTGTATATGTGTATGTGTATGTATATATATATATATATATATATATATGTGTGTGTGTGTGTGTATGTATGTATGTATATATATATATGTATGTATATATATGTATATATATGTATATATATATATGTTCCACATAAACTAAAATTTATCAGTATTAATGGTGACTTTGGCTTGTATTTTGTTTTTATTATTATTGTCAGTGATTGTGTTTGATAGTGTTAAATAACTTATGTAAATGTGTTTAAGTTTGATGTTTTTATGTTGTATTTTGTCCAATTTTGACTTGAACATATGTTTGTCTTGTACAACCAAAAAGAAGTTCCAAAATAAAAATAAATAAATAAATAAATAAATATTGATAGCTTTATTCTTAAGTATATAAATATCAGAGACCTTAACATTGAAATAATAATCTCTATCAACTTAAATTATGCACCTACGTGTTTTAGGTCTATTATTTAAAATGCATGTGCACTAATAGAGTATCAGCCTCAAAAAATTGTATTGCAAAAATGGATAGAGGGTGCAAAGTTATGCCACTCTGATTTTTTTCAATTTTTTTTTTGAGTCCGGGAAGTATTGCTAAAATTTTTTTGCTGAGGTCGGGTTTGAACGCACGCCCTTTTTAGGTCCTATCCTTTTTATTAAGAAAGGCGTCTAAAGGCATCACTTTCTCTGTACTTTCAATAATTTTTAAAAAATAGTTCCCGGACTGTAAAAATTCAGAAAAAAATCAAAGTAGCGTAACTTTGCACCATTTCTGAAAAAAATAAATAAATGAGGTCGATACTCCATTTCATTTTCGAAACTCAGTTGTTTCAGTGTACATAATAGCTACATATGTACACACGTCTCAGAAAGCTCGAATGTTGCTACCCTTGCCTTTCTATCTTGCTGTAGAGGTTGTAGTGCAAAGAAAAACAGGTTTTTAATTTTGAGGAAAAGTACACATTAAAACCAAGCTTACAACTTGCATCACTATGTTGATAGCACTGATAATGTGATCCTAAGATAAACTTCCAAGTATATTTTCCTAATATGTTCATGGTAAATAAAATGAACAGAAATCATAAAAAATTTCCTCTAAATTAACGGATTTTTTTTTTCTTACGCTAAAATTCAGCTTTATTTGAAAAATTAAATGTAGTTTAATTACTTTTTTTTAATGTCTGCTCAGTTCTATAACGTTATAAAATCATTATATTTTACCCTTTTTTTTTTCATTAAATAAATAATCATATTTTCCCTCTATTTATTCATAATTCCAAAAGTTTATAATACTTCACAACGCTCATTCAGGGGCCAAAATGCCGCAGAGTTAAAAAAAAAAAATTGGTGTAGGTAATTACGAAAAAAAAAAAAAAAAAGAAGAGAAAATATAAAGAGATAGAGATTTAAATACAGCTTCAAATAATCAGCTTTACTGAAAGAAGTTTTTAAAGTTTTTTTTTTTTTTTAACTAAAAATGCTTTAGGAGAAGTAAAATAAAAAGTATCAAAAGAAAAACAACAAGTTCTGATAGCAGCAGAGAAAAAGAAGTTACAGTTTCTTGAAGTTCTTCTTATATGCACGCTATTCGAGCCTTTCTGATGTCGAGTTTTATCATCGTCAATAGCCACGATTTCTTCCAGAAAGTGTTTCTGTTTATTATTTTAAATATAAAACACTTTAGTGTGTAGGAAAAATTGCATTACCATCACTATTATAAATGTATTAAATAGAAAAAAAAATAAAAATATAATAAAAATTCAAACAAATATTGAGTTATATAATATATTTTTTATACTGCTCTAATAACATGCCCGATGTTAAAAAAAAATGCCACACATGAAAATTATGAAATTATCTTAAAATGTTTTCCTGTACATTCCCCATCAGTAGCTAAAATTTCAAGCATTTGATCTAGTTTTTGAGTTATGAATTTTTAAAGTTGACTAAGTTAACATCATGGGGAAGTTTCCCATGTTAAATTAGTCAGCTTTCAAAATTTTAGCTTGTAAACTAGATCGAATTTGTATACCTGATAGCTACTGATAGGGGACGTAGAGAAGGACATTGTAAGATATGTTTCATAATTTTCATGTGTGGGATTTTTTCAAACATTGGGCACATATTATCTTACATTTAATCGAAATTTTTAATAACTTTGAGTGTAAATTTGCATATGCATAAAAAAAAAATTGTTAAATCTAAGCCTTCGGATTTTTTTTTTTTTTTTTTTTTTTTTTATGGCTATAATTGTTGTATTTTGTTTTTGTCGATACTTTTGGAGCATAAATAATAAAATAAGTATCGCTTAAAAGAATGACTAACTTTTGAAAAATTGATCATAAAATTATTATACTTTTTTTTAATGATAAGAAACAATAAATTCTTTTCATACTGATGCAATATCAATTATATAGCAATTTTCATGTGTTTCTTTCTTTCACCATAAGATGCTACGCTAACATATTAGAGCTAAATTGCATCATACTTTTACATTTACTATAGCAGCCATTAAAGTTGTTTATGTCAGTAAATTATGCTGTCAATATCTGATGTAAATACAGTTACATATTTCATGAATGCATTTTCATTACTGCAGCTCCTAATGCACATTACGTTGTAAATTAATTGCATAAAGCCCAACCCACTCCGTCCTTTATGTTCTAAGTGCTTTATTTTTAAATGCACTTTATTTGAAATAATTTAAATTATGAGGGTATGTAATTATTTTTATTTTATTATATTTCCCTCATGAGTACATAAATAACAAGTCAGAGGCAGGAAATTCACAAAAAGTCCAATAAGAACAATTCACTTTCCGAAGGTTGTGTATAGTGAATCCCTGGTAACACAATAATAAGGAAATAAACAATTAGTGAAATAGCATATGAGATTTTTAAAACAAAATCAAAAAATAAAAATAATAAACATAATATATTTACAAACTGAATTTTAATATATAATATTCGTAAATAATTTTGAGTAATTTAATTTAAATTATAAAAGAAATCACACTTTTTGAACTTATACACATTTAATATTTTATTATGCTATGTTGCATCATGTACCGTACTCAATTTTACAAAAAACAAGATATATTTTTTTTTCATAAAAACTGTAAGAATTTCTCTCAATATATTGCATAATATTTTTATATGACTCCATGCATTGATGTAAAGTATGTCAAGTAATAATTTCACTTCACAATCTTGCTTCACTATCTACTTAATTTAATAATAATAATATAAAAAGAGCTTTAGGCAGTCACAGATTTTATATTATGAAGCAGTTGCATTTTTTTGCAATTTATGTAATATAATCATACAGAGTTATAAAGAGAAAATATATTTATTATATTAAAGTATGAATATAGGTCTAGAACGATAATTTGATTTCAATAACATTTCTTATGATTTTTTCTTCTTTCAATTACCTTTTAAGAAGTGGTCTTTTATATCTTACAAGATATTTTATGTATGCGGTAAAACACTTTGTAATTTTACAATATACTGGGAGTTTCATATTTACGTCTTGGGTAGCACGGAGATGCCCGAAGCCGCCCGAAGATCTTCGGGATGTAGGCAGAAAACTTTAAAAACTAATGCTGTGCGGGTTAACGTAACTCATAACATTTCTTTTTTAATAATAGTTTTGGTCACCAAAATTTTTTTTTTTCAATAGCATTGGTTTTTCTTGTTACCATTTATGAAAGAATATTCTAAGAAAATTTATGCAAATAGCCAGGAAAAATTAACTTAGAGACCAACTTTAGCACGTATCTGCTATTTCACTGAAAATGTTTTGCCTACAAAATCATGACGTCATATTATTTTATGATGTATGGTCAAAGACCCGTATATTAGTACCTTTATTATCATTATTATTAATCAACAGGTACCTTTATTAACAAGATCTTGAAGACCTTTATGTAAAATGTAGCAGCCGACAGGGTTACTTTAAACTCTGGCTGCTACAATATCGTGTAAATATTAAGTGAAAAAAAAAAAAAAAAAAAAAAAAAATGATACGCGTATAAAGAAAAACAAAAATAATGATTTTTTTTTTAACACTGACTTATCCTTTATTATATAATATCTTAACCCTTTAATATTCTAGTTTTTTTTTTTTTTTTATTATTTCGTTATATTGTTTTTTTTCTCTCTCATGCCATCTGTGTGTATATTGTCACATCATCTACAGCTAGCTGCAAAGTGTCAATTTAGTGTTGATGAAATTTGCACACGATGTTGGTTTTTTTGAGTGGAGACCGGGAGAGCCTGGGGAAATTACTACGCTTTTATCATCCAGAGAGAATAATATTCAGGCTATATTAGACCAGCTGATTTTACCAGACTACCTTCAAAATGCTATTTATCAAGGGAGAAAAAAAATGTTATATAACATATTATAACAAAAACAATGTCATATTTATGATCTAATAAGGTACAATATATATATCTCATCATTTAAGACATTTTGTATCTCGTTTTTAGAAATAAATTATAATAAAAAATATTACGTTAGTTAAAATTTAATTTAAACATCAATTTAATTACACATATAATTAAAATGGTTGTTTTAATTTAATTAAATAATTAATCTATTTTATAATTGTAATGTCTTCTTACCTAGTTTAGTAATTAAAACAGTTATACGGCGTACCATGTTTAATTAAGAATATTTTTTTTTCGTTATTATATTATACACACATAAAAAAACATTTTATACTTGCTAGTTAAAATTTATTTGACAAATTTAATTTCAATTTTTAACCGTTATACAGTAATTCTTCTTTTTTACATATTTTTTAACCTGCATGTGATTTTTTTACCTTATTTTTTATTAACACACACACATGTACTACAGCTTATTTTTTCTTTGTAAATCTACTTATTGCTTGTCTAAAAATATTACGTTATGTTCAAATGTAAAATATTTTTAATTCTAAAGAAAAGAAAAACAAATAAATTATTAAAATATAATGTTTTTTAGATTAGAAAAATAAATATTTGTGTACAACTTTGATGTTCTTTATCCTTCCACTGCTGAAAAAGATTGAATATAACCTTTTATCATTTCTAACTTTTACTAACATCAAATAATATATAAAGTTTTTTTGTAGGTGATTTTATTTACCTGAGTGAAGAAATCCTTGAAGACCCAAACGTCAAAGCTATACGACCAGTCTGATACAACCTCAAACGTTAAAATAAAGGCAGCTACAGTATTTTATATATTTTCTTTTTCAAAGATTTATATAAAGATGTAAAATTTTATTACGTGTATGAATTTTATATTAAAAATACAGTAAAAACTATATCTTTCTTTGTTAATAAAATCTTCAATGCCAAAGAACAAACTAAACTTGTCGTTTCTTTCTGATAAAATACTCAGTTAGTGTGCAATCCAGACAAACTATAAATGTGAGGGTTTTAAATCTGCTGTAAAATTGTTTTTTATTAAGCATTGTTTGTAAATTAATATAATATTAATGTCAAAATTTAATTGTAAAAATTTAGTTTTATGTTTTTAATTGTTCTTTAATGACGTGCATGATACTTTGATTGTGTTCTATATAAATATGTGTGTATCTTGTAACTGGAATTCGATAAAACAAATAATTTAAATATAATGGTTTATGATGACTTAAAATGCAAAGACATTTTAATTTTTTTTTGTTAGATCAGATTGTCTTCACAAAACTTGAACTTCCTACTGCTGAGTTGAAATAAGTTGTACCATATAATATGGTTGTACGTACACCACTGTTTGTATTAAAAATAATTCATTTGTTACATTAAATTAAGTTAGAAAATGTTCAGTAACTTTATTATTAAAAGTGTGGTTTAACATTTGAAGACAAAATAACAACAACAATGATAATTTTCTTTACTCTAAACCTTAGTCTAATAATTACACAACGAGGGTATAGCGAGATAATAATCTTTTACATTCATGCATGTTTGTTTACGACAAATAAACAAATAAAAGGAAGAAATAACCTTGTGAACGAGCAGAAAATATGAAAGTAAACAACCAAGAAAAAGGAAAAGAGAGAAACTTTACAACTACATCTTTGTTGTCATGTTGTTCGTAAACATTTTCATTTTATTACATTTTTACCAACCCATTTTTTTTTTCTTCTTGTTTTTCTACAAATTTACCATTCTTTCAATTGTCTTTATATAATATGAAATTTTACACTTACATAAATAATATACATATTTTTAGCTCCTCTTGTGTTTTCATCTCCCCTACCACCATCAGAAGTTGATGCAGGTTGACCCTTTGCTGTAAGAGATTATGTCCGGCACGCAGAACATATGTAACTCCTTCTCTTCCCTTCCGTCCGTGTAAACTCATTGCTACCAAAGCATCCAGGCACAAAACTCCTAGCTAGGGGTCATCGTGCTAAACCCCCTAGCTAGCTTGGCTATAGAGTGCAAGATGCGACGGTCAGATATCAGAAGAGGAAAACGTTCATCCGTAACTTATGAGCAACCTCGTGAACTCTACAGATTTTTTATTTTATTTTGACCTTTTAGAATTTAGGGAGAGAATATCGAACATTGCATTTAGAGAGACACAGTAGAGGTTTTTATATGATTATATTTGAAAAGTAGTTTAAGAAGATTAATGAAAATTCTTGTAATTGAAAATTTCAGTATTAAAATTTTAAGCTTTAATAACTAAGCATACATGAAGTATTTGAATTATATCTTGATAAAGCTTGTTAAAATTTGTTCTCTGTAAATTTTTTTTTATATAATATGAAGAGAATCCACGTTGTAATTTTTTTAAAACGTTCTTTTATATAATATCATATAAAAATGAATTACTGTGAAAGAATACACACGTTTTAAAGAAGAAAGGTACCCAAGAGTTTTAAAAAAAGACAATGCATCTGATATAATAACTTTAACACGTTTCTACATGTTAAATTAAAATAAAAATAAAAATATTTTCATTCATTTTTTTCTTATAGTAGTTATTTTACGCTTTGCCTTCTTCATTTTTTTTTTAACACTTAGCTTAAGCTTTAGTAATTTTTAGCAGCGAAGTGGAATGTCCAAAGATATTAAATATATGGTGATACAAATGACACGCTTTTCATTTAAAAAAGAAAAAAAAAAAAAGAGTTATCCACGCATGAAGAAAAACTTGAACAATAGAGAGCTAAAAGCTCTTAACTTGTATACGGTAAAAACGTATAAAACATTTTATATCATACTATATGTGAAACAATAACTAACTTTTAAACATCCTACCAATAAATGGTGGATGAAATAATAAAATTTCGTTCTCCTTTTTTTTTTTTTTATATATTTTCAGTGCGAGGGAAAATAAAACGGAGTAAAAATCACTTCTTGAGGTTGAACGTGGTGCAGTGCATTAACCGGTTCACTCAAGATCACCTAAGTCAAGTTACGTCAAGCGTTTTTAGTACTTGGATGGGTGACCGTTTCAAGTAAAAATTACTTTGCTCCATTTCTGAGGTATTCATCTCGCTTTCCGATGTTCCTCCATGTTAGGAAATTATTTTCTCTCAGTAAGCAATTTTGGTACATCCAAGTAAGTTCTCTCCGTATTACCATAGTACGTTGTTGAGGCAAAATCGTGACGACAACAAAGATGGCTGCCATAGGATTTCATAGCAAGTGCGCAATATTCACGTCGCTCTGAAAAATCGATCCTGTAAATTCAACTTGTAGTAACAATGTGCGTTATTTTTGCAGCTGGTAATAGGTCTGGAATTAATAATGAATGAATGAATTATATTTGTACTGAGCTAATTTAATGTAAGTAAATTAAGTGTAACATGTTTTGGTTTGTGAGTAAAATCAAAGAATATTGTATAGCAATTAAATATTCTTTGGTAAAAATGCTTTATAAAATATTTGCTGAAAAAAAATCATTCACATTATAATTCTGAATTCAAAATTGCAAAATTACCTCTCTAAAAGTTTGATGTCTATAGAACAAATTCAACTTTAATTGGCACTTTCTTATTTCACTCTAAAAATTTAAATATCGTTGTGAATAAATTTAAAGTTAGTATAATTAACTTTGAGACTATTTTATTACTCTTAATAAGCGTTTTATTTTTATCTGAAAATTTGGTAGTACGAACTTTGAAACGTTTACGCGTGCCGTGCATACCACAAACTAAATTACATTCTAAAATTTAATGTGAGAGGTGACACATGATAATTCCTATCACACAAAATAAAACATCACGCAGCAAAAGATAAAATAAAAAAATACTTATACGGTTTACTGTACTTGGTAATTGTAAGTTTAATTGTTAGTTAATCTTTTTTTTTTAAACTTACATTAAAAATGTTACACATAAATTTGTTACATTGTAATTACAGGGTGTTTTATTTTAATATTTTGATATTTTATAAATGTATTATTTATTTGTTGTATCAGTAACGTAAAATTGTTGTGAAAATTAAAGAAATAATATGAAGAATGGATGTTAATTAAGATTTAATTTAATAGGGCTAAAAGTGGTATTGATGAAATGAAAGAATTATAATTAAAATAAGGGAATATTTTTGCATTGTAACAACGGACAACTTTTTTGATTATTTACAGAATATTTTTTAGTTGGATAAAACCTCTTGAGTTATACTGTACATTATCAACAATTTTCAAAAAAAAAAAAAAAAAAAAAAAATCCCAAAACACCCTCAAAATGAAGAAGAAAATCGACAATCAACATGCTTGATGGTTTTATCAAAAGATGATAAATTAGAAGTAATAAGACTAGTCTCTTCTTAAAATCTTTGTATGAACCATATCACAAGTCATATTTCATTTGAAATATTTTAATATTCTCATACTCAGTATAGCGTGTGAAGTTGATTTTTAGTATACCTTCTGGTTTAAAGTAGCATCTTGATATTGGTGGTAGCACCTCCGACTGCCTCGATATCTCACGTTGGGTGCCAAGGGACGTGTCGTCTACCACCAGGGGAACTGTGGGGAGGAGGGATTAGCAGGTCGCTCGTAGCCAAGGAAGGCTTAGTTGAACGTTGAGCCCGAAGCGAGGCTCAAGCTGAGGAGTGAGATGACAGACATTTCTCCTGCCAAGTCTACACTGAAAGAGATTGTTGCTTTGCTGCGACTTTTTTAAAAATACACGGAGAAAAATTGCATTTTTACAATTGTATTTATAATATATTGGAAAATATCAATGATAACAAAAAATTAAGTTTAATATATTATGGAAAGAGGTATTAAATAAAGTCTAATTCTAAAAGTAATAGTTAAGCTATAGTTTGCTTTTTTTCATGTTTACTGAATAAACAGTGACTATTTATTAATACAAACCACAAAGTATGGAGATCATTTAACTAAAATTTTTACATGAATTGAATGAATAGATCTGTCGAAGGGAAGCGTTCCATTGGTCAGTTCGTGTCACCCTCACTGCTATTAGTCACTTCCACTAACTTATGAACGATGACAAAATTAACTGTACCAGGCGCGGATCCAGAAAAAAATTTCGGGGGGGGGGGGGGGCTGCTTCCATAAGGCCAATGTTAAAAAAAAAAAAATGAAGTGGGGGAAATTCCTATATTGTCCATGTTAAATCCAAAATTTCGGGGGGGGGCTGCAGCCCCCCCAGCCCCCCCCCCCCCTGGATCCGCGCCTGAACTGTACGTTAGTTAAAACTAAAATAATGCAATAAAAATATTGTACACTGCATTGCAACCTTGTAAAGGAAATCTTATGAATGAATTATCAATTGATTATTTTTATTTCAATCTCGGTACTCTCCATAAAGCTCTCAAAATTCACTTAATTTTGAACCATTTTTTAGATTTAAAATTAAATATAATATTTCTCACAAAATAAACAAGTAACCATATTTAAACTGTACCACAAAACAATTTCGTTGCTGCTGATTCAAGCCTAAAAAAAGAACCAATGTGACATTTTTAGTCTCTTAAGAGAAAACGGTTTCTAAATTTTCATGTCACGTTTTAAAAATTTGGGCTTTTATACATTAATTATTATCTAAATATATTATTTATTTATATATTATATTGACAAGATCTATGTTTGTATTGTGATTTACTCACTGTATACTGCCTAACGATCAAATAAATATTTCTAATTTCTAATAATGAAAGTCTGGGGCCCTAAAAATACCATCTTCTTCTTCTTCAGTTCCATCTTGAGTTTGAAATTGATGAGCAAATAAATAATTTATGGAGCTACATTCTAAAATGTAACTTGAAAAAATAAATAAAATGTAAATTAATTATATAATTTTCTTAAGTGTTCTCTTTCTTAATTACAATATTTATAATATTTAATCAATCTTCTTTTAGTACACTACAAAACAAAGTAATAAAGTTTATACAATAATGAATTTATTATTGGAATAAATTAATTACTTTTTTTTTTATTAATTTATCTAACTTGTAAGTTAAAAGCATTAAAGTTTTGTAATTGAAGCTATTTGTAAAGTTTTGTACTCTCTTTATTAAGATAATTTCTTTAATGTTCTACAATGTTATTAATAATGATAAAATAAAAGTAAAAATCTAGGTAGCATAATTTCATCAACATTTTTATAAAAACTCCTTTTTTCTTTATTAAAAAAAAAAATCACATTTTTTATCTTTCACATTTTTTTTATCTAATAACATCCTAATTTTCACCATGACAAAATTTTTAATATTTTTTTTTTTATATTTTTTCAATCTACAACAACTTTTAAGATTATAGCTTAAGGCTTAATAATTTTCTTCAAGCTTATATGTATTTTTTTATATTCTTTCCATCATATTTTTTATCGTTGCGGTAAAGACAAGATAAAAAAAGTAAAAGTCTCATTTCTAATCTTATAAGATATAATCAGTAATTACAGTGAAGGTATTGACGTAAGATGTCTTGTGACGTATTGTACAGCTTATTGGATTGTTGTTTGCTACCAACGTACATTTTATATGACGTATATGAACAAAGGAGGGTAGTAGTTTAGGGGTTGTAGAGGGCGCAAGACGGTGGTGACACATGTCACGTGACATCACGCTTGTGCTGACATCAGCAGCTGCGGGGGAGGGAGAGTCTTGGAAGAAATATCAGACATCGTCCCTCGTTCTATCAACAACAGCAGTAGCTGAATATTTGCTGGACCAAATCTTATTTCTCTTCCCAAATTTTTTTTTCTCTTTAATTCAGTCACGCATGTACTGAAAAGATAGAGATAACATACGACAAGAAAAGGAAGCGTTTCAGTTTTATAACATGAAGATATACTTTTCTCTTTTTTTCATATTTATAATAATAACATTCGTGGTAGAATAAATCCAAAATGCTTGTTTATAGGAATATTTTTTTATTTTTTTTAATGGTTTTTTACATTAGCTGGTATATAAATTTAGCGTTGCCAGTCAAAATAATTTAGGTATCATAATATTATTTTAAAATGCATTGCATCAGAAAATTTGTGATCATACAATGTAAATAACTGGCATGAATTTTTTCATCATTTTTATTGAGGACTTCAGGTTATGAATTGTCACATTTTTTAACCCTCTAACACCCTAAAAATTGATGGTAAAATCTGCAGCGTTTTAATTCTTGATTTTGAGAGTATTTTAGGGTTGAAAATTTTTGTAAAAAATTGAAAATACATAACTTGTAGACCTGTATCAAAACTTTCAACAATAAAAAAGTTAAGCATGTCGGTAATCAGGTAAGAAACTAAAATATTATATTTTCTTATAGACCATGCTAAAATCGAAGAATTCAGGAATATTGGCTAAAATAACATGTAAAACTATTAAATTTTCTGTCATGTCGTTTTGATTTATTTTGTGTTCACCGATCAAGAAAGTCACGCCCCCCTGCACTCCAGGAGCTGTCAAAGAAGGTTCTTGACCTTATCAATCATGTCACACCCTCCTTGCATCTTGACTAGCTGTGACGTCACAAAAATACACTTGCAAATAATGTCTTGCAATATTCCATATCGATTATAAAAAATTTGTGGAATTTTAAATATTTTTGTTTTGGATGTGATTACACATCAGCTATCTTTTTCATTTGCCCCATGGGTTTTTATTTTACAATTTTGATTTGTGTAATGTTATAATAAATATATTAGTGTATTTAGCCCTTTTATTATGTAATAATAAAAAAATAAATTACATCACAAAATGACCACCTCAAGTGTACTGTGTTTACACATGCAAATAAACACTAAAACATTAGTAAATCAAATGAAATCAATAAGTATGCATCACATTAAATTTTATGCAATGTCGATTAATTCAATAAATATAGTAAACTCTTTTGAAGTCTGAAATTTTAAAAAAAAAAAAGTTGAAACTCCTTTTTTAGACTTTTTTGATTAAACAAAATTCAAACCTAACAAAGTTTATTACTGAAAATATAGCAACTTAATTCAGGCTACTCTTAAGATTAATATTTTATGATGTTGAACTTTAGATCATTCATACTTAACTTATGATAATAATAACGTTAAAACTACTTTATAGTTGTTATTTAATAATTAAGTTTATGTTTATAACGGACATTATATTTAATTTAAAGTTACAAGTTTAACAGATAAAAAAGATAAAATTCATATTTAAATCATATTCTGAAATAAATTCATTACTATATTTAAAACTATATTATTCAGTAATAAAAAAAAAAAAATAGCTGAAAGCTTATTTGATATTTAAATTAATTCAACTCAGGTGTGTTTCCAACTGAGTAATGTCATGTTTTAATTTTTATTTGTGAGTACTACTCATTCAAATATAGTTTATGTTATTTTTTTTTCAATTGCAATCTGGAACGTGATGTAACTTGCATTTGTTGAGTGTTGAAGCATTTCCTGTGATTGACACTAATTTACATTACTCTGTAAATAATGTAATATTACATACATAGAGTGTGGAATATATTATAACATTGATTCATTTACATTATATTTGCTTGATGTTATATGTATATATTTTGATGTATGTTTAAATATATTTTACAACAGATATAATATAATTTGATGTTGAAAATATAAATTTTAAATATAATTAATTTGTTGAATGTTTTAATATAATATATAGTAAATATTATATTAAAAATATTATATATATGATATTTAAATTTGATTGTAAGGTAAATATCAAATTATTAATTATAATTTCCATTAAAATCAATACCATATTTCCATATCGTATAATGTATAATGTTACATTTCAAGTTATAATATACAACCTCCAAGTTATATTAGTTTGTTATCAATTGTATAAAGTTATGGCATGAAATATGAAGAATATAAAGTTATTGACTTTCATAATCAATATAAAATAATGTATTTCTAGTGAAATTTTTTTAACATTATAAAGGCGGATTCAGATGGCGACAACGGCGATGCGACACGATTTTGTCACACAAGCTGTGAAATCCTATGGGGCAAGCGAATTCGTCATTGCGACGGCGAATATCGCGTTAAATTACGATGCTCCTTTTTTTTTAAATCGCTAAATATGACCACCAATGGATGTCACAGCAAGTGCGCATCATTCACTTCGCGTCGCATGATAAAAATCGCCATGTGAATCCGCCTTAAGTCTCAAACTGTATAAACCTCGTCGCAGGAAAAATATTTTCTATTGTATAAAAACTAGAAAGAAACTCAATTCACACTCTTTTTGCTTTCTCGATTATATGATACAACATTTTATTTAACCTTGAATTTGATGGTTTTTATTTGAAAATTTCATAATTCGACATCTCCCGTATGAATATAATAATCACATACGTATTCAAAATATAAAATATCAACGTTAATAATTTTTTTTTTACTTCCATTTTATATTTCAATTTTTAATAATGTTTTTTTCTGAATGAAAATCATTTGTCATGAGATAGTTCATAATTACAATAATAATTATACACGGAGAGCCAACGGGGACGTTCGTCCGATGGCCTGGCAGCTGTCTCGGTGGTCCTCATTTGGTCATTTTAACATTAAGGTCAATTTTTTTATTATTGCTTTTTATTCTATACTATTTAAATATCATATTTAAAATTTGTAATTAATACAAGAACAGAAATATTTTTTATATCTAATATTTCAAATTTTAATTACAGTTTTTAGTTAAAAAACAAAAAGGTTTTTTTTTATGATGAAACATTAATAAAAATTTTATAAAAAAAATTCATGAATTTCTGATCAGATGTTTGTTATTGTTCATTATTATTAACATACTCATCATTGTTATAGTTTATATAACATGGAAGCTGTTTTGTTGAGTTATCGGATGGCTTTACACAATATAACTTTGTAAGTTCAAATTTCATGAATAATTAAAGACGATGGACGAAATTAACACGCAACTGACCGAAATTGTTGTTGTGTTGGTACTTTAACGACAAACAACTTTAGAGCTAATTTTATTGGTAATTATATTGGCATGTTATAGTTTACGTTAAACTATGGCCATATATATATATATATTTATATGTACTGTATAGGGATTAATTTTACTTTGTTTCTAACAAAAGTTATGTATAATTAGTTTACCTCTGAAATAAAAATATAATAATGCGTTATTGAAATAATGCTTACAAGTTTTAATGATTACAGAATAATATAAACCATTTATCAGGTTTCAAAATATTAATTAAATTACGTGTATGTGAACCAGTTATATTATTAATCTTTATTAATTAACACACGTCAGTCTATTAAATAAAAAAAATATAATAAAATACAAAAATTTCAAAATAATTGTAATGAATTTAAATTAACTATATACAATAAAATCAAATTTATATCAAATTTTAATTTTATAGAATAAAAATCTGGCATGTGTATGTAATATATTGCATATGTACACTGTATATACACAGTATACTTTGTATAACATGTTTATTTAAATTATTTTAAATATACGTATTGTAAAATGTAATTTAGCGATTTCAATAAATTTAACCATTAACTTTTTCTACTGGGCAAATGCAGAGCAAACGTTGACATCAATGGGATTGTTGATTATTTTATTATTGTTTTGTTGTTTGTTTATTTCATTGATACAGAGAAGTCAAATTGAGTGAGAATAATTTTTAATTCTATATTCACATTTTTAAAGTATTCTCAAAATTAATTTGCTTTTTTCATTTACATTCAGGTATTGATAGTTAAAAAAAAAAAAAAAAAAAAAAAAAACTTTGAGAAGTTAAATTTAATTTTGAGTACATTAACAATTCAAGCATACCTACTACGGTGGATAACTTTCCAAGAAGTGTACCTCCGTATTTTAACAAGGTAATATTACTTATTTGAAATCTACTTGTGTACCTTGAAGCTACTTTTCTTCCTGATCTAACATACGATAAAATTGTGTATATAGTATCTCCTCTGTTCAGTCTTTTGTTAAGGTCTAGACGAGGTAAATGTTGTTTGAAATGAAGAAGTCTACCAACGATTATGTGATACTTCAGTACAAGAAAAAAAAAAAAAACTTAAAAAAGAATGAACAGAGTAGGAGAAAAAAAAAATCTTTAGCCTTTAGCACTTTTATGAGTTCCCTGTTGGTAGACTGGCATCTCTTTGATATTTCTCTTTTAGATTTTCATTATCTGTCCTTCGTACAACTATTTTTATTTTACCTAGAAACGTTCAAAAGGTTTGTATGGCATGCTTCATTATATAATACTTCACTTTATATATTAAATGTAAAATGTGTTGAAAAATTACGGTACATATAACGTGTGGTTTTATTAACAATTTTTAATATCGTCACCTTAGAATGTGGATAAAGTTGATAGGATAATAAATTGTTCTTATTTAAATTTCAACTATTTTTTTACCGTATAGTTATCTGAAAGAAATTTTGAAATGAGGAGCAATGACATCACTGAAATATTTTTGTTAAAAAAATTTATGCATTTTGTTCCAGCATAAATTTAAATAAAAACTTATTTTATTTTATAAAACACACAAACAATTTATAAAATGCGTTTTCTATGCAAATCGTAAATAGGAGTTTATATAAACAACTAATCCTTCTGATTTGTTTTAATTTAGCTTTATTCAAATCACGCTAATAAAATGTACCTTTCTATAAAAAAATGATACTGTTAAATTATTTTAAAATTACAATTTTTCAAAATCAGTAATGTAACGCACTATAATTTTGGGTATCAAGATTTTTTTGTTATAAAATCTATAAATTATTTGCTTACAGTTGCAACTTTTTCTACTTTCAGTGTAAAATGGGCCCCAAAATATGGCGAGTAAAATAAATTGATCATGAACTATGACAGTGCAGAGAAAATAATTAAAAAAAAAACGGTCCTTTAATAATTTAACTCATAGGGTCAACTTCAATAAAGTGCGTATGGTAAGGCTTTCATAGTAATATAAATAAAATATTTGAACAATAGCAATTTACACTTTCAAGATCTCTAACGTTATTTTGATTTTGAGTAAACCACTCCGTTGAATTTGCTCAAATCATTAGCGATTAAGTTTCAGAGCATTCTCAAATTTTAAAATTGATTTCAGACAGAATTATCCCTTGAATCCGAAGTAATTAAATTAAAACAAAGTAAAAACGTGATTTTTATGTTCAAATATATGATTTAAAACAATTTATTTGTCAACCCGTTACAAGAACATGAAATGAGTGCATAGCATGGAAGATTACTTCTGTTTGTCAAATTGTAACCGCGGAAACGAAATCACCCCATTTTATTTCATCATCGCAAATTGTTGCAAGTCTTTTATGTTGAGTGACCTAAATGATACACTATAAAAAAATGAAGACGCTTCTTAACTTTTTAGGATATTATGTTGTCGATCATGAAATAAATCTCTAAATTTTTATATTAATAATAATAATTGTTTATTGGGTTTAAAATACATAATTTGGAGGGAAAAAAATAAAAATAATAACAATATTAGTTTACACAACTCAAAAAGGTGGAAACCCATACACAAAATGCATACATTCACCCAAATTAAATTGTCAAAATTTCTTAGTAGAACCTTGCCTTAAAGTGAAAGAATTTCATTTTTCAAAAACTCATCGTTTGCAATTGGATTGTGAAGAAATATTTTCTTCGTATAAATCTTTAAATAATGGACAAAACATACATGAAAAAAAAATTATTGCAGAAATGAATAGAGGATACCAAATTATGCTACTATGAATTTTTTCAGATTTTTTTGAAACCCAGAACTATTTTTAAATAATTATTGAAAGTGCGGCCACGCCCCCTGGAGGCGTCAATAGGCGTCCAGTCTCTATCCTTTTTATTAAAATTTCAGGGGTGCTAACTGAAATCACAGGACTTTCAATAATTATTTAAAAATAGTTCCGGGTCTAAAAAAAAATTTGAAAAATTTAGAGTAGCATAATTTGGTACCCTCTATTCATTTCTGCAATAAAATTTTTTCATGTATGTTGTCCATTGTTACTTTTGTCATGTTAACAATTAATCGCACATCAGTAAATTCGACGTCATGATGTTGTTGTGAAAATTTATGTCAGATTTAAGGGGGGGGGCCGATTCCGAGATCTCAATCATCTGAGATTCATTCTTAATTCATTTGTTAAATGCGATAACAGCTTAGCAATCAGCTATACAATTTACCTTACATTTTGATTAAGATAAGTTTACAAAAATATATGTTAATTAATTTTATTTAATAAATTATTATAATTTGACGCTATGTTTTTACTGTGTACGTAGCGAGACCTCATATTGCTGCCTCACTTGAACGCAATTTCCATATATTTTCGTCTACAAGAAGCCTTTCTATTTCGTTCTTTCATCTTTTTCTACTACACAAAAAGTCATTTAAAAACATGAATAATGTTATTATATATAAAATAAACATTACATGATGTTGTAACATCTTTCTTTGCTATATAACAATCATGAAAAGGATTTGTTATTATAAAAATTATAATTTCATGGAATATACTTTAAATTATTAATTTGAAATGAAAAATATTATAATTTCATTGTATCAAAATAATATTGTTTTTAATAAACATTTTCCATCAAATTGTTAGTTTAGTTTAAGCTTTTATATATTTGACAGATTGCTACTTTCGTTTAAAGAGTTTTTATTATGTGTACGTGATTGTTTCAATCAATACAAGTTCTTTAAAACGTCTTGAAGGCAAATTTATAATAAAAACGTCAATAAAATACATTATAACGCGTAAATATAATAATTATATGGCAATATTGTACAAAAAGTAACTCAATCAATTTAATTATTTCCTTGGAATCAGTGTAACAATAGCTAAGATTGTTAATAACGATGACTGCTTTCTGATTTTTTTTTCTTAGAGCAACGCGATGATGTGAATACTGTTCATTTGTTTAAAAAAAAAATTCACTCCCCGTGTTGAAAATTTTTAACCTTACCTTGTCTTTTGACCTTCTTTTACCTACAAAACACATCTAATTTTAAATTTGTTAAAAATTAGTAAGAAATGGATATAAATAATATCTAATATCATTTCGTCTGAAAATAAGCACCAAAATACGAATTTTATCCTTAAAATGACGAGGGAAGATATAAAAAAAAACATAATTTTATTTCATATCAGATCCGAGGTCCATTAAATTGCCCTGAAAACCTGAATTTTAAGGCGATCCATCATACCAAACATATCTTTACATCATAACTTAAAAACTACTTTAGAAAAATATGGAAATTTAATATTTATGTACTGGCTCAAAAAAATGCTTATAAACACATGCAGGCAGTTCCTTTACATCATATAGACATTCATTTCTTGAGCCCTAACTTCTTCTTTTTGTTCTGTTTTTAAGAATATGCATAATTAGCCATGTACCCAAGCACTTGAGCCCCCAAATGGTTCACTAACAACAGGAATCAAAATTGCTTACATAAAAAAAAAAAAGTTTCAATGGGTAGCATTGCAGTAACGATGCAAAATATAAGTCATGTCATAATGGTGTTAAAGTATATTGCATATAGATTAATTAGTGTTAAAAGTACATCATTAACTAAAAATGTTGACAGTTTTATCATATTTTATACAACATTGTCTTTTCTTAAGTATATATTAATTAAATTTTAAGCTTTCTAAAGATATTAAATTTATACTTTTTTGTAGTATAAGTAAGATAATATTTTTTTAAAAGTAACATTAATCATTTGATAATAATCTTCATTAGTTTTTGTATTTAAAGAAGCTTTTATAAAAAAAAACAGCTAATTTTTTTGACATTTTATTTTAAAAAACATATATTTGTGTGTAAGTTTTGATGCTTCATATCTCTTGATCTTGTTTTACTAACGTTTTTGAATGGATATCATTTAGTCATGACTTAGGATGGATAGCAATATGATCTACCAACATGGTTTAACACGATGGAGAGGGGAGGGGGTGGTTTTCATTCCACACGATTACCTTACACACCCTGTGAGGGAGAAGCAAGAGAGAGGGGTTTAAGGTGTAAATTAAAGCCACCTCTTTGCTCGTTCGTTGTAATTTAAAGAGTAGAATAATATAAGGAACACCGGCGGGTGTGAAGAGGAGGAGAAGTTTTGTGGCTGTGACATTGTATGCATCGTATTATGCCAAGATAAGAGATCACGTTTCATATAGCTTTTGTACTTATATCTCTGGATTCTGCATACGTCAGACTTGTTAATAACTTAAACGACTACAAAATGTCTAACTTATCATTTTATACGCACAATTCTATTATAATTATATACTATATAATATACAGTCAAATATTACACCAACAATATCTTTCAACAATAACTTAAAACTTTATATATTTAATGAACAAATGTGTGTTTGAGGTATGTTTTTGTCACTTGTATAAATATATGATTAATTAAATATGAGATTATAAATAAACATTTATAATGTTTTAACATTTAAATTTTAATACATTTTGTGTGACTTTTAATTATTTAATTTTGTTTGTTATATTTTAAAATCATAAAATAATACATAATATTATATTCTTTAACATGTATAGTTGTGTTTATATTATATGTGTAAAAAGAAAATATGAAATATTAATGTATAATTCTTTGCACTTTCATGTGTATAAAGTATGAATCAATCTCAATATTTTTCATGATTTTTTTTTTATCGTAAAGTCGCATTAAATATCATCTCTTTGAAGTTCGGGTGCTTACATTTATGTTTTTTATTCTATCTTCCTCCAACCAATCTTTCTCATTGTATTCTTTGTATTTTTTATCGTTTTCTGTTACTCAGCAGCGCGTTCACTGAACAAACCTCCCATTTGTTCACTCAGTGTTTTTAAAAGCACTTTTATTTGTAAAACCAGAAAAAACTTTTTAGGCCTAAAAACACTAACGACACAGACAATTATTCAATAATTGATACTTCCTTTACGTTTGTAACAACGATTCGCTGTAAAGACACAAAAAAATATTCTACCTTCTAGTTTGTAACACTTTAAAATATAGACTTGTAATTTAGAATCTTTTAAGTTTTAACTATTATTAACTAATTAATTATTTTTTCTATATATTATAAAGGTGATTTAAATTAAAAGGTAAATGCACACTTGTCTATAATTACAATTACAAAATATCGTTTGATCTTTTTTAAGGTAAAACATGAAATGGTTAACTAGACACTCAGCCTTTGTTTTAATTAAAGTGATATACAAAATAATCATTATATAGCTTCTGTTTTTGTAATATCAATTTTATATACTATATTTTAATCAATTCAATGATAGCTATTTTGTAATAATAAAAATTTCCAAACAATGTGATAAATATTATTATCCTTATTTTCACATCGTAAGATTTTTTTAATTATTTATATTAATTGAGATTATATTATTTTTTTTTGTTAATTGATATTTTCTCATAATAACTTTAATTATTCTTGTAGAATATGTTTTATAATACACAAAACAATGCTAGTCCATATTAAACTAAAACGCTATATAAGTGTGGACATTTAAAAAAATATATATTCAGAATTTTAGCATTCAATATATTATTTTATACAGATATCAATTATTTTATAATTTTTAATCATTTAAAAGCATAGTTTATCTAATACTTTTTAACTATTATTATTATAAAAAGCTTCAAAGCTTTGAAATTTCAGTTTAATTAAATAGCATCATCATTTATTTCATGATACCTACTCATCTATTACTTCTAATAGTTTTTGTGTAAAAAAAAATTTAGTGTGCTTAAATTCAAAGCTACGTCTAGAATTTCATATGTATAAATGACATTCATTATTCATTCATTGTATATAAGTTACAGTTTATAATTAATGTTGTAAAAAACATTAGGTAGAGATTACGTTTGAATTTAGGTTCACATGGAGATCATTTCTCATGGTTCCCCAGAAAAAAAAAATTGATGCAATGAAGATAAGGTATATATATACGCCTCCTGTTCCTGAAACACATTACCCTACTACAACTCTCCGGAGGAAATAAAACACGATTGCACTGTGAGAGATATTCGTCCACATTTTCACTTTAAAAAAAAATCTGTTTTGTACCTCATATAATTGTAAAAAAAGGAGTAAATGTAGACTAAAGGATTATATGAAAACATTGTAAATCTTTCTTTTATCTCGTTCTTTTTTTATTTCTGTACTAATTGAAAAGTATTTACATTAAAATTATATTTTTAAAAAAATGCTAAATTTTTTTTAAAAGCTTAAAATGACAAGTGAGAGAGAATGGAAAAGAGTACTTTAATGTATATAATATGTATTCATGTAATTCAATGTAATTCAAAAGTGATTTTGTTGTACAATTTTTAATTACTTTCACATTTTTATACACCCCTTTTCAAATATAACACCAGTTTAATTTTTGTCATCACAATACAAGCTATTTTACTTTCTATTCATTAAAAAATAGCAGTGAACGTGTCATACATTTTGTCTTACTTATATAAATTTTATTTGTCTGTGTTCTTTAGATTAATATTATTATTTTTTGCTACGTCGTTAAAAAAAAAACACTCGTGTTTTACATTCTCATTATTTTCAGTCCACTGCTATTCTCGAGTAAAACTACAAGCCGGCTGACGTCCTCTTTAGTCTGCAAGAATGGTTAGAACTGTTCTCAAGGGGTGGGATGACATGGTATGAAAATAGTTTGTATCTTGTTTTAACCCCCATCGTATTTATATTTGAATATTTTTACAAGCACTGAAAAGAGGGAGTCATAATTTCATTTTTGTTTTTAATAACATGTAAATAATAGTGGTGTAAATTATCCTTTAGTATTCTTCACATGATAAAGATAATTGGGAGATAAATTATCAGTAACATAAACTGCATAATAAGGTGTGAATGTAGTCTTGATTTAAACGATTATAGTCCTTATTGAAGTTTAAAAAAATATTATAGTAGATCATCGAAGTCAAGTAACGCGGAGCTAAGTTATAATTAGGTTCATATTTAATTTGGTTTTCGTCGGAAACGCTAGGGAGTCCTTCGGCTCGGCCAATGAAATTCTTCATTACAAACAACCCACCAATGACTAAAGTCGTTAAAAACACCACAACAAAAAAATAAATGTGAACTAAAGTATAGTAATTGGATGGTTGATAAGAGGAAAGAAGACGTAATCTCGTCTTTTTCTCTCTTTTTTTCCTCGGAAATGATTCAAAATAGTATGAAAAAAGACAAGGGGGGATGTTTAAAAATAAAATATTAAATTTACTTCAACTCTATCTCTAATAAATTGCACCATGACCTAGTTCTCATGACCTCACGGTCACCTTGATGACTAAAAACCAAGTTCATTGCACCGGGATAATTTAACAGAAATATAATAATAGACAATAATGGTTGCATTTTTTTATTTCATAATTAGAAAGTATACCTAAAATTATGCTTTTCTGAATTTTTTCAGATTTTTTGGAGTTCGGGAACTAATTTTAAAAAAAATATTTAAAATCTCTGAATTAGGGTGATACACCTGATGGGACAACCGTGACGTCATTTGTCGTGCTGTGATTGGCTATTGATGACATCACGGCTGCTGTGATTGGCTATTGATGACGTCACGGTTGTCCCATCAGATGTACCACCCTAATTCAAATATTTTAAATATTTTTTAAAAATTAGTTCCCGCACTCCAAAAAATCTGAAAAATATCCATAAAAGCATAATTTTATGTATATTTTCTATAATTATGAAATAAAAATATGCAACCATTATTGTCTATTGTTATGAATTAATTGAAATATACTCTATTATATATTATTTACAAGTAATTGTGTTCTCATACATTGATACACTCTCTCATTTGCTCAACTTAAAAGAGCCTCAATCAAATCGTAATTGCATGTGATTTGATAAAAACACGAGTGAAATTGACTAAAAATTCCTATATATTAAAAAATGAAATTGAATAAATACGTCCATCAAATGCTTCCACTAACACTAAAAAACATTATCATGTTTAATATTAGTTGATCGCAAATTTTCTAGAATATACGTGTTAAAATACACACGCATTATATTAACGTACTTTTTTTTTTATTACGATTACATAAAACGAGTCATTTTTGAAGCGTGTGATATGGTGAACACTTAATTGCAGGTGTGACGTCATTCCAATACAAAAATCCTCATATATATCACATTCCAGAGACAATCCTTTGATGTGAAATAAAAAGCACGGCTAGTTAAAAAAAATATACTGTATATAGATATATTTTTTTCCGTTTAATTGTAAAACATTAGAGATAACCAAAGAGTGAAAATGTGTTTGAAAATCTGGAAATTGCTGGTAATGGATCACTTTGCCACTGCCACTTTGATGGTTGAAAATAAAAATGTAACTTCATTATTTGTATTCCATTTTTGTATTTTTATTACAACATAGAGTGTATACATATAAAATTAAATTTCTAGTTTTTTAATTTGAAATGGCTACTAACAGAAATTTATATTCTTTATCATTTTCATATGCAATTTATATAATTACTAATTAATAATGGAGCTAATGGACAACCTGCATACAAAAATTCCACATTAATATAGATGATCTCAAATTATTTACTCGTATATTGTCAATTTTTTCACATTTTTTAACCCTCAATTTTGGGGATCTAAAAAAACTGAAAAAAATTCTCAATCATACATAACTTAAGGTCCTATATTTTAATATGAAATAATGAAATTTCATGCAGGTTGTCTATTTTTTTAAAATTAAATGTTTTAATACCATAAAACAAAATACCAAGGCAGAACAAAGTGCTAAAAAATAACTGTTATATTGGTAGCTATGTATCAAAATATTTATCTGAGTTAATTTTATTAAGCTCTCCCCTCGTCTAATTCCCTCCTATTTTGCACCATTTTAGAGGAAAAAAGAGGGAAAACACGTAACTACGTCTTCTTTCCTCTTTTTGAGCATAAAACGTTAGAAATATTTGCTCCATTTTATCCTCATTTTGTGCGAGGAAGAAATAAGATGTGTTTTTGAGGTAAAGAGACATTATAAGATTAGGTTTAGACGTGTAAAGGACGAGTCGAAGACGTAAATTTTGTGTAAAGGACGAGTTGAAGACGTAAATTTTCAAGTAGGGGATTTTCTTGTTGTGTTCAGATTATGGTGCAAAATTAGAAAATAGGTAGCTCATGCTTACACAATTTTTGTATAGTAAGATGAGAAATTCGGACTTGAACTAAAATACGATTATCTTTTTTAATATTATTTTATAGAAAAAAAAATCAACAATGTAATGAACAAAATATTTTAGTATAGAAGCCGAAGGGACGTTTTTCCTTTACTAACGTATATGTAAATACAGTACATGTATAATATGTATAAAATATACAAAAAAGCAATATTATACCGTGAACAGAATGACATTATTTTATGTAGCCAGAAGCTATGACGAAAAACTCCAAGCATGAAGCACAACATACTGACTTTATTGGCATGCCCATTCAATCATATGATAATACCTGTAATATTGTACTGTACCACTTTTTTTTTTTCTTTTTTTTACTTCATATTCTTTTAAACCAGATTGTTTTTAATCCTGGCAATAAGATTTAGTTGTTTATTGCTGCTAAAAGCAAACAGAATGTGTGTGGGGAAAATAATAATAAAAAACTTGTACACAAAAAAAAAAAAAAAAACACTTTTATAAACAAAAGAGAATATTATTAAAAAGATAACATAACATAAAAAAATATTAAAACAGTATGAAATTAATCATCTACATTTGTTTTTTAAAAGTGTTGTTTTTTTACCCAGAATTTACTTTCATTTTATTTTTAAATACAGTGATGTATATTTTTGCATTGCTTTCTGTAATAAAGTTTTTTTTTTTTTTTTTTTTTTTTTACTTTTATCTTTAGAGATTAGGCGTCTACTGTTTTGATATAAAAACTATACGTATACAGTACGTACATATATAATATATTATATACCTTGATGATAGTTACATACTTGTCTCTTATTATACAAAGGTCGACTGTATGTGCGCAATCGAGATCAAAGAGAAAATAAACTCATTTCGTACCAGAATATTTTGATGAGTTTTTTCTCCAATATTTACAATCTGTTGGACTTAAAAAAAATCGTATATATTTTCACGTAAAGGTTAATTTTTAAGTTCAAAAGTTACTCTTACGTTGGTATATTATAAATTATTTTATAACCCTATGATATATATTTAATATATATAATTAATATATTATCATAATAATATTTATAATATCATTATTGAAGCCTTTTTTTTAGTTTTATTATAATGTCAGTAACTACAAATGTTATTTACGTATATTTTTTTAATAATAAAGATTATCAGGCGAAGTAGACATAATAAAGTTGATATACTTTTATACACGTACTATATGTATGCAATCTTCGCTACTTTTATGCAGCACCACACATTAACATTAAATTAAATTACATTAAATGGATTATTAACCTCAATTTTTTTATTGCAGAAATGAATAGAGGGTGCAAAGTTATGCTACTCTGATTTTTTTTTCAGATTTTTTACAGCCCTGGAAGTATTTTTAAAAAAATAGAGTATTGACCTCAAATTTTTTTATTGCAGAAATGGATAGAGCGTGCAAAGTTATGCTACTCTGATTTTTTTCAGATTTTTTAGAGCCCGGGAACTATTTTTAAAAAATTATTGAAAGTTATTTTTGTGACGTCACGAGACGCCGCTCCTTAACAAAAAGATAGGACTTGCCGCCGCGTGACGTCACAAAAAGAACTTTCAATAATTTTTTAAAAAATAGTTCCCTGGCTCAAAAAAATCTGAAAAAAAATCAGGGTAGCATAACTTTGCACGCTCTATCCATTTCTGCAATAAAAAAATTTTGAGGTCAATACTCCATTATTGAAAGTTCTTTTTGTGACGTTACGAGGCACCTCTCCTTAAGAAAAGGATAGGACTTGCCGCCGCGTGACGTCACAAAAAGAACTTTCAATAATTTTTTTAAAAATACTTCCAGGGCTGTAAAAAATCTGAAAAAAATCATGGTAGCATAACTTTGTACCCTCTATCCATTTTCGTGAATCATAATTAATAACATATAAGCATAATTATGCATATGCGTATACTGACTGTACTCTATTTTATTATTTTAAGTCAGTGTGGTGCTGTACAAAAGTTCAAGAATCGACGAAGATTGTCCAGCATAAATTTGATATTATATGCATCAACGTTATTATATCTACTTCTTGTTTTAATTTGTACAAAAGAATATTATATTAAAAAATATAATAAAATATTTAAATTAAACAAAAGTCAAAGAAATGTCATGACGTCGTAGTTAAGTGAGGATATATTAAAATGTGCTACACGGAATAGTAAAGCAGTATGGTAATGGGGTGCTCCGTTGAACACCAAAAGAACACCAAAAGAAAAGAAGTCTTTCTGTAAAATAGGGGATCGTTCTGTAATTATCTGTAGACCGGTACTGTGTTTCTTTTAGGAGAGGATAATTAGTGTTTTAATGAGACGAGGCCTGGTAGCGGCGAGCTTGACTGATGTTGCACAGAGAGGAGTGTTATATACAGTCAGATTTACATGATATTCCCTCCGGAAGTAGCCGGAAGTGTAAGATTTCTGTTCTTTCTATTCGTATTTCAGTGTTATATTTTCACACATAATTCAGTATTTCTAAGTCCAACTACCCTGTAAAGTTTTCAAACTGAATTTCAAACAGAAGAACTGCAAACTTCACACTTCCGGCTACTTCCGGAAGGAATGTCAAATTAATTTGACTGCAGCTTCTCAATTTTCAAAGTTACAAGCAGAATAATTTATAAACGTGGACTTTGTCCTTCTTTCGTTTTAACTCGGGTCAAACCTAATGTCAACGTAATATATAAAACATCACAGATAGAAATCCAAATACAGTGTTTTTTCTCTCTATAGACCTTTCAGTTATTCGATGTAACGTAATGAAATATAATCAAAAATTCTGTTTATCAGTATTTTGATGTAATTTTAAATAATTATTTTATAAATAATTGACACATAATACTGTTGTATATTTTTTTTTTTTTTTTTATTTAACAAGAAGTGTATATTTTCATCAGTTATTCTATGTTATGAAAATATTTAGAATGATATCATTCGTATAGCATGATCAATTAACAAATTTAATTGAGAAAATTTTGTAGTTAAAATTTTTGTTTGTATTTTCATGAAATATATTATATGGTTAACATAAAAATTGAAATTGAATTGTGAAACAAATACTATTTTAAATTTAATAACTTTTTTAATTTTTTTTACAAAATGTTTTTTTATATATTTGTTGTACAAACAGTAACCCAATACACTCTTTAAAAAATATTAAGCCAGAACAGGCATGCATGACCCATAGAGCTTCATAAAAAAATTAACCACAAAATATTGATGGTATTTTTTTTTTTTAAATATACACATTCTCATTTATAACTCCTTAATGTGTAGTAATTAAAAAATATTAATAGCAAACTATATAAAAAAATTCTTCATGAACAAAAAAAAAAAAAATCACAATTAAATTTCCTAGAACTTGAACAAAATTTTGTGCTGACAAAAAAAAATCAACTTGAATACCAAGGCTGAGAGAGGTGGCGCCTGAACGAACGTAGAGACGCCAGGCGCCCTATTAGCGGTCCCGTCACTCCACGAGCGCCTTTGAGCCTTTCAAGCGATCTGCGCACGATTAAATCTGTAGCTCTCTGGCAATGCCTGTGGCCTGTTAGACCGATACCAGGCAAGGGGGTGGTGGTTGGCAGCTGGCTTCCTTCACAGCTCAATCCAATCACTGGAGCTTTTTCTCTCTCACAAAGTGGAAAATTCCTACTTTTTATGTTACTGACGACAAAATAATTGCTCATTTTCTATATATAAAAAAAAAGGTTGATTTACATAAAAAAATATTGATTTTTGTGGTTTCAATTTTTGAGGGGTGATGGTTCTCAGTCAATAATGATTGAATTGAAATGAATCGGGGGATATTTACAATTTTAATGTTACAGAGGTAGAAGCTAAGGAAATAATTCATTCAAGCCGCCAACTATCCTAGTAACCTCGTCATCCAAGTAACCTAACTCCCAAGGATGTATGGGCTCTTCTGGACACCCTTTGTCCATATCTACAGATTCCACTTCTTGAGAAAACATTCGGGAAATTAATTTATAAAATTAGATTTTATCATTATTGTTGTATATATAGGTACGTGCAAATGATTTAAATTGCATCTGATTGTTATACCAAAATACATTATTTTTTAGTTTTATCAACTTAATTACATTTTTAAAGCTTATTTTCTATTTTTTGCTATGATTAAACAATACAAGGGACTACTGTTAATAAAATAATTAGCAGAAAAAAAAATCTGACAAGTGATTTTTTTTTAAATTTAATAGTTTTATTAGTGAAAATAAGAATACAGTCCTACCAAGGCCAGAAACTTTATGGGTAGGTGCTGGTGTACAAATTATATTACATTACAGTGAGCTTTGCAGAAAATTAAATATAAGCAGGAAAAAAAATGTACAGTAATGTTCAGTAAGACTGGTACAATGGAGGCTTCAAGTGATGCGCTTTCGCTGCGCAACTGTTTGTCGCTAAGGTCCATCTTGCACTTGAAAATGAAGCAAAGTGTTTTTTAACTTTTCTCGGTTATAAATCAAGTAAAAAATCTAAATCTTTAATTATCTACTTTATTTTTCAGTTTGGACCAAAGTTCCGTAAAGGAATTATCCCTGAAAAATCTTATTCTTGGTGAAAAAACGAATTCACGTTTTGTTTTACATAGGTTTGGTTTTGGTATAGCGGGTGGGATCACCGAAAAATCAGCTGACTTGAAGCCTCTATTCGCACGCTGGAGTGTTGCAGTGAGCACCATCTGCCTGCTTACCTGGATTATGTGGCAACACTGTTGGAGCTCAGATATGACTGTCACCTCCTCCGAGTCCACCTAGCCACAATTGTAAGCAGCGTTGCCAGTCAGCACTATTGCTGGCTATCCTCCGACTTTCATACATGCCAAAAGTGTTCCAGTCTCATCAACATAACTGTACCATTATCTTAAAGATATTTCAAATGGAGAGCAATTTTAATAAAAAAAAATTACAAAATTGTAACAAACATTAAATTATAAGAAAGAGAGTTAAAAAAATCATTGTCAACAACTATAAACATCATGTTAAATTATTTAAAAAATAAAAACTCACTTTATCTTACAAATGTTAATTAAATTATAACTTGACATATATTATTTAATTTTTAATATCTGGCATTTTATGCTACATAAAAGTTAACTCAACGTTTTCTCATTTTTTTTTTTTTTATTATTATTATTATTTTTTTTTTTTGCATACAAACATGAGCGTGAGTCGTCTCACAATGTTTGAGTAGTCACGCAGAAAACGTGCTGCAACGGCGGGAAAAACTCTGTGGAATTGAAACTGTTAAAAGATTCCTCCTTTTTACGTTTGAAAAGTACAAAGTATTACAAGCTTAGTTACTAAAAAGTGAAAGTAAAAGATGGAAAGAATAATAATAAAAAAAAAAACAATTATAAAACTTTTGGAATTTTTTTATTATTAAATGTTTACTTACACACATTTTAAAGAACTGAATGTTATGACATTTTTATAAAATGTTAAGGCAAAGGAAAAGTTATAATGAATTATGTTTATACTTTTATAAACAAATACGTGTGATTTAAAAAAATATATATATAATTTTAAATAATTTTAATTTATAATTAATCACTGTTTATAATTAAACTTAGCACCTTTAGCAAAATATTTTGAAACATAGCACATTAATACAGTAACAATTTGAATAATATGCAATTTTTGTAATTATAATATTCTATATTAGAAATAACTGTTTTTTTTGTTTTTTTTTGCTTCAATACTTTTTACAAAAATTAATTTAATTTAAACCAAAAAGCTGCTTAACATAAAAAAAATCTTTCCGTTTTGGTAAAAAAAAAAAATCAATTTTTTCAAAATTACATTTTCAAAATAAATAATATATGTGTAAATAAACATGAAGAGCCCGCATTCTGGTGCTAACGGTTCAAGTGCGATCTGTTCCAGTGCAACGATCAAAGATAAAGTCGTTGCACCACATTCGTGCGGTAGCAGGGAGCATTTATATCCCCCTGTAATATCTCCGGAATTCCTCAGCACCAAACTTTCAATTATATAGAAATTCTATTGAACACTAAATCCTAACACCAAAAAAAGGAAATGTGTGGATTTAGGGGGGAGAATTTGATGTAAAGAGGATTGTCAGGGTCCTTTCTTATGCAAATAAAGCGGTGGGTGAAAGACATACCGGAAATAGTCAAAAGTGCAATGTTTCTGTTCTTTATACACGCAAATCGTATCTGAAACTTTGTATAAAGGTTTACGTTCATCAACTGTCACTCTCTAAAATTTGAAATTCTGCAGGAAAATATTACTTTTTGCTACTTCCGAAGAAAAATTTAATTTCTTCGAGAGTAGATTTCAATTTTTATTGGCTTAATTCTACCTCTGCTTTTCTATGATAGTCACAAGATTTTTTTTTCTATCTTATATCAAATAAGATTCAATGTTTACAAAATAAAAATCAATAAAATATATTTTTTTTCTTACTGAAAATTTCCCAAAAAAACATTTTTCCTTTTTTTCTTGACATTTAAATTTATGTTGTATTATATCTTAAATTTAACAAAAAAAAAAATGTTATAATATGTAAATTTTGTTAAACATTATAAAAGATTATGCATTAAATCTTACAGCGTGTGTTGCATATTATCCTTTTTAGAGAGTGTAACATTTAAATGAATCTACTACTACTATATATAACGTAGCTGTTAGTAGTAGGATGTGTCTAGGTGATTTATTTACACAAAAACTATAATACAATATAGCAGAGTATATTTCATTAGTACTAGCATCATGGTTCTAACAAATTGAGAACACTCGAACCCTTTACATTATGTTGTTGAATCCCTTGAGCAAAGAGAGGGAGGGGTAGAAAGGAGAGAGAGATGGTGAGAGTAGAGAGGGAAAGAGAGAGAGAGAGAAAGAGACTGGAGAAAGACACTGGAAAGAGAGAGAGTGAAAGAGAGAGTTGAGAGAGAGGGTGAGAGAGAGAGGAGAGAGAGACGGTGAGAGTATATAGAGAGAGAGGAGAGAGAGAAAAAGAGAGAGAGAGAGAGAGAGAGAGAGAGAGGGTGAGAGAGAGAGAGAGAGAGAGAGAGAGAGAGAGAGAGAGAGAGAGAGAGAGAGGAGAGAGAGACGGTGAGAGTATATAGAGAGAGAGGAGAGAGAGAAAAAGAGAGAGAGAGAGAGAGAGAGAGAGAGAGAGAGAGAGAGAGAGAGAGAGAGAAAGGGTTGGGTTTTAAAACGTATTATAATGTAAGAGAATGCAAGAGGAGATTGTTTTACGACTGTGAAAGATAATCATATCGCATTCTCTACGTTGTGTCGGTAAAGCTACACAACGTTTCATGATCGTCGTTCATCTAACTGTTCTGCGATTACCCTAGAGACTTACGAGCAAAAGAGAGATTAAATTTTTGAGAATTTGAGAAATATCTTTCTCTTCACAAAGTAATCAATATAATACAACGCCTTTTACCTACCTAAAGTATTTCTCTTATATATATATACACTAACAAGTTATAGCATGTATATATATATAAGGTATATTATAAATAGTAGCTCTTGGGACTTATATATGTAATATATAGAGTATAAGCACAACTCAACGTAGTAGCAGGTAAATATAACAGCCGGATATTAATTCAAAAGCTTTGCTACCAAAATACCTTGAAGCAAGAACTTATAGCTTACTAGATAGATCACACATTTATGCATATTCTGCGGTAAAACATCACACATATAGTGGTGTGTATTTTATATTATACTGATACATCACTGAGAAAGTGAAAATGTGTATTTTGACACTTGTTATATATGAGTTATAATATGCCTTTAAGCCATTTGATATATAACAAGCAAAATAATCTGACTTGTATTAGATGAGAAATATATTGCAGAATTTATATAAATAAATTTAAATGTAATTTATTAAAGAGAAATATAAGATTATTTTTATACTGTTTACTATAATTTTAACATTTTTTGTTTATAAATAGTACACCTTCAGAAATGAAATAAAATTAATTACACGTAATTAGGTTTTCGTCGTGTTAATATTGACCTCGTTCATTGGTTCAAAACGAGCCGAATATTTCCGAGCATCTCCGACCGTCACCTAAATGAATATTAAGGTCATAGACATGTTGCAACGAGCAAAGACATTTTCACTGATTTTTTATGTGTCAGCCATATAGTAAAAAAAATCATGAGAAGTTAGTTCATGTAACGTATATTTAAAAAAAAAAAGAAGTTTCTGTAAAAATAGATTTTAAATAATTATTATTTGTGTTGTGATCGCCTGGCGTGTTATGCAAACTGCGTTGCAGAAATGTATCACAAGTTGCATACATTTCAGGCGCCTTCAGAAATTTTTAAAATGTCCTTGACGCCATTTTATTTTACCCTTTCGGGTGTGGTCAGGTATTTAACCTTGTGTGTAAGAGCTATCTTACGACCATGATGGGACTTACCAGGCTCCCAGAACCCTTTCCTGTACTCTTCTGGGCTCCTACTACCAGATCTGTGCAGCCTGCAGTGACAGTGCAAGACTGCAAGGCAGCGGAATATAGACAGCCGTAAGCTGCCTTCCTCCTACCAACTCCATCATTTAGTAATCAGTCACACCCATCCCAAGTCACAAAAAGTCTGCCGGGTTCGGGAATTGAACCGGGGACCTCTCGGACGAGAGCCAAGCGTATACTAACCATTATACCATAGAGTAGGTGGATATTTTATAATTAGGTTGCTGCATACCATTTTTTTAGTAGCTCAATTGAAAGAGGAGGTTGAAAAACACACCTGTGAATTTTATGCGATTTTTTTTCGTACTGCATCATACCTAAAATAGGGATGAAAAGAGGTCACGTGACCTGGAGGCTTTGTCCGCAACGCCTATGACGTCATTACATTCTTTGGGTCAACTATATAATGCTTGTAAACAACCACGTTGCTATGGAAACAAATACTAATTTTTAATAAACAAGCAACAATGCAATAATTGTTTACATGTGTTATATAGATAAACCAAAGAATGTAATGACGTCATAGGCGTTGCGGCAGGCGCCTCCAGGTCACGTGACCTCTTATCATCTCCATTTTAGTTATGATGCAGTACTAAAAAAAATCGCATAAAATTCATAGGTGCATTTCTCAACCTCCTCTTTCGATTGAGCTACTAAAAAAATGGCATGCAGCAACCTAATTATACGTAGTTCTCAGTTCTCGTAGCTTAAATATCTTTAATATGACGTCATGAACCTTTTCTTTGTCTTCCTATGCAATTCTAATGAGAAGGTTGCGTGACGTCAAACGAAAGATAAGCTACGAGAACTATATTATAATTATATGAAAAAATAAAGAAAAAAAATCAGGATGGCCTTCAAATACTTAATAAATGGATCTTATTATTTTTCTTTTATCTGTATTAAGATTTCAGTCTAATCATTTAATTCTAATTTAACATGTAATCTTTACTGAATGTAATAGAAACCAAAGTTTGAGAGTGTAAATTCATTTGTCATTAAGACATTAAGATAGTGAACGTCGTCAGCATCCTTGTCATGTCCTCGAGTGTCATCTTTCATTAATTTCACTTTGTATGTACCCTGGTGCTAGATACTTGATCTTCATATATCTTGTTCTCTTTTTGACCGTAGTAGTAGCAAATAACACGTGCCATGGCGTTGTATATGATTGATATTAGTGCGGTCGCTAGCCGAATCTCAATGAGATAAATATACGCCAAGAAGGGAAAAAAGTTTAAGCCATTAATCTATGAAATACTAGTTTTTTGTGTAATTTTTTTTATTTAAATTAAAATATTTCATCATAAAATGGGGAATTATATGCATGATGGTAAGAAACATATATTTCAAATAGAACATGAGTTAAAACAAAAATTAATTTTATTGAAAATTATCTCAAATGTATTTCAATTTAATTGATTACTATTTGTAACTTTTTCTAAAAAAAAAATAATATCCATTTTTTATTATTAATTTAATATAACATTGTTAAAATATATTGTATTTATAAAAATATATTCCTTTTATTTTAGCAATGTCAATTTAATTAATCGAAGTACGATCAGCAAAATAAACATTTTCATACAAATTATTATTGGAGTTACCGTTTCTATTCTTACATATATATTGCTTTCTCATATAAGATTTCTTATAAAAGTAGTAAGTAACGTTAACTCTGCTGGCTGTGTTGACCATATTTTCTTTCCTTCGTCACACAAACACGACTAATGTTGTTTTTTTTCCGTGGAACGTGACTATTTTGATTTCACTCCCTCTCACACTGTTTGCCCTTTATATCTTACATCATATTTTTATTATATTTTTTTTTTCTATATCTTAAATTTAGCTCAACACATTTTTTTTTATATACACACCCGCTATAGAATTTCGTACTATTCTACTATTACTTTTTTTTTTTTCACTAGTTCTAAGTTGTTCATCCCGTCTCTTTTCATAACTTCCAACCAATCCTTTGGCATCTATCCTACTACTATGTGCTGCTTTCTTCTCTCGTTGCTTTAGTTTGTGGAGAAAGGATTTGAACAAAAAAAAAAAACATGGCTGCCACGCGCAAAAGTGCTATTACCAATGCGGGCTTGCAAGCTCACTGCTGGCTCTTACAGCTAGAATCGGGTGGGAGGGTTTTTTTAAAAATCTAAGGGAGGAGGGGAGTTGACACGAATGCTTCATTTCTTTTGCAGGCATGTACGTTTTAATTTATAGTTACCCTTGGAATGTCTGAGAGAGTAAAAACTACTATAGTCTAGCCTCTTGGAATATTTTTTGTATTGAATATAATTATATAATAATTGCAAATATATTTTAGTAATATTTTTAATAAATTTCAGATTCAATGGCTAGTTTAAACTCATCTCATCTTTTATTTTTATACTGTTATGTGATTTTTTATTACTATTTTTCTATAACTGTGACCTTGTGACCTTCAAGATCAAAATAGCGTAAAATTCATCCAGGTAGAAGGTTGTTATCTACATGAAAACAAGATTACCTTTTTTTGTGTATGTTCTGACTGGTCAACCAATAGGAGCAATGATACAGATTTGAAAATCTTAGGGGGGAAGTAAAAAAGCAGCGTTTTTTTTTTAGTCGGATGAAAACTCACCTTTGCTATTTTTTTTTAATATTTTTTTATGACGACACAAGCACCTTAATACAGTACTTGTCAAGTTAACCAATAAGGCTGGGGCATTTTGCACTTAAATATTGGTTTAAAAACGGGATATAGCGACTATTTTTTAGGGAGACTGTACCTTTTAATAGAAAATTTGCAGCAATGAAACTACATTCTTAAAAAGAAGACATGGGAAACCTTAATGATATTTACGTCCTGTAAAAAATAAGAAAAAATCAGAAAGTGTGTTTTTTATTCACCAAGATCTTTATTTGTCTTATCATGGAAATTATTTCTATATCTACAAGCATGCTGTACTATCATTAACTGGGATTTTCCAATGTTATTTTGATATGTGGACATGCATTTTTTTTCTTATATCATTTCATGAATATAAATAACTAAAAATAATTTTATATATTCGAAAAAAAAAAAAAAAAAAGAAATCATTGTATCCTATTAATAGCGGATTGGCAAACGTAAAAACAAGCAACAATTATATAATACACAACAATTATAACTTATATATTACAATTCTGAGAACTTTTGTAATGAGTTAATATTCAATTCAAAATTCTCACTATGAAACTACAAGTTATGATAAAACTTCAAAGGAAATGTGCATATTTGCTTAAGAATATCGTAATATATTATACTGTACATTATTCATAAATTTTATAAAAAATAATACAAATAAATAATAAAAAAAATTGAACCAATTTCATTAAAAGTTTTGTCACACAAATAAAATATAATAGCATGAATAAATTTTTATTTCTTTTTTATCAACAAATCCAATTTACATCATAAAATCTTAGCCCGCCTGTTTGAAATTATTGCATTTTGTATGCAACGCCAAACATTTTAAGTTAGAAAGCCACGTTTAGAATAGATTAAAGTTAAAATATGTGAATCAATGAAGAAGAGACAGAAAGTAGTTCTACTTGAGTTTTCAAGAAGTCAGCCCAACTACTAGCAAGCTTTATAGAGCACGGTGTTAGCAGCACATGAACAAATTGAATCGGGGGCTGCACGTAAAAAGAGCGACGCCAAGTAATTAGCATGATAATTGGCCCGGGGCGAACGTAATGAAAGAGACAGAAGGCTTTTCTCTGCCTCACACTCCATAGTATGCTTTATACGTTATATGCATTCACATTAACCATGAATTTGGGTTCGAATCTTTTTAATGTAATTATATATATAAAAAGGGGACTTAAATTATTATTTAACTTTCAAAATTTTAATGATTCATCATTGCCCTAAAACATAATTATGTAACCTGTGTTTCTTTATTATTAAATTTATGATTATTATTTAAAAAAACTTTATACAATGAGATATTAGAATGTGAAAATTTTAGTGACTTAATCGAAAGAAGGGGTAAAAATATGGTACTGTGAATTTTTTCAGATTTTTCTGAGACCGGGAACTATTTTAAAAAAATTATTGAAAGTCTATTTTATGACGTCACGGGCGGCACTGCCCTATCCTTTTTCCTAAGGAGTGCCGCCCGTGACGTTATCAAAATATACTTTCAATAATTTTTTAAAAATAGTTCCCGGTCTCAGAAAAATCTGAAAAAATTCACAGTACCATATTTTTACCCCTTCTTTCGATTAAGCCACTAAAATTTTCACATTCTAATATCTAATTATATAACCTGTGTTTCTATATTATTAAATTTATGATTATTATTTAAAAAAAACTTTATACAGTTATTAATGAAATAGTCATACCTTACTACATAATACTGCAACATAATTTATACGTTTTTGATAAAATGATGATTTTGTTTTTTTTGAAAATGTGACTTTTGTAACTTTTAATTAAAATAAAAATCTCATGCCGAAAGTTGTAAATAAATTATTTGGAGCTCTTGCTGATGTAATTAAATACTAACGGCCAATTAAACTCTTAGGAGAGTTTGTAACGGCAATTGCACCTATTTTTCAGCGAGTCCTCTAACGATGTACAACTTCTATTTGACGCGAGAACAAGCATTATAAAACGTAGCTGGACCGTTTACAAGGTTGCTGAGAAGCTCTTTTTTTTCCAACTCATTGCAACAACAAAGGGAACATTGACAGATCTGCAGTTTACAGTTACATTATGTTCAGGTGGACAAACAAATCTGGGCGTAATTGGGCACATTGAAACTTCGCTGGGTTGCTAGCTAAACTAATGTCTTCAATTCTACATGCGTTGATTTTGTGTATTAAGGGTAAGGTAATACGCTTTAATGCTATAAAAATTATTTCACATGAAAATTATGAAACATATTTTTTTTTTTTTAAAGTTTTCTATTATTAAATTGTGTACAAATACAGTCCAACCAAGGCCCTCTTGGTTCTCCTCTACATCCCCTATCAGTAACTAAAAATATTAAATAAAAGATTCGATCTAGTTTTTGAGTAACGCATTAAAAAAAAAAAAAAACTATATCGAATTTGTATACCTGATATTTTAGCTACTGATAGGGGATGTAGAGGAGAACATTTTAAAATAAGTTTCAAACTTTTCATTTGATGGATTTTTTTAACATTGGGTGTGTTACCTTAAGTATCCTTTTTAAAGTATTATTTTAATTTAAATATCCAGGATGTTTTTGTTTTTATGAAATGTCAGTTTATTAAAATTGTCCTTCTTTCTGTCAATGTTTTTAGACATTTATTCAGTTTTTTGCAGCATGCTCAAAACAAAAAAGAAACAAAATACTGTAACTCTATACATCTGACGTCACAATAGATTGTCTTATTTCACTTTCTCTGGCCATGCTTAGAGCTAAAGAGATAACCTAGATATTATGTATAAGAAACAGGATTATTATTTTTTACTTACAACAGTATATAATGATTTGAAATCTGAAAAAATTTAACATCATTATTTCAAGTTCTTTTTGACATAATTATTATACAGTCTATTTTTTTTATCTGTTTGATCATTTCACAGAGAATATAAAAAGTACCTAGAAACTATACAGCAAAAAAATAGTTTTTAGTTTCATGTTTTCTATTTTAAGAACCATATAATTATAATTCATGCTCTAATTGTTTTAATGAGAGTAAACACAATGTTCATTTTTTATAAATAATTAAATAAATATATAAAGAAATCTACTTTCTGCGCAGCATTGAATTTCTTTCATTTTTGTTTGAAATAGTTTTTTTATACATAGAATTTTATACAATACGTGTTTAGTGAGAACGTATTAAATACATTTTTTTTACATTTGATTCATTAGATTTATGAATTCAAAAATCATTTTATAATATAGCAATGTCATTATTGATTGTGAATAAAAAAAATGTAATTTTTGTTGTAATTATAATATATTTTAATAATTGCAAATTTAAGGATATTTTTGCTGCATTCAGCAAATTATTAATTAAATTATAAACCATTGTACATGGTAGTTAAACAAAAAAAATCTCAAATTTTAAATCAGCAGCTCTAATATTTCAAATTATTAAAAAAATATCGCAAATGTCTGTTTATAAAAACATTTGATATCTAACTATTTTTTTATTCCGAATAAAGAATTAAATATATATATATTTTAATCATTAAATATAAAATAATTGTAAATTTATACCGATGGATTTTTTTTATAATATGAAATTTAATCTATACAAATAAATTAAAAATTATAATAACATACTTTTTTTTCTCTCTCTTTTAAAAAAAATCATTATTATTATTACTATTCATTGTTATAATATTAATTTATTGAATATAATAAAAAATCAGACCATACCACCAAACAATTTCTGGTAGTAAAGATAAAAAGTGCTAGCTCTAGCGGTATCGGTTTAACTGGAGCATCAGCATTAGTAGTTTGAACGGCGGTCGAGCGGGCAGTATAGCTTCAGGGGTAGAACTGAATGTGAGGCTAATTGGGACGAGCAGCCCAGAACATACAAAAAGCTGCTGCTATATATATCTATATATATATATAAACTAGACAGCAATAAATAATTACCCTCGAGAGACTAATTTGTACCACGTGACACAATTTTTGCGCACCTTCAACAAGAGATGGAGAAACGTTTATTTCCTCTTTATAACTTATTGTCCGTCGGAAACTCTTTATGAATCATGACATCCTGTTGCTGATGGCTTTTAATGTTATTATATTATATATAGGAAATAATAAATTTATATATAATAATTTATAGTATGTGTTATTAAAAACTTTGTGGTTTAAATTGATTATAGTATTATAAAACTGTATATTAAAAGTGAAGTTTATAGTATGAAATATGTTTATTAAATTTTAGTTTAGTTGCTAAATGAAAACATATTATGCAAAAAGAGTGCAATTCACGAGGAAGTTAGCCAGATATCTAACCAAGTTTAGCTAATTAATCACGTTTAACTAATAGCTAAACCTGGCTATTTGTTATCACCTAGTTAAACGTGGTTAGAAACCTGGCTAACTGCTTCGTGAATCACACCCAAAATAATTATTTCAAATAGAGAACTTTGAGTTCTACAGTAGTATCTTATTACATTTATGTGAAATCATACTCGACATTATTATTACGATTTTTAATATTATACGTAAGGTTTAAATTTCATATTAAAAAAAAAATGGATATCAATATACAATTATTATTTCATACGTAATGATAAATGCATTGATTTTTTATATGGAATAAAAAAATGGATATCTAATACACACACGTGTATGTTTTTATAAAAATGTTTTATACAACAGAACAAAAATAATTACTATTTTTTGTAGTTGCTGCTTTAATGCTTACATGTAAAGAGTAATTTTAATATTTACGTATATATTCTGTTCAACGGTTTACAATTTCATTAAAATTTGCTTATGCAGCAAAAATATAATTAATATTGCAATTATTGAAATGCATCCCTGCAGTTAATATTAATAGTGTTATGCTTTTTTCTGTCAAATATTTACATGACATCTTTGACACAGAACTTGATTTTAAGAAGGGAAAAAATATATTTTAATTACTCGTAGTAATCATACTTTAATATTTTTAATCTGAGAATGCTCTCTATATATTTGTTACTAGCAAAATTTAATAATAAAATTATAATTGAAAAATTAAAAAGCAGTATTTTTTAATTATAAGCAGTAATTCCATTACATTTTTTTGTACTCTAAAATATTAATATTATAATTGTTTTTAGTTTTTATAGTTTTTCAATTTATTATAATTAATTTTTTAAATATATTATAAATATACATTTCACAGAAATGAAAATTCAATGTTTGTTTGTTATTGTCAAAAAGATTTAAGCACTTTGCTTGAGTGGCCAAAAGCAGCAGCAGCAGCAGAGGCAATAGTGGCCGGGTAAGGGAAAGAAGGGCTTGTTGGCCGTCCTGATCCCGGCATAATGCGGTCAGAGAAGCGGGCGGCAGCAGCCTAGCTCCTCTTCGTTTGGTTCGCCACATACTGGTGCTCACAGAAGACAGAGAGAAACCGAAGAAATAAAAAAAAAAAGAGAGACGAAATTCTGTTTAGTGGAGATGGTATATAGTGGGGAAAAGAGAAGAAATTGCTGTGGCGTTAAATTAGATCCGGCAGGCAAACGAAACCATGCGATTTTGTTTCTTTCTTCTTTTTTTCCTTCTATCTTTTCTTTTACGAAAATGCATGGAGATGTTCTCGTATTCCATGTGGTATAACTGGTGATAGGGGTTCTGTGGTAAAAAAAATTCAACACAACAAAACACATTGTGTGTATAGTCAGTACTGTTTACTTTTCAACATTTTCACTAACACTTGGGTCATTTAGTGGTTATTTTGTCCTGTTTTTGTTATGTATGCAAACATTCTTGTATGAAAAACAATAATAATAATGTCTTATTTCTAACTCTGTATTTCTATATAGGTTAATAACGTTTTAGCTATTAAAAATAATTATAAGCAAACACAATATAATGTTCATATTTTTCTTAACAGATTTTAATTAATCAACGTATTTTTATAATAAACTTTTATATTATACATAAAAACAAAACTTATTTGTTTTTATTACTGGAAATAAACGTTTTAATTCACAAAGAAACTCGTTATTTTTTCTATTACATAAAAAAACATTTTTTTTTTTATAAAATTAATCTACCTTTCGTATATATAATGATATTGTATTGTTTCTTTCTCTTTTTTGATAATTTTTTTTTTAACTTACCAAGCCAAAAGCTTATTTTTAAGCTCCTTTTGCTGTTGTTACACAAAACGGGTGACACTTGTCAATATCTTTCCATGGCATTTCCGACACGTACAATTCTCTCTTCTTTTGCTGGTAGAATCGCTTTATATAATATTTTATATGTGGCTGCATGACAAGAGAGAGATTATGAAAATATCCCTCCTCTTTAGACATTTTTCCGGAAATCAAATAGATCAACATTTCATACGGTTGTCTGACATTTTCTAGTCTAGTATATATTGCCTTGATAAGAAAACATATATGACATGTCAACCTATATACAACAAAAACTGTTTATAAAACTTGTTTTTTTTTTAAATCACATGGATTGTAATACTGCATTTTTTGTAACAAAATGGAATGCAGTTGAAATATTTGTTGTTGTTATCCAATTATTAATATTATAATTTCAATTATAAACTATATATTTATACTAGATTCTTAGTTCTGGTTAGTATTTTTTTTAATTACCTTATATATAGTAGGAATAATAATCATATGAAATATTTTTTCAATTTTCTTATATAAATACCTTCTATTTAATTAAAATATATAAAAAAAAATAAGTATATGAGACTTCATCGTATTCTTTCTATTTTCTTATATTTGTTTTGCCTTCTGTGTATTTTATTTCATAATTCTAAGATTTATTTCAATCCAAAATTTCTTCTCTTTATACTTCCTTCACCTTACAATCAATTTAATTAAAGAGGTTATTTAAGATTATTAATACCAGTTTCTTCTCGAAACTTATTTAATATCCTGTGAGAGTAAATATGAATTAATTTTGACAGAAAGACTTTTGCGTCTTATATTAAATTTTGTTTATGATTTTTTTTTTCAAACATCCCTTTTAATAAAATGAAGTGCGTTTTATATAAATTTACAGATTTTCTTTTATAATATTAATTTTTGAATTATTGAAAGTCAGCTTAAGTATGAATATTCTATTGACTTTTTTAAAGTACGTTTAATAGATGGTTGTATAGATAGTTAATAATGTAAGCCAGTTATGGTGACTTAAGCTCTGATATAATCTTCGTTATATGAAGTCATCAATAATTCTTAAGTGATAAGCCTTAAACGGAAGTAAAGTTCATTAAAATACACCAATAATTTCAACAGTACATATCGATCAGGCGCGGATCCAGAAAAAAAATCAGGAAGTCAGGGGGGGGGGGCAAATAGAGCAAATATTAAGAAAAAAATGGAGTGGGGGAAATGCCTATATGGCTCATGTTAAATCCAACATTTCAGGGAGAGGGCTGCACCCCCCTAGCCCTTTCTCCCCCTGGATCCGCGCCTGATCTCGATTGTTTTGTACAATACGAAGAATAGCGTTATTAACAGTGCATAACTTGAAGCCTTATTTTTCATCATATTTTTACAAACGCACTTCAAGTTCTGTAAGAAGTTTCAAATGAGAAACTACAAGTGTTAAAAATTCAAAAACAACAAACGCTATATGTAGGTGTGGGTTGCACACCTGCTTTCGTATCGCATTGTATGGTATGATAACAATTTAGAACTGGTTCTAAATGAGAAACATACGATATCATGCGATGCGATACGAAACGAAGCTGTGTGCGCTTACACTTGATCGCATAGGTTCTTAACTTTTTATCATACGCTGCAAACGCGTGCAATCTAGTGAAAAAGAGGCCTTTAGCGTTAAAAATTCAGCTCTTGAAGTATTTGATTGAAAAGTAACGCTAGTTTTCGCAATGCTAAGTGAAATTTGGTGATTGAATTGTGCCATTTTGTTTCAGACTGTCGACGCCGTTCGAGGCTGTCAGCGTGATGTTGCTCCTCCTGGCCACTCTCTTCGCGCTCGTTGGACACTTCAATGGCGACCACAAGACCCTCGTGGCCTGTGGGCTGTACCTCCTCGCAGGTTCGTCTCTTAGCGTTAGTAACACAAGTTGATTATAATGCAAGGAATAAACATATCATTCAACATTTTTTATGCATAGAAAAATGAGTTACGTAATTTCATGAAAATATTTCATGCTCAGAGAGCAAAATTAATAAAAAAAAAAACTAAAACAATTATTCACCGAGCTTCAGCTAGTACAACAAGAAAAAAATTATTTAGATGGTTGTGAAATCACGCAATTGCTTTTACTTATTTTTATTTATTTGTTACTTAACTGTCATAAAACAATTTATAAAATAATATTAATTTGTTTTGATAAAATTCCGTGATAAAAAATAATCATGAAATTGTCCATCAAACATTAAGTTATTACATAAACAAATCTCTACTGTCTTATATAATTAATTAATTCTATGATAAAAAGTGAGTGATATTAGTACTAATGTAAAAGGTCATGCTGGAGTGATGGTGGCTAAGTTGCACGACAAAAAGCGCACTTACCTTAATATAGTAAGGCGGCCATGTTGGCGATTAATTCGCTCCCCACAATTTTCCTGCTTAATCCATGGAGCGGGGGAAAGCTAGAAAATTGCGTGTCGCAGCCAATAAAAAATTCGGGATTTCCTCGCCTTGTGGAGAGTAATTTTATTGTCAACATGGCTGCCATACGAGATTGAAGCAAGTGCGCTTTTCTCGCCCCGCCATGCCCCTCTTGACATCGCTCCATGAAAATGCACCTATATACCTAACACCGCTTCATGGAAATCCACCTTTTATCGGATAATGATGTACATATACGTTTCAACAAGAAATTTGTAGCAAAATACTTGAATACGTTAATTTTAATCTTACATAATTGGTTCACTTTTGTTGTATAACTGGACACTAAGGGTTAGTTTATTTGAATAGTAAGAGGATTATTGCCAAAAAGGTACGCTACACAAAATACTACGCTGATAGTTATTTTGCGGCCAATGCTTTTCATTGGAAAACATAAAGTCACATTCACATTTTAACCCTGAGTATTTAGTATCCCATTTGTGAAATTACGCTTCATCAAATTAAGCTTTAACAATTAAATTATATATAATTATAAAAGCCTTGTTAATGTTTTAAGCCATTTTTATTGTAACATATTTTTTTAACAATATATAACAGTTACTATTGAAGAGTGGTTTTTAATTTATAGATTTTTATTTTTAAAGAAAATGTCAGAATCAGCAGTTTGTCTTTTTTTGTCTTTCTTCTTTTTCTCTCTTTTTTTTTTTTTTAGAAGCTTAAGTCAGATTTTGACGCCATTGAGGATTACGTATTAAAGCTCATGATGGAGTGAAAAAAGAGAAATTGTTGAGACAGAAAAAACTTTTACGCCAGATAAGTGCTTATGATTCAATTTACTTGCATCAATGTCAAATTTTGACATCAACTAAATTTACAGTCAACCGCGAAATGTAGAGTTAAAAAATTTAAAAAGTAATTTTTCTTTTTATTTCATCACATATCAAGAATCACAAGAATTAAAACATTTTTCATATAAAATAAAATTGATTTAATTTATTCATAACTTATTTACATAAACAAGAAAAGGATAAAAATAAATAGAGCTTAATTTCAATATTTTCATTTTCTAAGAACCCATGACCCACTTTTTTAAACAGGATCTTCTTGTATTTTTCTAAGAAATTCACTATATATAAATATTTAGATTTGAAAATATTAAATGAAACGGGCAATAAAATTTCACCAAAAAATCTACATGGGGGAATACATAGAGAATCTCTGTTTTAATACCCCTGCATTTTTTGTGAAGCTAGAAAAAAAATTACAAACATTCTTTTATTAAAGAAACATACATAATATTTAACGTCAAGAAATGCTAATTTCTATGAGATTTTATTAAAATTCGTTTTTGCTAAATAGTTGCCACGCAAGTTTAATTTAGTTGAAAACTCTTGGTCACTCTTACAAAATTTAATGTACTCTTTTCAAGCTAAAACGTCTATATGGTCTTTGACCTTAAAGCTAAAATATCTCAAAGTATATCTCAAAATTAAAAGTCATTCATTAAAGAGACTTATTTCATATTATCCCTTACAAGGTAGACACCTTATTCATCACAAGAGAGTGGACAGTCTTTTTCACTTAATTATCTCCTTAGAAAGAAACTCGTGTGACAAGATGACTTTTTTTATATAAACGTCATTCATTTTTTTTTTCTTCCCCTCCTTTTTTATCCCTTCTTTTCACGATTTTTTTCATAGAAGAATAAATTTAAATTATTTTTAGTGTTTATATTGTAACGTTTATATTATATATATAAAAAATACAATATAATAAAAGAATATATTTTATAAAGGGTCTGACTTATTTTTTTTTTAGTTATATATAGCATCAATATATCCATCAATGGAACGCCATTCTTTTTTTTTTTTTTTTAATATCGTCTCAGCTGCTCCCGAAAATCTCGTTCTTTTCTTTAGCCTGACCAAGACGTCGCTGATGTCCCATTGTTGTACGGTGACTTTGCGCGAGAAATAGCGCGGATTTAGCACCCCACACAAAAGACCATTGTCCTGCACATCTGAGCTTTCTGACATTACAATCCTACCTTAAGAGCAATCCCCTCGATCTCAATTGTAAAAACATTCATCACTATATAGAAATCATAGTGGACTTTCTTCCATTGATATATTGTTAAAGTAAATTCAATAAAATATGTTCTATTCATTATTAAATTTACGTATTTAAAGTTTTTGGTACTTGGGTGCGTAATTAAGCATTACGCGCGAATGTCGAGACATATTCTAGAGCTGAAAATAAGCCTTGATTGAAAAACAAGTTTTTAATATTTTTTAAAGTACTGTATTTTTTAAAATACTCAATACTATAATATGTATAATACACTGGTAATCATTATACTGTAACTGATAGCTCTTAGCCTGCCAGATTAAATTTTATGCTATTATTTGTGCAGAAAAACTTTATCTGAGGTTATAATGTATATGATCTAATACTATAGCAAGATATAAAATGGCGACTGTCGTTTTGAAAATAATAATCACAGCAGTACATTGAACTGAATGAAGTTTATTAACATTACATTCACATGAAGGTTTGACGATCCGACGCCTCATAAGAATACCACGTCGTCATCGAATACGTATATAGAAAACGTCATAGAACATTTGACACTTTAAATGTCATTTAATATTATGTTAAAAAACAATTAAATATCGATATGCTTGTTTAGTCAAATAATCGAGAAACTTATTATTATTTACTTTTTCTTATAACTTGTTATCTCAAGAGTAGAATCTATAGACAGGGGGAGGACAGGAAAGGTCAGAGCCCATGCATCCTCGGTTGTCCGACAACTTTTAGGATGAGAGAAGGTGACTGGATGACGAGATTACTATAGGAAAGACGTGGCGCCTCGTGTTAAGTAATGCCTCGGTATTCACCTAGTATTGACAATGGGAAACCACAGAAAAACATCATTAATGCAGCCGGTACCAAAATTAACTCCAAAATACAGTGTTTGTCGTGAGGCGGCCATCGGGTACGCATGTACCGAAGGGGGTTTAAAAAGTGTCTAGGTTTAGACCTTATGAGTAAAAGACGTTTGACATCAAGTATGAGTGATAACAGAAGCAGCATCGGCTGACCTTCACTCCACAAATACACATCGTTGTAAACAACAAGACACTTTTTAATTCCCCTTCGGTACGTGATACATTACACCAAAAACGCTCACAAACTGCAAGCGAATTCAAGCTCCAGAGACGATCCAGATTACAAGTCCGATACGTAACCGATCATGTCACACTGTTTGATACATCATAGCTTTTATAAATGACACTTTATGATCAAAGTGGATGGCAGGCGTGGTGTTTTCTGCAGCTTTGTGCAACTTGTAGCCCCAAGGAAGCTATTAAAAAGGATTAGCAGAGAAGGAGAAAGAGGGGCTTGTGGTGTCGTTTCATTGAGATTCTTTGTTGTCAAGCTAAGAAAGAGGGGATTAAGTACTTAAATTGTGAAAGCAGTAACACTTATTTAAAATCTAAGACTAAATATTTCCACACTTAATATTTAATATAATATCAAAATTTATTATATATATATATATATATGTAATATTAAAAGCAATATACGTGCTACAAAATATTTAATTTTAAAAAAAAATGAAAAAAACAATTTAAAATAAAGATTTAGGTATTTAATATTTGATAACATTCTAAGCTTTTTTTTTTCCGTAAAATTTAGTTACTATTTCATTAAAATGTTGAGAATTTTAATTAAAATTTTGTAGTTATATATCACATTTTTAATCATATCGATTCTTAAAGTACATAAGTATTTATCACAAAATGAAAATCAATGAAAATATTTTTATAATTTATTACAAATTCTGTTTAAAAAAATACTTATTAAAGGAATGAATTTTATTATTGAAATGCAAAGTATAAGATAAAAAAAATTAATATCATATTTTACTATTGAAGAGCACATTAACTAATGAAAATGTCAATACATAACCGAAGGGAGAACATTTAAATTAAAAAAAAAATACTGACAGTATTATATAGAATACGTACGTATAATCAATTTCAAATATCAAGCTATAGAATTAAGTTCAATAAAATAAATTGAAAGTTATACTATAATAAATAAAACTTAATAAAAGTCTACACTAAGACTTATGTTTCTTAAACTCTGCTTTATTTCTTCTTTCTTTCTTTTTTTTTCTTACTTTTTTTTTTAAGACGAGAATCAAATAAAGACGTCACATCTTAGAGAGAGAGAGAGAGAGAGAGAGAGAGAGAGAGAGAGAGAGAGAGAGAGAGAGAGAGAGAGAGAGAGAGAGAGAGAGAGAGAGAGAGAGAGAGAGAGAGAGAGAGAGAGAGAGAGATGTCTAAAGGTACAGGGAAAGAATTATTACTCCGGCAAAGATCTTAAGATTTATGAGACTAATCAAGCAATAGCGCTAAATCTTGTAGCAATAATTAGTTAAGTTTAAAATTTTTTTAGCATTTTTTTAATTAGGTCAAATTTATTTCAATGATATGCATACTAAGAATAATTTAGCTCTGATGATCTCTAATAGTAAACACAATTACGTGTAATCTTCGCTACTTGGTCTAGATAAAAATATTTTCCTCATTTGTATGCACTCGTAGAAAATTACACAGATTAAAAATTTCTAGTCTAATTACATTTTATATTTACATGTTGTATATATTATATACTATTTTTAGCTAATTTGTATTATTTATAACTTCCTTTGTTATGAAACAAAAACAATGCTAATCTAATGAAAAGAACAACAATGTTATATTACAGGATTTTTATATTAAAATTAACTTTAAAAATATTTAAATAACAAAAAATAAACACACTGTAAATGATCTCATTTTTTTAATGTTTGCATGTATACTTTTTTTTTAGTGAGTATTTTTTTAATTAATGTATTTTTAATTTAAATTTTATAAAAATTAATATTACAAGATCGTAATTATTACTACTTTTTTTTAAAAACATATTTGCTCTATTTTTTTTATTCATATATAATTCTTTTTAAATCTCAGTCTGAAGCAGAAAAACAAATCACATTAAAATAAAATCAACGTTATTGTAATGTTCTTGTAAATACCATTATTGTACTAAACTTATATATTTCAATAATAAAAAAACAGGTAATTATTTAATATATTTCAAGCATTATTTAAATCACTTTATATCCATAAAATATATTTAGTGTTTTTTATTATTATTATTATTATTATTATTATTATTATTATTATTTTTTTTTTTTTTTTTTTTTTTTTTTTTTTTTTATTATTATTATTATTATTATTATTATTATTATTATTATTATTTCACACGTTTTAATTATAATTATTCAACCCAATTATTTTTTACATGATAGATGACAGGTTTTAATCAATTGCTAAAAACTATTATACTATAATGTACTCGTTCCTCATAACCATATTAAAAATATTTTATTACAAATCATTGATATTAAATAAATTAACTCTGTTGAGAAAAGGGTGGAGGGGAACATGCTGGACGAGTCCTAAAACAGCTTTAACGTTTTATTTTTCTTAGTTTGACCAATCCTTAAATGCTATAATATGTACACTCCATTTGAATAAAAATATACAGTTCAGCAAATGTAAAACTACCACCAAAATTATAGCCGGAAGTGCAAAGTTTCTTGACTTTCTAGTTCAGTTCTGAGCAAGAAACTTTGCAGAGTGATTTATATTAGGAATGTCAAACTATCTGTAACATCTTAGAATTTTTATATTCATAGTTCAGCAAAAAATACTTCGACTTTCGGCTAATTCCGGTGGTAGTCTCATATTTCTTAAGCTATATATATAGTTGTGTTCAAAACGACATGATTATTTAAAAGGCCGTAAAATAACACTTTGTACTAAAAAGAGTGTATTAACTAATTAATATTACTATAATGTAATTGAATGAATTAAAATATTGAATAGCCATCTAGTATTATAATCTATAGATATGTGATGTTTTCTCATCAAATATCTTTGGGTATTGATTAACTAGTTTTATGCATGCTGATTGGTTGATGATTAGCATGATAACCAGCCGGAGCAAAATGTCAATATCCTCTGTGTAACCTCAACTGGCCAATCAAGAGAAAAGTAAACAATCAGACAAAGTTGTGATAGAACTTTCTATAGTCTTTGGGAAACTTTCAGCATTGATCAGCATAACTATTTTTGTTAAACAAGTGGATCAATTTTGCTTTGTAACTTGCCATACAGTTCAATCAATTTAATATTTCTTACGGAAGTAGCTGGATATGTAAAACTTGTAGCTATTTTGTTTGTAATTCAGTTTTGAAACTTTTCACAGGGATTTGCAGTAAAACAACTGACCTATGTGTGAAATTGCAACGATGAATAGAAAGACGAGAAATACTATATTTCCGTTTACTTCCGGTGGAAATATAATACAAATTTGACTATAGCAAATGTATTTTAAAAAAATGTTTAATATCTAAAAGACAAAAGACATATTTTTTTAGATAGATCAGATTATCTATACATAAAATTATCCCTTAAAAATATCCACTTATGCCACACTATAAATACATTGGAATATATTTATTGAATTTTTAAACAAAATGCATTTTAATTTTACTTAACAAATTTATCTTCAAACACCTTCCAGCTATTTCAAAAAAACAACAATATATGAATATGCCTACCATGATCTCGTTGCAATAATGAGCTATCTGTTATTTTAAGTGAGCGCAATCTTAAGCTTTATTTTATATTGACTATATGGAGTATCGGCCTCAATTTTTTTTTATTGCAGAAATGGATAGAGGGTGAAAAGTTATGCTACCCTGATTTTTTTTCAGATTTTTTAGAGCCCGGGAAGTAATTTTAAAAAATTATTGAAAGTTCTTTTTGTGACGTCACGAGACGCCGCTCCTTAAGAAAAAGATAGGACTTGCCGCTGCGTGACGTCACAAAAAGGGCTTTCAATAATTTTTTTAAAAATACTTTTCGGGCTATAAAAAATCTCAAAAAAATCAGGGTAGCATAACTTTTCACCCTCTATCCATTTCTGCAATAAAAAATTTTGAGGTCAATACTCCATTATTGAAAGTTCTTTTTGTGACGTTACGAGGCAAAAAAAAATTGAGGTCGATACTCCATTGTAATAAACAACTATAACTTTTATTTGAGTATATAAATTAAACTAATTATTATATATTCATATTATATTTATATATATATATATATTATATTATATAATGTTCATAAACATTATATGGCACGCAGGTGTGATATGTATAGTACATAGAAGTAGGTTATGTAAGAGAATATGAAGCGTTGAGTCGAGTGTAATTAGAACGATGTACGTTGGGTTGGCAAGAGAAGGAGCCCCCGGTCCCTTCAGAGAAGATGGCACCGCATGCACTCAACGTGTCGTATAGACTCGCCTGGTGCGTTCGTAATTCAATAATCAGCACCACACCACACCCATTATCACTTGTCTTCGTGTAGCTCGTTAACATATATACGTTAAATTTAAATCACTTAATATATTTAGTATTTAAAAAAAAAATGTAATTGGATTTTATTGTTATATAGATAAAAATTTAATTAATACATTTAATGCATTTATCAATGATGTACGTAGCAAGGACGTTAATCCTGTCTCATTTGATGACGCTGCAGCTTCAAAAATGTGCAGATTTGTAATTTTGAGAGATGTATAAGAAGAGCACCCTATTTATCAATATCAAAATAGTTTAACTCCACACGTCCTTTTAGGCTACACAACGTCCACAAACAGAAGGAATAACGTTCGTGATGTCCAGAGGTGAACGTTCTAGTGTTGCAATCATTAGTTGTTGATAATTTATCATTTATTAAAATAATTTTAGTATGTTAATTGATAATAAGAATAAAAGTATTAAAAAAATTTAATGGACACAATTTACGAAGATAACCAGGAACATATGTAATTTTGTCACTAACCACGGTTATAACTATCAGTGAAAATAACCGTGGTTATATAGTGAGAAACCTGGATGTTTCTCGTGCATTGTGCCCTAATTTTATACTATTTTAAATATAGTGGGGAGTAAAAGGACACAATTGTTATTTTTAATATAAACAAAAAATGTAAAAGTAAATTATGTAAAAATTATAACATTATGCACTGTTTGTTAAATTTGAAAAATGTAAATATAAAAAACGAAAAATCCTATTATTTCTTTATACAATTACTACAAATTCATACAACAAAAACAAAAATGTCTCTCTCTCTCTTTCTCATGATAATTCCTCTGACTTTTTTTAAATAAACAAAAAAACACAAGCTTCTAAAAAAGAATCACATTTTAATTTTTTTATGTTATAGATGTAGGAAAAATCTCATAAATATTTTAAAAGTTATCCTACATTTCTCAGTATGGCTGCATTGATTTTTGTTACATAGGTTTACTATAGGGCTGCTACTTTCTATATGGCTGGTCTCTCTGCGCCGCTCTCTAATTTGGCCATTGTAGGCCCGGGGCAACAAAGTTTGCACTCCCTCCACTGGTGATAAAGTAACTTTGGGTGCGATCCGTATATCGGCAAACCGGTGAGAACCGGTTGTGCTTTGGTCCATAATTCGGCTCCCACCGGTGAAGCGAAAATCCGAAGTTTCCCGAAGTTTCAAAAGTCATCAGTTGGCGCGCGGAGAGAGCGGAGAGACGCAAGGCTGCTTCAGAGCGTACTTGAGTAGGAGGCCAAAACCCAGCCGGCGCGATCGTCATCTGTCGAGACATTAGCCGTCCGGAATTTAAAAAATAACATGCAATGTAATCGGGAGGAAATATTTTTTTTTAAATATTTACTTGATATTAATGAAGGTGTCTTGTAGTGCGATAATACTTCAATGTAGTCTCCCGTTTGCTAAATATTTTATTTAGTTCATAAATATCATACTTCTTGAGAAATAAGACGGTAAAGTTAGGGCGGGAACTTGGTTCTATCTTCCAAGCTTTAGTAATGTATCATGACGTCACGAAATATTGAAATTACAAAAGTACTTGAATCAACTTTCATACATTATTTTCGATGTAGTAAATAACTTTACTTGATATATACAAAGTATAGAAAATGCAATTAAGTAAAGTGAAAGTCACTCGCTATGAAGAAAGGCTTTCAATGTTCATATGACGTCATCGCCAGTAAACTGACTTTTATTACTTCGCGCATTCCGGCGCATGCGCAGATGTAACAGAAGTAGCAGAAGTCGGGTTCATAAAAGTTTAATTTAAGTGTATTAATATTGTTTTTGCGTGAAAAAAAAGGTTGTTCAGTAAGATTAAACTATATTAGAGTTAAACTTGTTTCATTTTGAAAACTCTAGCATACAGCGTAATTGTCGTAAACCGCGACCAAAGTTAAGCTCTCTCCCATTTGATTACACGCAAACCTGCTGCTCAGTAGGACGGCTATTGAAAAGTGGGCGCGGTCGTGTTGTGGCCTTCTACTCAAGTTCGCTCTGGCTGCTTCCAGCCCAGCCGTGTGACGTCACTGTTTAAAATTGGTGGGAAAAGTTTAAATATTTTACAAAACATATTTGATTTTCTGAGTCTATACGTCAAGAGAACGAAAACAATTTATACGAAAGGCATTACACCGAAAACAAAAAGGACAAAAGTAATTTAACACGAAAACATTTTATACGAAAATATATTTATTAACCGAAATGGAAAATGTGCGAATGCATTTATAACGAAACTTAAAAAGCACGAAAGCATTTACATCATCGAAAATATTTTAGCCGAATTCAATAAATAATTCAATAAATAAATAAATAAATATTAATTCAATATAATCACGAAAATCATTAGGCCGATATAGTTATTTTAACGAATTGAAATAAAAAACAACGAAAGTAAATTAGAACGAAAACATTTAAAACGAAATAAAAAAATCACGAAAACAATTTGGCCGAAAGTTATTTGAATGAAAACATTTTGACCGAAAGTTATATGAACGAAAACATTTAAAACGAATGGAAAAATCACGAATACAATTTGAACGAACGCTATTTGACCGAAATAAAAAACACCGACGAAGAAAAATAATTCAGGGACCGGATGCAAATTAATTTTTCGTGCATCCATGGATGCGCATCCGAAAGCAAATTTATTTTTCATGCATCTGGGATGCGCATCCGGATGCAAATTTATTTTCCAGATGCATTAATTTTTTCCCGTGCATCTGGGATGCACGGATGCGGATGCAAGCCCATTTTTGCGCATCCGTGTGCATCTTGCATCTGCATCCGCATCCGATCCTTGGTTTTTATAATACACTTTGTTTCTTGCAATCTTAAACGACAAATGGCAAATAAATTTAAAAAATGTGCCTCGATCGTGTTATAAGATTTGGGTATCACGTCATAACCACGAAAACAAAAATCACGAAAGCATTTGCAACGAATGACTTTATTCCGAAAACAATTATATCGAAAACAAATATAAACGAAATCATTTACCACGAAATTAAATTAACACGAAACAAAATAATAACGAGCACAAAAATCACGAAAACAATTTGTACAAAAGTAATTTGACCGAAATAAAAAAGGACGAATGTAAATTAGAACGAAATTATTTTAATACGAATTCAAAAATCACTAAAACAATTTGACCGAAAGTTATTTGAACGAAAACATTTAAGACGAATACAAACACTTCGAAAACAATTTGACTGAAAAGTTATTTGAACGAAAACATTTAAGATGAATAAAAAAAGTAACGAAAACAATTTGACCGAAAATTATTTGAACGAAAACATTTAAGACGAATAAAAAAATCACGAAAACAATTTGACTGAAAAGTTATTTGAACGAAAACATTTAAGACGAATAAAAAAATAACGAAAACAATTTGACCGAAAGTTATTTGAACGAAAACATTTAAAACGAATGGAAAAATCACGAATACAATTTGAACGAACTCTATTTGACCGAAATAAAAAACACCGACGAAGAAAAATATTAATAAAAATTATACCAATATTATTAAAAAAAAAAAATTGTAAATTGAAATGAATGCAATAAAGAACAATACAGACTGAGCCAGAAATGGTGTTCCGAAACCATGCTAAAATTTGGGCAGGTTAACTTAATTTGAGTTAGAAATTCGAAATTTGGGATACGTACGTAAAGCCAAGGGTTCTAAGTTCTTTTGACATGTGTTAAAAAAAAAATAAGATTAATATTTCCTACGGTTTTAGGGGTGCATTCACGATTTGCATTTCATCCTTTTGGGATTTCCATGCATGTTAAATTAAGTTGATTAGAAAATTTTTAGCCGATTTGCACCAAATTTAGTTTTTAAAGTTTTCTGAGCACGTTGAAAAGTGGTGAAAACAACCCCTAATGAGATAATGACCCTTACTACGTGAAAAAATGATGCTATCATAATTTTGATTATACCACTGAAACGCAAGAATTATATACTGTATATAGTACACTGAATATAATCGTTGACTGAAACGAGCATATTTTTTTACCGCATGGCAGAAACGACCTTTGAATTTTCTGAATCGGAGCAAGTTAACGATTTATTTTTTAGGGGTGAAACACCATTAAATACAGCGTACTCTGAAAACCTTAAAAACTAATTTTGGTGCAAATCGGCTAAAATTTTTCTATCAACTTAATTTAACATGGAAATCCCATAAGGAAGAAATGCAAATCGTGAATCCACCCCTAAAACGGTAGGAAATATTAATTTTAAAATATGTTTAACACAATACATGTCAAAAGAATGTAGTGCCCTTGGCTTTATATATATATATATATATATATATATATATATATATATATATATATATATGCCAAATTTCAAATTTCTAGCTCAAAGTTTCAAAGTTAACCTGCCCAAATTTTAGCATGGGTTCGGAACACCATTTCTGGCTCAGTCTGTATATATTTCTTTATATATTGCATTCATTTTATTTACAATTTTTTTTTTCTTTAATTATTGTCATAAATTTTTATTAATATTTTTCTTCGTCGGTGTTTTTTATTTCGGTCAAATAGCGTTCATTCAAATTTTATTCGTGATTTTTTCATTCGTTTTAAATGTTTTCGTTCAAATAACTTTCGGTAAAATTGTTTTCGTTATTTTTTTAATCGTCTTAAATGTTTTCGTTCAAATAACTTTCGGGCAAATTGTTTTCGTTATTTTTTGATTCGTGTTAAATATTTTCGTTCAAATAACTTTCGGTCAAATTGTTTTCGTGATTTTTTTATTTCGTTTTAAATGTTTTCGTTCTAATTTACTTTCGTTGTTTTTCAATTCGTTCAAATAACTATCGGCCAAATGGTTTTCGTAATTATTGAATTCGGCTAAAATGTTTTCGCTGTAAATGCTTTCGTGCTTTTTAAGTTTCGTTATAAATGCATTCGCACATTTTCCATTTCGGTTAATTATACTTTCGTTTAAAATGTTTTCGTGTTAAATTACTTTCGTCCTTTTTGTTTTCGGTGTAATATGCTTTTCATATAAATTGTTTTCGTTCTTTTATTTTTCGTTCTTTTGACGTAGACTCAAGATTGGTTTAGAGGCCATTAGCAAAAAACCTGATAAAAAGAGAAAAAAAAAATTAAAAATGGATGCAAATTTATTTTTCGTGCATCCGTGGATGCGCATCCGGATGCAAATTTATTTTTCATGTATCTGGGATGCGCATCCAGATGCAAATTTATTTTTCATGCATCTGGGATGCGCATCCGGATGCATTCATTTTTCCCCGTGCATCTGGGATGCACGGATGCGGATGCAAGCCCATTTTTGCGCACCCGTGTGGATCTTGCATCCGCATCCACATCCGATCCCTGAAAAATATTAATAAAAATTACCAATATTAATTAAACAAAAAAATAAATTGTAAATTGAAACGAATGCAATAAAGAACAATACAGACTGAGCCAGAAATGGTGTTCCGATCGAACTCATGCTAAAATTTGGGCAGGTTATCTTTGAGATTGAATTTTGAAATTTGGCATACCTAAAGCCAAGGGTTCTAAGTTCTTTTGACATGTGCTAAAAATTTTTTAAACTTAATACTTCCTACCGTTTTAGGGGTGGATTCACGATTTGCATTTCTTCCTTATGGGATTTCCATGTTACATTAAATTGATAGAAAAATTTTAGCAGATTTGCATCAAAATTATTTTTTAAGGTTTTCAGAGCACGCTGTATTTAATGGTACGTGTTTCACCCCTAAAAATTAAATCGTTAACTTGCTCCGATTCAAAAAATTCAAATATCGTTTCTGAGGTAAAAAAAATAAGCTCGTTTCAGTGGCATAATCAAAATTTTGATAGCATCATTTTTTCACGTAGTAAGGGTCATTATCTCATTATAGGAGTTGTTTTCATCACTTTTTAAATTACACCATTAAATTCAACGTGCTCTGAAAACCTTAAAAACTAATTTTGGTGCAAATCAGCCAAAATTTTTCTATCAACTTAATTTAACATGGATATATCCCATAAGGAATCCACCCCTAAAACGGTAGGAAATATCAATTTTAAATTTTGTTTAACACATGTCAAAAGAATTTAGAACCCTTGGCCTTACGTGTATATATATGCCAAATTTCTAGCTCAAAGTTAACCTGCCCAAATTTTAGCATGGGTTCGGAACACCATTTCTGGCTCAGTCTGTATTGTTCTTTATTGCATTCGTTTCAATATACAATTTTTTTTTTAAATAATATTGGTATAATTTTTATTAATATTTTTCTTCGTCAGTGTTTTTTATTTCGGTCAAATAGAGTTCGCTCAAATTGTATTCGCGATTTTTCCATTCGTTTTAAATGTTTTCGTTCAAATAACTTTCGGTCAAATTGTTTTCGTTATTTTTTTATTCGTCTTAAGGTAGAGATAATACGGATCAGCTGGCCCAATGCTAAAAAAATCCCATTCATAAAAATTATGAAAAAAATTTAAAATGTTCTCCTCTACATATTATCCCCTATCAGTAGGTAAAATATCAAGTATACAAAAACGAGCTAGTTTTCGAGTTATTAATTTTTCAAGTTCTCTATTTTAACATGGAGAAATGGATGAACTATATATACCATGTTAAATTAGTCAACTTTAAAAATTAATAACTCGAAAACTAGCTCGTTTTTGTAAACCTGATATTTTAGCTACTGATAGGGGATGTAGAGGAGAACATTTTAAATTTTTTTTATAATTTTTGTGAATGGGATTTTTTTAGCATTGGACCAGCTGATCCGTGTTATCTCTACCTTAAATGTTTTCTTTCAAATATAACTTTTCAGTCAAATTGTTTTCGTGATTTTTTTATTCGTCTTAAATGTTTTCGTTCAAATAACTTTCGGTCAAATTGTTTTCGTGATTTTCGTATTAAAATAATTTCGTTCTAATTTACTTTCGTCCTTTTTTATTTCGGTCAAATTAATTACTTTCGTACAAAAATTATTTTCGTGATTTTTAATTGTTCTCGTAATTATTTTGTTTCGTGTTAATTTAATTTCGTGGTAAATGATTTCGTTTATATTTGTTTTCGATGTAATTGTTTTCGGGATAAAGTCATTCGTTGAAAATGCTTTCGCGTTTTTTGTTTTCGTGGTTTTGACGTGATACCTACTATACATCACACATTCTATGGCGATTTCAAAAAATGGCTGGTAAAGCGCGCCAAAAAATTTAACATCTGGTGAGAACAGCGTTCCGTATCTACAACCGGTGAGCTACAAGAAACCGGTGAAAGATGGTCCATAATTTACTCCCCAGTATCACCGGTTTTACCGATATACGGATCGCACCCTTTGTGTACTGCTCCTGCGATATTGCCACATGGGCATGTAAACCAAGCAGCCATACTTTGGATCAGAAGGTCGCGAGTTCAAATCCCCAAGCATTTCATAAGGCTTTTTTATTAAATTTAACTGAGGCCACTCATAAGCTAACCATTCTGACCGAGGTTTCCACGTTCCCTTATTAAAAATATGACATTGATAAAATTATCGACATGTACGCAGATCTTAAGGATAAGATAACACGAAACAGCTGATTTTGTAGTCCCATTTGATTAACATGTAAACCTTAGCAACCTCATAATAATTCTGAATTTTTTCAGAGACAGTCTTTAGCACCAAGAAGTTGCAGAAAAATTTTCAAAACAATCGGACGAGCCGATTTTTTTAAATTAAGTTTTCATTAAAGGGCTTTCCCATGGAGAGCGAAACTAAAAAAAAAATATTATAAATAAATAAAAATATTATTTTAAAAAAATCGGCTCGTCCGATTGTTTTAAAACTTTTTCTGCAATTTTTTGGCGGTGCTAAAAACTGTCTGTCAAAACAAAACAAAATTATTATGAACTTGCTAAGGTTTACATGTTAATCAAATGGGACTACAAAATCAGCTGCTTCGTTTTACCTTACCCTTAAGGTTCGTGAAGAAAAAATTTCAATAATAAAAGACGCAGTATCAAAATTAATTTTTCAGAAAATCGTGTCTTTTTTTTTTTTACCCCATTTTTTAAAATAGAAATGTCTCATTTTGTTACACTTTTGTTTATAATATATTTTTTGTGGTTTATAGGATAAAAAATAACAAGTTGTTATATAACAAAGTAATACAAAAGTGGAAAGTAATAATTTGATGAAATTTCATTTTAATATAAACAAAGTAAACCCGTTTGAACTCACAGATAACTTTAACTTTCTTTTACATTTAATATTGATTTTTTTTTATGTGTATGAACTAAATAATATATTTTCACTAATTTTCAGTCATTTCCAAGTATATGATAATTTTTATTACTTAATAAAAATGTACGGATTCAATACACGCTAATTCATTATTTATAATATTTTATTATAATATAAATAAAAGTAGAAACTATTGTACAAAAAAGGGATTTATTACAGTTTTTACCATGGCTTTATGAGGCAAAATATTTCAGAGGTACTCTATTCTTTATGAGAACACTTTGACTTAGAATTCATTGTTTCTTTCAAACTATCAATATCTTAAAGTTATAATTAAATATTTTCAAGCACTAAGTATTAATGCTCATAAAATAAATAAAAGTAGCACAGACCAAAAAAGGGGAGGGGGTAATAAAATTTGTCCCGTTTTGTTTTGACATTTTTGTAAGGTATATTTTTATGTATTACTTTAAGTACAGTCCGAGATAAGTTTTTATAAGCTAAGACTAACTTGGCTCCTTAAAGGGTGAAATGAAGGGATGAAAGCAGAGAGGGTGTCTAAAGAAATATTTGGCGAGACCACAGATAACCACGTTGGTCCAGGGCCAAATGGCTGTGGTCACATGAAGAGAGAGGGGGGTGGCAAGCCAGTCAGGCAAAAGCAGTAGCGCATGTTCTAATCAATGGAATGGTGGTGTTATTCAGTGGCTTTGTAAGATTCATGATAACTTTTATAACTATACTATCAACATGAAACATATTTCTTACAATAATTTTTAAAAAAAAATATGAAGTTAGCAATTTTTTAGCTGTAAAAACTTGTATATAAATGACAAGTTTATATTGAAAAAAAAAAAAAAACACTCAAATAATTGTAGCGTGTATTATATAAATCTCAATTCGTTTCTTAAAATAATCATACTAATGCTATGTTATTTTGCATTCGTAAGTTTTATATAGAAGGATGATACAAGGCTATTACACAAGGGTTATAGCTACTTTACTAAACAAGTTTTAATAATTTAAAGAAAACGTAAGAAGAAAAAAAAATTAAAAAAATAACAAAGATAGTTTTTTAAAAAAAAATGTATACACAGGGCCATGGTAGCATGGTGATCATTTATTATTAAGATAATATTTCAAAATCTTACCCCTCTATACTGCTAACAAAGTAGGAGGTAGAATGGCCTATAGAATGAAATTTATAGACTGCAATTCTTTGGAAGCTGAAATAATGTAAAAATACCAAGTTTAGACAATATCCCAAGCATGCCTAAAAAAATTCTTTTTTTTTTATAGATTCACTAAAACATATTCTAGCTCAGATAGTTTGCATCTCATTAGAATGCTGTATAATATCATAGGTATAAAGATATCAAATCAAAATCTAGGTTATATGAACCATACGTAAAATTGCTCATATTATATTTATAGAAACAACCTTTATGGAATAAATTTCGATAAAAAATAACAATAAAAATGTGTTGTAATTTTTCAAAACTAACAAAATATATTTCTGAGGGTTCAAAATATATAATTTTATTATTCAATGAATACTCTGTATTGTATTATTTTTACAATTTTTTAAGGCTTCGGATTGTTTACAATTGTTATTGTCAAATTATACCATGTACTACAGTATTATGTTAAAGAGTTTTGTCACGTATCACTACAGCCAGTTAAAATCCAATACAGCACTATATAAAATAAATAAACAAATACACAGCAGTACTACAAATATTACATAAAGAAATTAAAATTATTATTTAATTTAATTATTAAAAAAAACATAAATTTATTGAAAAATACAGAAAAATGTAAAAATTCTTACAAAATTAAAAAATAAACTCGTGTTATTTAAAAAAAAATATATATGATATGTTCCATGCATGAATAATAAAATTATGTCTAACAACTTACTGGGACTCGCACGTCCCACCCTACAATTAAAGGAAAACTTGGAATTAAAAATATAATTATACCTTATTGACATCATAAAGACAGGTATGGACATCTGGTGGATTTTATCTGAGTGATTCTTAAAGTTGCTATTAGCTAAAGTGCATGTGTAGTTTAGTCGTACTATCGAAGAGGTTTTTCAATGCCATCTGTTGGTGCTTTATGAGGTCATGTGAAATACAAAACATGTAAACAAAAATATAATGGGTCAGACTGTAATACATAAAAATAAAAAGTATATTAATTATGTATTATATCTCTCAAACACATTTTACACAAATATCTCAATATATTATTTAAAATCCTTTCAAATCTGTAACTATTAAATACTATAATTAATATAAAGTATAAGCTTAATATAGCTTACATTAAGTCATGGTTACATTATGAACTTTAATTATAAATATAGGGACTATACATACAACAGACGTCATGGCTGTTGCATAGTGTATTGTTGTGCTGGCTGTGCGAATCTTGGTAATGGATTTCAACACTGTTGGGGTGAGGGAGAGAGAGAGAGAGAGAGAGAGAGAGAGAGAGAGAGAGAGAGAGAGAGAGAGAGAGAGAGAGAGAGAGAGAGAGAGAGAGAGAGAGAGAGAGAGAGATTATACTTGCTTGGTGGTTGTGATGGCGGCTCTTACTTTAATTGTATCATACTTCTCGTAATGCTCCAATGCTCCTCTCTCTCTCTCTCTCTCTCTCTCTCTCTCTCTCTCTCTCTTACGCTACAATACTCCACAGCGTCACGGCATGTGTGAACTTTAACTGCAAACTCAGCAAACCTTCCGCTTGCATGAACTTCATGACATCTCAATTTTAGAAATGCTTTAGAAAATTTTAAATACGATATTATTATGCTATTAAAAGTTTTTTTTTTTTTACATGATGAATTCATGTTTTATTTTTTAAATGATTTAAAATTGAAATATGCTTCATTATAATATTCAGACATAATAATATTAGAGTCATTCAATGTAAATAGTTCTGTTTATTGACTTTTTGGTGTTTTATACTCGCTAAATTAAAATAAATATTTACATGCCTAGCTGTTATCTTATTGTTATGTTTTCCTCAGTATTATTATTTTAATCGTTAAAAGGGATACTATTCGCAACCCTGTTGTGTTTTGTTCTTTAAAGGACTCTTTTAGTATCACCTGCCAACTGTTATATATGTAACATGTGGGATATATATAATATATAAATAAATATCAAAATGTATAAATTAAAAGAGAACTTTCATTATTAACTATGTAGTTCTTAATATGTAATATTAAAATTTAATATTAATGAAACTGCAATATTAAAGGAGAAATCTTTAAGTATGAAGTGAAGAAGAAGCTATATTCAGTTTCTTCTTCTACCCAATTAAAAGCTGCTTTAATTTGATTATGATAATATTAGAGAAATCCTTTGTCTTAAACATCCCTCTCTTCTTTCCACCTATTCTCTCACCAAAGCGTGGCCAAAGTTTGTGGTTTTGAGTAAGAAAAGGCCCCCCTCTCTCCTTGTGCCTAGCTAGCTGAGCACCCAACTGCTCCCAATAGACCGGTTTTCTCTATTGAGATCGGAAGAAATCGAATTGGTTACCGTACAAGCTGCCTTCATTTCGTTCTACAACCAAGCCTTCTTTTTTTATATACAGAGGAGAATATATATGGTACAAAAAAAAATATCATCCTATAATATTGAAACAGCTGACAAAGCATTTTATACTTAAATTTGTGGTTGAGAAGAAGCAGAAACTTTGACTGAAGCCAGACCCTTAAATATCTTGTTAAAAATGTACAGTATATGTTTAAATATAAATATTTTTCTATATAGAGTTATTATTATTTGTAATGGTAAGTTGATATCGTTGCAATTAAGGTTTTTCATACTTTTAAAAAGGGTGGGATTTCTCATTATCGCTTGTATTCCAGTATGGTTAAAGGTGTAATGAGCATATAAGTCCCTGCTCTCTCTCTTTGACTCTCACATTTTAGTGCTTAATTTTCACCACCAACGCACTCTGAAATTCATATAATGAACCTTTATATTAAAATGTGACTTTATTCTCATAAATCTTTTTATGTTTTTTAAGACTTAAAATTAAAGTACTTACACTTAAAGTTTTAGATTTAAATTAAAATTTCTTTTTATATAAAACTCATTTGATGAAAATTCCAATTAAATTTATACTTTTCAGTATACAATTTTAACATTATAAAACTGTCAGGGTCTTACAACTTTATATACTATAGAACTGTACTGCTATAACCAAGGCAGCGGCGTGTTGCTTTATTTATGTTGTAATTATATCAAAAACACGTTTCTTAATTTTGAGTATGAAAATAATTCGTTACAACAACGCATTGCTACTGTATTTAAAAACATTCATATTTTTATTTAAAAAATAATCAACCTTTTCATTGTCTTTTAAATAATTAAAAATAATTCATAGTATGCTTTTATTTCATTGAACAATACAGCATAATTTTTCTTCAATATTCGACCAAATCTTAAAATATACGACAAAATTTCCTTCGATAAAATATATCTTATGAGTCTTATGACCTATTATATTACTGAGTCTCAATACAAATAAATAATACAATTGAATTTGAAAATTATTAGCTTTTCATGCATGCAGCTAGATTACACAAAAGATTACTAATTATATGAGTACATTGAAATGCTAATTATAATATCTATATTAAGTATTTAATTAATATATGAATGATATTTAAGGTCTTAATTAAATTCTAGAAACATTTTGATCATATAATGAAAGTGTGTTAAAAGTAGTGTTTATATTTTCATTTACACAATTTTATTGCTAGAAATTACAATATAATTGTAAAATATCAGTAGAGCACTCAACAAAAGACATCCCGTTTTACCGTCTGTGTGCAGCGTCTCTGAAGTATCATTAGCTTTAAGAGAGCTGGAAAGAAGTTCGGTAATTGTGTCATTTAAATCAAATTGTTCTTTTACTTACAATGTAATGTCTTAGTCTCTAAGGATACTTCAATGTGAGTCAAATAAACTCATTTTTTTAATGTTTTTATAAAATTCTTTACTCCAACTTTAACAAATAAAAGAATTATCCCATGAAGTACTAAGGTACAGGGAGGGGGGTCTAAACCATTAGAGGTTAATTTTCTATGTTGTCTTAATGGAGTAAATTTATCTCAGTATGTGTAGCAATTTTCATTAATTGCTAGGTGGCTAACTATGGATTATTTTAATTTTATTATTTTAATAATGTTAATATTTTTATAATTTTATTAGTAATTTTCCAGATTTTTCATAACGCAGTATTTAATAATCTTTTCACCATTTAAAAACGTTTGTGGGTCGTTGTGACACCTTGTACATATACCTATAATAAGGCTGAGAGAATATACAATTAAAAAAAATGGTTCAGAAATTGTATAATCTACAATGCAATACAATATCTATGGTGAGCAATTAAATTTATTAAATTAACCAAGTATTTTTTTTTATAGGAAATTTCATATTGGCGACTTTATCCTTGAACAAGCATCTCGTTAAACTGAAAATGCTCGAATTTTCCTTTTAGAAATACAAAAATAATTGAAAAAAAAAAAAAGTCTTGTTTTTGTGAGCTGCAAAGAAACATGATGAATGTGTACAGACTCGCGTGTTTGGGTCTGCAGGCGCTTAGTTAGGAACTCCCGGTTTTATAATGCATTATATATTTTTTAATGATATGATATTCAATATTGAGTACATTTTTTTAATATATTATTAAAAATGACTTTACATTCATGATATTCATGTGATGTTTTCCACTCTTTTATTTTGTAAGTGGGTAGTAGCCTCAGTAAAAAATCTCTCATTTACCACGCATCCTTTTCTCATCATAAAATGTCCATTTACACTATTTACAGATTTTTTTCAGGTTCAAAAGGTTAAAGCCGCGTTCACAATTGGCGTCAAATTTTTCTAGACGCAGCGTCAAAAGCCTCTGATTGGTCAAAAAAATGACGCGCGCATGCGCGTGATTTTTAGAAGCTTGGAATTGCAAGCTTCAGACACTTCTGACGCGCGTCTAGAAAAATTTGACGCTTATTGTGAACCCGGCTTTATCTCATTTAAAGAATGCGAACTAAAAGTGTATACACTTCAAACACTAATTTAGTATAAATACTTATTTTAAATGAGACAACTTCACTGTAAACTAGCGCCAACACTTCGTAGTGTCAAAAGTTGGAAACATTTGCATCAGCTGATCAATGTTAAAAAATTTAGTGTCTGTGTTAGTGTTTGAAGTTGCTATTTCAAACACTAAATACTAGACCCTTCAAACCCTTCAAATACTTGAACACTTGCGCTAATTGGGACAACTGTTAGTGTCAATATGGCGTCAACACTTCAAAAAATTGACAATCGATAATGTGTTTAGTATGCATTTTCGTGGATTGGCATTCATTATTCAAAATATTTACGCCTTGTAAGTAGGCAAATTTTACTACATTGTTAAATGAATGTAGGACTCCTTGCCTATCCACGAGGCGTTTTCAAATGTTGTTAAAATTGTGTACCCAACAATAACTCACGTTCTAATTGTTTGTTTAATTTCTTTTGTTTCAGGTCTAAGTCTCGGAGGAGGTCTGATTGTTTTCGTATCAGTTCTTGGTGACGCATACTGGGATAGACCACGTCGTGATACCTTCACTACATCTGGAAAACTTCTATTCAGTGCATCAGATTATTCTTATCGATATGGTTGGTCATTCATTGCAGCAAGTACTGCTGTAGTTACTGCTGAATTAGCTGCATTACTTGGAGTTGCATCGTATCTACGACGATATCCTACAATGGAAGATATGGTTAGGTTAGTCGTACCAGGTTTAGAAAGAAAATTAAATGAATCATTTTCACCTGGTGATTACATAGTTAGAAGAACAACATCAGAAGAACGTGCTGCAACAACTGCAAGTTCTTCAGTTGAACCTTCTGCAGGTTCAAGATCAGCTGAAGCTTTGGTAGCAGGTGATGCTGAAGGTGTTGAAGGTCCATTATTAATGCGTAAAAAAATGCGACAACCTGGTGATGGTGAATTTATGATTGTAACACCTGATATTTGTAGTCAACAATGTTGTGATGAGGGTCAGTTAGTTGTAGTAGTTACCGGTGGAGGTCCAGGGGCAGCACTTATGGGTGGTCAACCGTCTCAACATCATCATCATCATCATTCAGGAGAACATCCTCCAGCACCACCTACACGAGTATTTTCTGAACTAAGAGCATCAAGAACAGCATTAGTTCAAGCTCAAATGAATACATCTTCTTTATTAAAAAAGAAAAGTGTTACTATTGGCACTTTTACTACTATGGAAGGACCTACTATTAGTGGAAGGTTAGGAGGTACAGGGGGTGGAACGGGAGAAAGTGGTGGGGCTGGGGGTAGTAGCAGTAGTAGTAATTATTCTAGTGCCGTCTGACGGTCGGCTGCTACGAGACTCTAGCTCGGACCACATCAAGTTGCAGATGTGGCACTCTGAGCATGATGACGTCACAATCAAAAATATAATAATAAAAAAATAAATATATGGTATTTTCAATAGAAATGGGTATTACTGACTGAAATGTTTTTTATTTAATTTTATTAAAGTTTATTATGGAAAATATAAGACAGATTTTAGCCATTCTATGTTCATAACAAAATTATATTACTCCATATTGATTTATTAGCTAATTATTATAAACAAAGTATTAATTAGTATTTTCAAGAAATTTATCCAGTTTTATCACTGCGGTTATTGCCAGCCTAACTCAATGACACTAAACGTTGGTAGTGAGAAACCTGGATAACTTCCTTCGTGAATCGCCACCTACATGACAAATTTTGAAGTACATAGAACGGTGAGAATCCTTAATATTTCCAGTAAAATATTGTAGATTATAAGACTCTGGTGAATAAGTTATATGAATTGATATAATATATAACAGATATAACTATATTTTCAAGTTTAATTTGTTGAAAATCTACTTATTAGCATAATTATGCTAAAATATATTGTTTGAAAGTCACACATTCTTATTAAATTTCATTAAATTAAAACTGTTTTAGTCATTTTTTTTATAAAGAGTTTGTTTTATAATTTAAATAATTTAGTCCGTGAAAGTCAAATATTTAGTTTGTTATTTTCAATTCATAATTATGTATATCCGTTATGACGTTGAATTTTAAATTACTCGTTATAATACAATCTTTTGTAATTACTGATCTCTGATTTTAACTTACAGGCCAAATTGGCTGTCTTTGAAATTATATGTATCGTTGATTTAAAAGAAATAACAAATTTAATCAAATAAATTTCTGCTTTTATCAATGAAATTTCTATTTTTTAAAAAATAATGTAATATTTTATATGTTTTAGCAGGCTTTATAGACAAATACAATTTCACTGACAAAAGAATAATATATTATGATCCATTCTCTTGATAAATTCCGAAGTCAAGTTAATAAAAAATTATGAACCGTAAAATAATATTTAAAAATATTACGTTTATATTAAATGTAAAATACATATGTTTGATATTCAATGGCCTTTATAAGTATATAAAAAATGCATTATTTAACATAAATATGTTTGTTGCAATATTTAGATTTTGTTTGTTTGTTTTTTTCTATTTATTTCAAGCATCATCTCTCTCTCTCTCTTACTTTTTTTTAACCAGTAGTAACTTTTTATGTTCCCTACTTCAGTTTTTAGTTATGTATCATGATCCCTATTGCATATGCGATCAGATTTACCCTAGTCTCTCTCTGACCGTTCATAATCCCCAGCATTGCATGTAGGCAACGTTACTACTCCCAATAAGCCGCTTTTCCACTGCATACATACTCTCTTGTTTGACTGAAAACCCAATGATAACGCTTCATACAGAAGCTCAGTGCCACACTCAACGTATTCAATATTTTTCTTTTTTTTTTATATATAAAACGTAATATACAAACAGAAAAATGTCAATATTTTTTATTTTAAAATTATTAATGTAAAAAAAAAAATACTACATGTCCCCTATGACATTATATTAAAAATATATTATGAATTGTTACTCAATATTTGAGCTTTAGAATATATAGCAGCTGAAAAAAACATCTCTGATTTTAATGCAATTAGGATTTTGTGATAACATCGTGCATTGAGATAATTGTTTTTTTTAATTAAGTTTACGAATGGGAGAAATATTACTGCTTGATTTATTTATTTATTTATTTATTTATTTATTTATTTATTTATTTATTTATTTATTTATTTATTTATTTATTTATTTATTTATTTATTTATTTATTTATTTATTTATTTATTTATTTATTTATTTATTTATTTATTTATTTATTTATTTATTTATTTATTTATTTATTTATTTATTTATTTATTTATTTATTTATTTATTTATGTATTTATGTATTTATTTATTTATTTATTTATTTATTTATTTATTTATTTATTTATTTATTTATTTATTTATTTATTTATTTATTTATTTATTTCACCCAAAGTACAAATACAAAATATATTACAAAAATTAGGGTGCGGATTGTAGACATTACCCAGACGATGCAGCTTCGATGTACAGTCGTCACCTCTGAAAATTTTCCTTTGCGGCCGTGTTAATTACCATGCCGTGTAAGAATGACACAGAGCATGGTGATTAATAAGGCTGCAAGTGGGAAAGTTTCCAAGGCGACAAGTGTACAGTCATTTTACCTGGAAATTTCCTGTGAGAAGAGATAGTGATAGGGTCTATTGCTCAAAATTACTACAAATCTTTGAAGAAGGAAATTATCAAAGGAAAGGAGTGTACCAAAATTGTTTTGATTGAATACACTTACGAGATTGCGTAACAACAATTCAGACAAAGGCTGTTTGTACAGAGATTGTAGCTGAAATTGGAAATAAATTTGTCTGAATTTATGTTGATGTATCAAGTTAGGTATAATTATAACTATATAAAAACGGTTTATAAAATTATAATTTTAAAAACAATTTGAATACTTACAACACAATAACAAAAATTTATTTTCATTATTTAAACATTAATGTTTCATTATATTTTTGTAAGTTATGATTCAATTTTCAATATTATTACAATATTTCATTGATTGTAAACTTGTTGACAACTTAATTTATACGTTTCAAATTTATATTTCAACACGATGTTAGATAATGAGAAAGAAAGAAAGAGAGAGAGAGAGAGAGAGAGAGAGAGAGAGAGAGAGAGAGAGAGAGAGAGAGAAAATTACGACAGAGAAAAAGTTTTCCGTTTTATTTCTGTGTTCGGTAAGAGCGATCCAACAGCGCTGCTATAGCAGACAAGCCAAGCAGGTGCTGCTGCTGGGAGGGTTCATATCTGGGGAAATGTCTTCTGTGAATTATTAATGCGGTGACAAAAATTCTCAAGAGAAATGGAGCAGAAAAAGAAGACACACTTCGAGTGTGTCTATGGTACTACGAGACTTATCAGAGATCAGTTTTTTTTTTCTTGTTAAAGTTATTCTTTATGAAAAATTGATTTCATGTCTAGAAGTCACTTGGTTGGATATGTGAAGACTATATATCAGATGTATTTTTTTTATTGACTGTGACGTCATCATCAATATATTGGCCTACTACTATAGAGTCTCGTAGCCAATTTAGTATTTAAATAATACTGTGTATATATATAAAAAAAAAAAATGAATGAAATTTTTTTAACTAAAAAATAAAAAGTGTTTTTAATTGTTGATATCGCTGTTGTTATAGCTGTTGTTGTTAATATGTGCCAAAAAAAAATAAGAAGAAGAAGAAAGCAAAAATTACATTTAAAAAAATTGTGTTATGCTAAAAACCCCACTACCCCTAAAGAATAAAAAAAAATATATCCCCAAAAAAATATATATAAAATGCTAATCAGTGTTGTAAATTCACTGGAAAAAACATTTTCTGTTTTAAATGGATTTATTAACTGTAATTAATTGTTATACGTGATGGAAAATAATTATTAATACAACGTATACTGCCATAATCATGATCATAATTAATTATAATATATTTGTTATATTTGTAAATTTTGTGTTATAAACTGTGGTCCAAAAAAATTACAGATTAAGAAAATAAATATTAAAACTGGAAGTAGCTGGAAGTTTAAAGGTTTCATTTTTTGATTAAAACTTCAGGTTCTGAAAGTCAGATAAGTGAATTCTTTTAATAATAAAATTCATGTTTAAAATGGACAACTTTCATGAAATTGTTTTTGCACATTTCGATAGAAAACATGATCCCAAATTATGTGTTGTCAAATTTTTTTTTTTCAGAACCCTCTAACACTAACAAAATCGAGGGTAAATACCCTGTAACGTCATAGTCCTATGGTTCTGTGTTAAATATTTGCATGACTATGACGTCATAGTGTTTTGTAACACAATTTCAAAAGTTTTAGAGGGTTCGAAAAAGCTGAAACGAAATTACAATACACAACTGGAGGGCCTTTAAACAAAAATCTGAAAGCTTGTCCATTTTTCACAGAAATGCGAAAAAACCATACACTTTCTACTACTACCGGTACATTTGTAGAACGGAGTATTGTCCTCAAATTTTTTTATTACAGAAATGAATAGAGCGTGCAAACTTATGCTACCCTGATTTTTTTCAAATTTTTTAGAGCCCGGGAATTATTTTTAAAAAATTATTGAAAGTCCTTTTTGTGACGTCACGCGGCGGCAAGTCCTATCTTTTTCTTAAGGAGCGGCGTCTCGTGACGTCAAAAAAATAACTTTCAATAATTTTTTAAAAATAGTTCCCGGGCTCTAAAAAATCTGAAAAAAATCAGGGTAGCATAACTTTGCACGCTCTATCCATTTCTGCAATAAAAAAAAATTGAGGTCACTACTCCACTGTGAACATCATTCAGCATCATCGTAAACTGGATACTTATGTGTATAGTTTTTAATTAACCTTAATATTATCAATTATTGATGAATAATTTAATTGAATATTAAAAACTACTATGTTATAAACTTTCGTTTAAGAATGTAAAAAGTATATATTGTGTTCTTAGTTATACTTTCAATCTAATCTGTGTTATCGTTCATAATTTCACTATAAGTTGATTTAATTATTCAATTTAAATATATTCTAAATTAAAATTAAGTCCCATTGTAAGTACTTTGATTAAAATTTGTAATTAAAAATTTTTCAATGTAAAAAAAAAAAAATCAGCTCATAGTGCGATTACTTGAGAAAATAATAATTACATTAAAAAAAAAAAGAAAAAAACATTTCCTATATAAAATATACTTTCTGTGTCAAAGAAAAATACATGTGTAAAAAGATTTTTTAAAACAAAACCAATGTTTTTACATATCAGATTGAACAGCTAAAAAACAAAAATAAAAAAATAAAAGTAAACATGATATTTTCTGTTAACTGAAAAAATAATTTGTATTTATAATTGAAAACTTAATTAAAGAAATTTGCTGAGAAAAAAAATATAACATCAATCAATATTCTGATTCAATCAATATTAAATAAAGGAACGTCATTTTTATATAATTTTATTGTATTATTTATACCTGACCTTTCCCAATGTATATGTTAAGCTTTTCTATTAAATGGGAGTTTTGAATCGATGGACTGCAAAAATATTAACAGAATCCATTCAGTTAAGTCGCTTATAAAGTCCTTATTTTTAACAATAAAAAATCTGCTGCTTTCTTTACCTTCTGTATATCAAAATTTGTTATAAAATTAAAGACAGATTTTTAATAAAGAATTTATTATTAAATATGATCATCAAATCGATTATAAAATTAAGTTGATAAAGAATTTTAAATATTAAAAAAAAAACTGAAAACACACAGAATTAATGTGCCCAAAAATAAAATATTATTTACATTAAAAGTTATTAATATATGACATTTTAATATGTCTGCCTTGCCTGTTGATTAACTCGTGAGTTAACACATGCATTATTTAGTGTTAAAAAATGAGCCTTAAGACTTAAAGGTGCCTCTGCTTCATAATCATTTAATTATCTCCTTTTTAACGTAAGGCAATTAGGTTACCTTAACCTTTAGGATCATTTGACAATGCAGTTTTATTATTATTTTTTAGGACAAGATAGTTTTTACTACAACAGAAATGAATAAAGAAGTTGCAATACTGAAATCTTTATAAGTATTTTTTTTTTTAAATATTACATCACTACCATCATTTTCTACTGAAAGAACAAAGCCCGTGGCAGTACACGAAAGTAATTTTAATATTTTAATAAGAGTTTCCTACCATGTGGAACAAAATAGGTGACATTTTATTTCTTGAAATCTGTGTAGTAAAAAAAAAAAAAGGGTATTTACAATATTTCGTTGTTTTACGTTGAGTTGATTATGTTGAAAATCAATTAGTTAATTGTTACTGCAGTAGTTCAATAATGAAACATAATTATAGAGAAGGCTTATAAACTGAATTTATATAATGCAGTGAATTAATTAATGTAGAAACCTAATGAGTAGGGGTAAATATGAAATATAGGGAGTTGTTTACTATATTAATTATTCAGTATTATGATTTTCCTTTTAGCGTGATAATATTTACATATTAATCTATGAAACATAATTTAAATTAACAGAGAAATTGTTAGTATTACAATATTTTGTAAAATAATACAATTAATAACAAAATAACATAATGAATAACATGAATATTACTATCTTAATTTTTATTACTACATTATTAAAAACAATAAAATTAATTTATCAAATTTTGAATTAAAAAATTGATCAAAACACAATACATAATAAAATAATAATTGTTGTTTCACATTTAAGGATCCTATTTTTTCTTTTTTTTTTTTTTTTTTTCATTTGCCTAATTTCAAGTGCAACGTATTTAAAATGTATAAACCACGATATTTAAATAAAACTTTGAAACAGTATAAAGTAAAAAAAAAAAAAAAATAAAACTTTCCCTTGAACCTTTGCACTGTAAAATTTTTCAAGTACTAAAAATCATGCAAGCTATATTAAAATCATTTTATATTATAGATTAATGAAAAAAACAAGGTTACAATTAATGTTAAGATATTACTTGGCATGTAATTAAAATATAGACCCATCGTCATTTCTAAAGCTTCAATTGAGTCATGTACTTCACACTGTTTTACAGGCAAGTAGGCATTGTGTATGTAAATTGGAGTAAATGGGAAATTAATCACATGGACATGAATAGTAAATTGATTGCCTTTAAATGAGATTGTAATGTATGTGTGTATGTATATTTATATATAGATACATGTGAATACATCACCTATAATACGTTATATTATACATTGCAACTGAATTAATTGTATGTGGTTTTACATACTAAAATAATTAGTCTATAAAAGGTATTAACACGTTTTTTTTACCTCAAAGGCGATTTAGATAAAATCTGTAGATAAAAATTTAATATCATTTAATTTTAAATTGTGTTTTATTTCTATTTAATATACAAAATGTGTGGAAAATGAATGAAATTCAATGGAATTTTTAAGGAATGTTTAATTTTTTTCTTAGTATATTGATTTATTGATGATGAAAAGGTGTGAGTATAAATATATTTATTGAATTTATTGCTTTGCTATCTCGGAGTTGGTAAGAATGAATGGAGAGAGAGGTGCCAATATTAACTGTAATTTTTTTTTTTATTTCATTATTTTTATCCATATATGAGCTTGGCTCGAGGTGGGGTATTGATTAACGATAAAGGAGGTGAAGGATGGTGGCCACGGCCTGTTACACGTCCCAGCATTTGCTGAGGTGAGACTGAGGAAACCGTGGAAAACCTCAGTCAGGAAGGACACCTAAACTTTTTATCATCAATGTACCAAAGTGATGTCCAAAGCCTGGAAAACCACACACAAGTGCATCACTGTACTGGGTGGAAAGCGAGACGAATTTACCCCAGACAGAGAGAGAGAGAGAGAGAGAGAGAGAGAGAGAGAGAGAGAGAGAGAGAGAGAGAGAGAGAGAGAGAGAGAGAGAGAGAGAGAGAGAGAGAGAGAGACCAGCGGAAATTTTACTTAAAACGGACACCCATGATCCAAGTACTAAACACACTTAAAGTTACTTGACTTCAGTATTCTAATAAGAACCGGTCAACGCACTGTGCCACGCGCAGCCTCTTCTTTACTATATTTTCAATCGAGAATGGATTTAAATACAGTAAAACTATACTTTTAGCATGTTATAAAAATAATTATTATTGTGCTGTTGATTAAAATTCAGACACAGTCTTAAGCCGGTATTACACCATACAATTTTTCTAACTATTGCATACAGTTTTTCCTTACAAGAAAACTTGAACTCCATTTGTTTGTATGGAGATGAAATTTTCTTGCAAGGAAAAATTGTATGCAAAATTGTATGGTGTAATACCTTAAGCCGGTATTACACGATGCAATTTTTCTAATTACTGCTTACAATTTTTCCTTTCAAGAAAATTTTATCTCCATAGAAACAAATGGAGTTGAAGTTTTCTTGTAACGAAAAATTGTATGCAATAATTAGAAAAATTGTATTGTGTAATACCGGTTTTACAGTACCCATCATGCAAGCACAACTTTGCACAATGGAAGTTAAAAAAAATATATTGAAACACCTACTTACGTTTTATACGTTATAAAAATGTAAAGTTAAGCTACGTAAAAATAATATAAAATGCTGTAGTAAGTTTTCATTTATTTATACAACGTAAATGTTTGAATTACAGTAAATAACAAAAAAAATAACGAACATTTCTTTTTATACCACGTATTGTATTTTGATGAATTCACATTATAGAAATAAGGTCATAAAAAGTTGCATTGAGTGTACTATGCAGTAAAATTGAAGCACAATGCACACATGAGAATGGTATCAGCAAGAATCGAAAAACCACACAACTCAATATGTTTCCAAGATGATAGAGAAAAAAAAAACATCTTACAAAGCAAACACATTTCTGTATACAGTACTACTATCTATGATAATGTTGATATTAGATTGACAAATGTAAATATATTTAGAATCATCTTTTAATATATAGTTGAACAAACACAAAGATACTCCCGGAAGTTGCAACTTTAATGTTGAAAATTTTGCAGATAGATTTTTGTTTTAAACTTTTTTATTTCAACATATAATATCTTCTTCATTGTTTAATGTTTTTCATTAAAAAGTTAAGAATATGATAAATTTTGTAAGAAGTCTTATATTTATTGAATTGTATTTTACATTTTAGTTGAGTTATATTTTATCATATCTACCACATTTTATATAATACACATTATAAGAGAAATTTTATTCCTTCATATTACTTTAAAAAATATATTTGCATATTTTTTGTGCATGCTGCATATCAATAATAAGGTCACTAGATTAGACTCCGCACAACGAACATATTTTTTATAACAATTTATTTTACATAAAGTACTTCATAACTTTATTTCCAAGTTTGTTTGTATATGAAAAAGAATATATTACAAATATAAGATTAAAGATATAATATTATAAGAATATACAAATCCATTTTATAATAATTTTGTACTCAAATGGCTTTTAAATTAATACAATTTTATATAGATTTATAATTTATGGTAAAATATAAAGTTTGTTATTTATAAAGTTTTTAGTTTTATAACAATAATTTCAAATCTTATATAACCTGTTGTTATTTTTAGGTATTATTTCTATCCCAACTTTATAAAATACTTTATTGTCTTTTTTTTCTTTACAGAAAGCATCATCAAAATATGTAAATTTTAATTTCGTGGATTTTCTAGACTTCTCGTAATGAAACTTTTCTGCATTTTCATAAAGAAAAATGAAAATGACTTTCTGTATAAACGAATAAGTCTGGAATTTTAGAAGAGAACAGAGAGAGAGAGAGAGAGAGAGAGAGAGAGAGAGAGAGAGAGAGAGAGAGAGAGAGAGAGAGAGAGAGAGAGAGAGAGAGAGAGAGAGAAAGAGAGAGATTCATGCATGCGAGCAATATAGCATTCTCACTATTTTCTTGATGTTTTATTCTGCCTATATGAATTTAATAAACTCTCAAAACTACATATTATTAGTTATTATATGCTTATTTATGGCGAAAAGAAAAGTTCAAATAAATAGGAACCGTACATTTGCTGCAGTAATAAACTACTACCACATAATCAACTTATTGAAAATTAATAAAAAATTATATGAACAAAATATAATTTGAAGGTGACCAATTAAAGTTATTTAAAAAAACTGTTTTTACTCAACCAAGTTTATATTTACTAACATTGATTTTATATTTTGTGGTGCACACGATAACAAAGCCGCTAAAACTTTCCAAGCTTGCAACTCCCTTTCGTACGGATAATGTTATTAATTTTTATTATACGATAGAGATCAATAACAAATCCTCTAACAACCCCAATACTCCAAACATACACAATGTTTCTTATTGGTCCAGCAGGTTAATACAACTGAGTATGGAATATCTAATTGCAAAGGTATGGTGAGAAGAATTCTGTATTCATGGGTTGCTACATCTTACGTGAAACAGAAAACATGGACATCGGCAACAATATGTTTTTTTGCCGGGTACTGTCGAATACAATACGATGAATGCTGATAACAGTGATAACAAAATCAAAGAGATCGCCATGCAGGACATCTTAGGTCTGTTCGTAAATACAAAATCAGAAATAATCGATCATTATTGACGAACACAAGTGAATTTTTTGCAGGGTTTATTTTAGTATAAACAAAGAACAACTTTAATGTAAATTTGAATAGTGGACCTTGGTATGTATACTGTCAATTTTTTTTTATATTTTTTAACATTTTAACACCCTCAAAATCAAGGGGTGACGTCATAGTCACGCAGCGTCTTTCCTTATGTTTGCACGTTAAATATTTACATGACGTCACAGTATCTTTAATCTTGAATTTAAAAGTGTTAGAGGATTTTTAAAAAATCTGAAAAAAATTGACAATAGACCAAATATTTTATAAAAAATAAAATAAAAAAATAAATAAAAATTAAAAAATAAATTAAATTAATTAATAAATTAATAAAATAAAAATTACATGCAGGTTGTCCATTGTAGGTGACTTTCAAAAGAGTGATCTTAATATAATTTTAATTTTATGATAATTTAAAGTTCACTCTTGATAAAATTTTGCTGAATTTTTGACATCTTACTGTTAGATTCAGGGGATTTTTAACGTGATTTTCAGGTGTTTCGTATTCAGTATATATATTATACTGTCAGCATATTATACAGCTTACATTGAGTACTGGAAATATACGCAACGAAATACCTGAAACACAGTATAATAAAATCGTCCCTCGTCCGCAAATGAGGTATCTGCTCCACGATCTTGTTGCAATAATGAGCTGTCTGCTTTTTCAGGTGAGCGCAATTTTGAGAATAGCAGACAGCTCATTATTGCAACGAGATCGTGGAGCAGATAGCTCATTATTGCGGACGAGGGACAATATAATGAATATTGACTACGAAACACCTGAAAAATCATAAATAAAAAATCGCCTGATGTCAAAAATTCTGCAAAATTTTATGAAGCTGCTTATTTACAGTCTCGGTTATTTTGAACGCCAAATTAGGTTCACCTCTCTCATTAGTGTGATATGCTTCTCTGTACTCTCTGCCACTAAAAACGAGCGTGTTTTACAATGTCTACTATATATACAGTAATAATAACGTAAATTTTTTTAAGCAATTTAAATTTTACGTATGAAATAATAAATATGAAAAGCAGTATTCATATAAGGTTAAAATGTAATTATATATGTAAATTTGTTACTTACTTGCTTTAATTTTATAATAATTTTTCATGTATATATAATATACTGCTTTATACGGAATGAATATGTTTTGAAACTTATAATTCAAGTCAGGTTTAGCATTAGAGTATACTAGACAATGAACATACATATATGTACGTTATAATATACCAGAAATATGGATGTATATATAATATGTGAGAACAAAATTAATATAGAATAATTCACCCATATTTTTCATGACGTCAGATATTTCCTTTTTTTTAAAAAAATTAAAGAATGTAAGAATTTTTCATATTTTTTACATGAATTCATTATCAGTACGTACAATTCTTGTTTTAAAATGAAGATGATAAAATTTTATGTGCGTTAACTTAAAATATAGTGTATGTGAATATTAAATGACGTCGTTGATATTATTAATAGATTTGAGTGTACAGAGAGTTTTGGTAATGGTGGAGTGGAAACAAGCTTAGAATTTGCCAGCTGCCATGTTGGTAACCGCACGACACAACTACTTGACAAGATTTGCATCAAGTGTACGTTTGTCTCTCTCTCTCTCTCTCTCTCTCTCTCTCTCTCTCTCCTCTCTCTCACTCACACACACACATTGCCTCATTGTCTTGACACTCGAAATTAGTGCAGTGCTCTCTGCTCGAATCTAACTCCTAGCTCTGAATACAGTATAAGTTTTCAAGTTCATATTTCATAATAATACATATTTTGTTTCAACACACTTGTTAGTTTTTATTTATTTACATGCTTTTTTAAAAAAAAGCTTTTTTCTAAATCATATTCAATATAAATAAAATATTAATACTTATATTCTCTTTTATATTGTTTAATATGCTTATGAATGTACTTTGTTGATTAATTTTTAATTTGCAGGATTAAATTGATTGATTTTAACGCATTAAGATGCTTCACTAATAATCCTTTAATAACACCTTTAGTCTCTTCCTATATAGAGTGGAAGCATCCCACACGTTAGTGTTATAGTGTGGTGGTGGCTTGAGCTACTTTCCATGACGTCAGAAATAGGAAAAGCTTCCTGTATGCCTCTCTCTCCAATGTTCTGATGATAAACAGAGTCTTTAAATGAGATAGCAGCAACTTTGCATCTTTCAAGAGAGAGAGAGAGAGAGAGAGAGAGAGAGAGAGAGAGAGAGAGAGAGAGAGAGAGAGAGAGAGAGAGAGAGAGAGAGAGAGAGGGTAAGACGTGTAGTTTAAGTTTGCACAATTAATATAAACTAAGAGGTAATACGAACATATATAATTGTTTCAAGACTTATAAGTTAATTCTTGTATTATATTTCTTAGATTGTAAAAAATGTTATTTTGATACATAGTTCATCTTCTTCTTCTACTTCTTGATTCATTTTTTGAGAATAGGCAAAATTTAGCCATGCACCCAAGCTCTAATATCACAGTAAGTCACAAAATGTTGTAGAAATTACAACAACAAAAATAAGGATATGTACAAAGAAACTTTACTATTACATTTATAAAATTAGTAAAAAAAAAATAACTAAGTATCAAATTCATTATGCTAATATTATCGTAAAATGGATAATATGTGTGAATATATAAGAAATAAAAATTTAAGGGGTGGTAACAAAAAGAATAGAAAGAAGGAAAACTTTACAATATGTGGAGTCAAATTTTCATCGACGTAAGAACTGGCGGAGATCGGAGAAAAGAGAGAGAAGTACAATATAGAGGAGAGACGTAGGTATGAATACAAATATTCCACTATTACATACATAGAAGAGAGAGCGAGACCCCGACAAGGCACATATGAGAAAGAGTGAGAGAGTTCCTCCATCTCTTTTCTATGTGTATACCAACCATATATACATATACAGAGTATCAGAGTTTTATCATCATGATAACTATAAGGTGTGTGCTATGTATTTAAATGGGTATATGTACAATTGAGTACATATATACACGTATTGTATATACTAACCCAATATGTGTGGAATATGTATTATATATAATATTGCTTCATGTGGTATTTCATATATATATATATATATAATATTATCATAGACATCAACTGTACAGTATCATCATATCCATATTGCAATATCATGTTAGAATCCTTACAATAGAACTATATAAGACTAAATAAACAGACATTTAATCTATTTACAATAGAATATAATATCTAGTTACAGTCTAAAATTTTATCTTTATATAATATGAGTACAACATGAAGTGCAGCCATAATCACAATACCAGAAATCTAAAAAATGTAATTACTCCAATTTATTGTAGAATATGAATATGTATTATGAATGACTTCAAGTAATGTTAATTGACTTTATTACTTAGCTTTAGATTGACTTGTCCTATAAACCTCAACATATATATCACGCATATGAAAATATGATTGTAGGAACTAATGGAATTAATAAAAGAATTTTGAATTTGAATTTTAAAATCTGAATTTATTTTAATATAATTCATATTTTTCAAAACATTTTTTTTTATTTTTTCATAATTTAATCATGTTATAGTTGTGTACATGCATTGGTTATCGAAGTACATAATATACAACATGATTAGTATAAAGGATTCGCTTACTGGTAATTGTAATACTTGAAATTTGAGATGAATCAACTTTAAATACAATTAACTTAATTACTATATAAATCAATTATATTTATATATGGTTTAATATAATAATACTAGCCTATTGTTTGGCATTTGATTTGTTTCAGTACAATGCATACTCTTCAGTTATGGAGTAATATTACTACAATATTATATTTCATAATTGAAACTATTATATTCTATATTACTCCACACAGCTACATTCTTGCAGTAAAAATTCACCTGATTCAAAGAATAACTGCAAATATGACACTATATCAATTCTCATTTTTCATTCTTAATTTCACCCAATTTTTTTTTTAAATGAATAGAGCACAATTTTACTATAAAAGTATATTTTTGAATTTTATCAAATTTATCAAGTTTGAAAATTATTTTTATAAGCTCCTTGCAACAGGGACGGATGGCGGCCAGGGAAGGCCGCAGTCCATATATACTCTCGTGTACCCGACAACCCTTAAGATGAGAGGAGTATAAGTTTAGTATATAAATATTGGGTGAGATTCACGAAAGAGTTATATCCAGAAATTTACCCAGCTTTCTCACTAACCGCGGTTAGCGCAAACCAAATTCAATGACACTAAACGTGATTAGTGAAACCTGAATAACTCATATCTTCGTGAATTGCTCCCATTATGTTTATAACCTCTTTTCAGTTTTGATCAATAAAGGCCTCAAATCTATATGATTGTTAATTGATTTTTAAAATCAAAGTTATATAATATTAAATTCAGTCTTTTATTTTCAATCAGATTTTTAATGATGCTACTTATTATTATAAAAATTTTACCATCAAATTTTTAAATGATAAATTTTATTATATCAATAATATTGTTAAGTAGCAACAAGGATTTTTACCATTTTTAAGTATAAATGAAAGCTACTGATGCACATAAAATAATAATTTCTTTACCAAACTTCTTAAACATTTTAGTAATACTTGAACATGAAATTGGGAAAAAAGGAGTAGATAATGTTTAATAATGCATGTTGATCGTACCTACGTCATCGGTTCCTAAGTAAGTGGTTGGTTTAAAACGCATCCTGCATCGCTAGTTTTTGATCACCATTGACGTCATAACAGAGTAAAAAATTCATTTACGATAGTCCCTCTATAATACTGAAGATTTAACCCTTTAATGTTAAAATAATGTTATTTATAATCCTTTTATATTTATAAATTAAAATCATATTTCTTAGAATTTTGTTTATATATTTGAAAATATATTTTTTAAATAAGTAATAAATTTGATTGAAAACTTTCGTTGGTATTTTATGTTTTGTAAGGAGAAAATAACTTGAAATGAGAAAGAGAGAGAGAGAGAGAGAGAGAGAGAGAGAGAGAGAGAGAGAGAGAGAGAGAGAGAGAGAGAGAGAGAGAGAGAATGATGAGTTATAATCTCGTTTGCGGCTAAAGTGATAGGTTTACGCAATGGATCAATCTCCGGAGAGGAGCGAACTGAAGTCTAAATCCATCTCTTCGTTGAAAAATCAAAGCAAATATCTCGCTCGTCTTCCATTGTAAACGTGAGATGTTTCCACGTCCCTCACGTCTCTCACAAATGATAAAATACTCACATTTTCAACATCATTTCATTTAGAATAATAATCAAAAATCTTTATTATATAGCGTGACATAAATTTAACATTATCGTATATTATTTCCACTATATTAACTTTAAATTAAACTTTATATTATATAGTATTTATTATATGAAACAATAAATTTGAAATCAATAATCACATATTTCATAATTTACTATTTTTAAATTATTATCTGTATGTTTATTGATACAGTATTAATTTATATGTGAAAATTTAGAAACTATAATAAGATAAATGCAAAAATTTAATGATTTTCTTATCTAATTTATTTATTTTAATTTAGAAACAATAATAATAAGATACATTATAAAACATGTGTTTCAAGTTTTAAAAATATTAATTAAAATACATTTAATTTTATATATATTGTACACACCTCAAGTTTATTTCATAATATACTGTTTATAAATTTATAAAACCATCTTCACATCTTCATGCAAATATTTTGTTGGTTTAATCAAATAAGAAGATCATGGAAAAAAAATATGTGTATTTTTTCAAGAAATATCTTTCTTGTTTGCAAGTTGTGTATTATTTATAATGCAATGCTATATTGAATAATACTGGGAGCAGTTAAATAAATATATTTACTTGCATGCAATTGAGGAGTAGACGCAAGTGCTTCTTAACCTACTTTGCAGATACTTTTAAATTGAAATTTTATGTTCAGTACCTTTAGCAAACAAAGAGCTAAAGTTTGCAGTGAAGAAACAAGTAAATATCATATATACCACTCTTAAGGTTCAGTCAAAGTATCGAGCCATCATAGAAGATTGAATGTATAATAATACAAATAAGCTATAATATTTTTAGGTATATAATTTTAAAATTAATGAGATGATATATCTAAATTACAATACATATTTTTCATTTTTTCTTTGTAAAGTATTCTAACAATATTTAAAATCGTATCTTGTTCATGTTTGTCTAAATATGAAAGTGCAGTTGCTTGTACAGTGTGCTTATTTGAAAATTTGACACCAGTGGATCTATTTTAGCCATTCGAAGGTTGTTTGCCAATGAAAAGCTTGCAAGCAACTCGAAGAAGTGATAGATGATGCAACGAGGAAAGGAAGAAACGATTTACCTTCGAACTGTTGACTAAAATGTCCACTGATGTTAATTTTTTAGGTAAATGCAGTGTACGTACAGTTATGTTCAATAAAAATGGAACACGTCACATGATGCAGTGTTGAATTGAGCACCATCAGTCCACTTACTTGATGGCATATCTGACAACACTGTCGGAGTTTAGGTGGCTCACAGTCGCCACCTTCGCGTCTACATAACCATGTATAGAATAGGCAGATTTTCTGGTCAGCACTGCGAGAGAACTATTGGTGCTCATTTCAACACTCCAGCATGCAACATGTTCGAGTTTTTTTTACAATAACTGTACAAGTTCTCAATAAAATAATATTTAAAATTACTAAATGCTTTTAGTTGTTATAAAAATGAAGTATTTCTGCTTTGTTTGTATAGCGTTGTCACACATTCTATGTACAAAAAGAGTGGTGAATATTTTTTTCAAGTTTTCCGATTGGATGAGACTCTTCTTATCTTCCCTATAAGTAAAATTTACATTTACCTGGCGTATTGGGAATAATGTGTCAGTGCTATTAAATGAAGAAAAGGTAAAGTTTAGCGTGTCTGAGGATTGCATGTAATTTTTATTACAATTTTCAGGGACACAGTATACTTTCATTAAACTTAAAATACTTGAATCTACATTGTTTTTAATATTTTTGTATTTTATTTTAAAATAAATGTATAATATTTAAAATTTAAAATAATTATAATATAGCATGAAAAAATATTTATTATTATTATATTTTATTCTTATCCCTTAAGAGTAATATACTGTAGTTTTTTTTATCCAGTAGAAGTAACAGCAGCTTACGTAATAAAGGTTATGAGACTCTAGGGAATTTGAACTTACGCTGTACATACGTACCACTAAGATTCAGAGAAACAAAAACTGGACGTGCCATAATGAACAAGTTTTCCCCAAAGTAGTGCAACTGCAGCAGAACTCTTCAGTAATCAAGTCATCTTCATTACAATTCCTGAACCGTCTTAACCAAGAACATTCTCCAACTATTTTTTTTTTACGTTTTAAATTATACTTTGTCGAATTTAATTTAGTTACAACTAGTAGCCGGATTTTTAAGCTTTAAAATTCTTGTTTTTAGCTCTTATTTTATTGCTAATTAAGCCACATCAAGCTTCAATTAGCAAATTAACCAATCAAAAAATTTGCATTTTCTTGCATTTTTTTTACTATAAAAACAACTACTGCATTACGTGTGAAAAAAATTGGCCGAGGAAGAAATTTGAAAAAATGCTAAAACCAAACATTTTTTTCATTTAAAAATTTCAATAACCACAATTAACGAAAATATTATGCGAGTAGATGGTGCATTTTTCCAACATATTGTTTTTTTCCCCTCTCTAAATATTTTGTTTAAATTTGAAGCATTTTGATGTAATGAGAGGTATATAAATTCATTTTAAGCCCTAAAAAGCTATAAAAAAAATGCAATTTTTGAACGTTTAAGCCTTAACTTTTTAAGCTCTAAAAAATATGCTATTTTTGACCATGAAAATGCATGATTCGTGGAAATTTTGTATTAGTTTTAATATATATTATGCTATACGTAATTCTAAAATTCGTTTTAAAGTTTGGCCACTAGTTCCATAAATGTTCAGAATGGAAGTTTTGTATATTGTTTATATCTTTAAAATCAATAATAGACTAGTTTCTTAATCTTTTGTTAATATTAATTTACTAAGTTCTTGACCTCAATTCTGTTCGCTGCGGATAAGATTTTTTTTTAAATAACTTGGAAATTGTTTGTTAATAATAATTATAATGTGGTAAATAATAATTTTCTTTCTAAACTAATTAATTGGTAAATTATTAATGTGGTTGAGTTAGATCATAGAGTAAAATACTATTATAGGACATTACAGCAAGTTTATAATTGAAAAAAAATATAATCTTTATCCTCTTTGTAGCTTTCAGTTCTGTTTCTTCTTTTTAACACCACTGAAGTAGATATACAATTAATTTTATATATTTTAAGAACAGAGTTATTATATAGGTACTATACTAAAAAAAATCATAACTGCCCATTGCTTCTTTCATGTCTTTTTTACAGTTTATTACTATTTTCAACAAGTTGAGTTGAAAAATTCATGGCTGCCTTTTGTTTACGAGTGCTCGTTAAAATGGTTACGTTACTCATACTTTCACGTTATAATAACCACCTCGTCAAGCATTTCATCTCCCGATAAAAAGTGCATTCTACAGTTATTATGTGTACATTGTTTCTCTCATTTAAATAATTCCACAATTTTTATATGTTACAGCATGTACAGTTATGTCCAATAATACTGGTACACTAGGCATGCATGACAGTCAGAGTAGCCACCAATAGTGCCGAATGGCAACGTTGTCTATTATTGTGGTCAGGTAGGCCCGGAGGAGGTGACTGTACATCTATGCTCCAACAGTGTTGCCACATAAGCCAGGTAAGAAGACTGATGGTGCTCATTTCAACACTGTAGCATATAAAGTATTCCAGTCTTATTGTCCATAACTGTACATTGAATTAAAAATATTCAGTTTCTCAGAATTTCTCCCCTGGTTTTATGCAACCTGTACAGTATCCAAATGGAGCAGGTTGCATACGCATCAGGAACAAAGTGACTTTGGGATCAGCCATCTTCGAGGTGAAATGATGCAATACGAACGCCTAGTTTTGACAAGTTTTTTCCCCTCAACGTATTATCAAAGAGAGATATCAAACGACCCACCTAATTAAATCCCCTATAGATGCTATTTTTTTAGTTATTTATCTCACTATTTTTTACCCTTCGGCTTAAATATAGGATTAATAATTTTTCAGCTTTTTTTGGAGCAGCCTTTTATACCTTTTCCGTTTTTTAAAAGAGTTGCAGGTCTTTTTGACCTCCCCTTCTCTCTCTTTCTTGATGATGTTAGGGTGTACAATAGTTGAATGAACTCTAACCATACAATGCTTGGGTGCAGAGTCCTAGCTATATTAGACATTACCTTCTTAAGAAATTCTACAAATAACGTTTTTTTACTTTTATCGCGTGATAATCAAGGTACTGTAACGTGCAATAATAAGAAAAATTCTGAAAAATTCTATTTGAAATGCTTGTCTGCAATTTCACGTATGAAAAAAACTACTACAGCAATTGTACAATATAACCTTATTTATTAGAAAATTGCACTGGCATAAAAATAATTGAAAATAAAATGTATGAAATACATTTTTATTTCCTTATTGCTTTTTTATAAAATAAACTAATAATATCCACCATAATATGATTATGCCCTTTAACAATAGAAATAAGTGTTATTTTTTTTACGTTACCCTTAAGTTTGTTTAACCTATAAAGTTGAATAACCTCAAGTGTTGACCCTACAATAACCTTTACATGAATATTAGAAAAAAGAGGTACTATTATATTTTTTAACTTCCCACGATATTTTGATATAAAAATATTATAAAATTCTAATTTTTGATACTTAAAATATTACAACTTAATTTTATAACAAAATTGACATAATTTATTATTAATATTATATTTGTATTACCTTTATATTTATTTTCTTGGTGTCTGAAGCTTGGTTCTTTATTACACATACAAGACAGTTCTCTATCGTCTTCGATTTTGTCATCGTCGCTTGCTATGTGGTTCGTGTTTTGCCTTATCTACTTTACTGCTGATCGGTTTCTTCTCAAAACCACGCAGAGAGAGAGAGAGAGAGAGAGAGAGAGAGAGAGAGAGAGAGAGAGAGAGAGAGAGAGAGAGAGAGAGAGAGAGAGAGAGAGAGAGAGAGAGAGAGAGAAAAGAGAGGTAGGCCCCACTTTGAGAGACACCCAGGCTTCCTCCATCAGACAATCGTATCGATAACCCTTCATCACTCTACGAGAGACCTTTAAAGCAACCCTTACCCTTTATAAGATACAATCTGATGTATTCCCACCCTTAAATTTTAGCTTGTAAACAAGAAGATAGGTAAAGTAGCTTATGGCATACATTTAATTTTATCGTTATTTTTATATATATTATATATGTATACATATGTACGATATAAAATTATAAACTAAAAAAATTATAACAATATTTGTTTGGTTAAAAAAAATATATAATGTAATTTATATTGTGATTTTATTTACATAAAACTTGAATAAATTTTAATAATACACATATATAAATATAAGCAACTTGTTATTATAATATTATGTTAAATTTGTATAGTTGTAACTATTATTTACATTCAGTTAAGTAAAAAATAAAACAATGCAGACTATCTCTTAATGTAGAACATTATTACAAAAACTAGAATATTTAAGTTGTTTCTCTAAATAATTTAGACAACACAATATCTGACCAAACATAAAACCACGCATGCACCCACACAAATCCCATATTATATAACACAGAGTGGATTTATATATGTTTTAATATTTAATAGAAGCTTATGGAATTTATGTTTATATATCGGATTTGAATAGCTCATTCACCGTGTAAGGATTTGTTAAAGCACAATGCATACACCTTTACAGCAAACTATATTGAATATACAGTATAGAGGAAATTGTAAAATATACCTTATTATTTAACGAAATACACTTGAATTGAAATGAATAGATTTTATAATGTAAAATTTAAGGTATGTTTATATAATAAGAGATATGAAATTAACCTCTCAAGTTTCATAAAAGCTTTACATCAGATCGTATTACCATATCATTATTAATTATTAATGTGAGTATATTTGTATTTAAGCAATCAAAATTTGGTATTTTACCTACTTCATTAACTTAAATACATATACTTCTAAAACGAAAAAGAAAAGGGTTTGTTGTATGATGATAAATATACATGCTCAATGTACCTTTCAGTATTATTCAGTTGAAGTATGCTATTTTTTTATATATATTTATTTTTTTATCTTTTTTTTTATTTTGCAAAAATTTACAATATCCAATTATCATTATATACAAATAGTGTTATATAAAAGCGTATAAAAAATATTACCAATACAAAAATGAAATCTCTGTCCATAAGATTTCAGGTATAAAACAAAAAGAATTTGTTTATTAGAAAAAATTACATTAATGGATATAAATTAGTTCACATTTCAAAAGTCTAAAAAAACAGACCACTTATTGATTAGGTATCACTCAGAGTATCAGCAATCCAGAAAGTGACACAATTAAGTGAGGGTGCCAAAAAAAAAAGGCTAACTTCTATTGACTAAAATATATCCATCATTGACGTAAAGTTTTCAATTGAACGAACTAATACAAAGTTTTACAGCATTTTATTTATGCTCAGTATATTAATATTTTTAGGAGTCTAAACTACAACATCTTCAAACTGTAATAATTTTTATATAGCCTATCACATTTAATTTTTAATAATTATTTATAACATTATATAAAATCAAATCACCTAATTTTTTATAAATTAAGTTTTAAAATTATACTTGATGTAGGATCATAGTTGATATATAAAAGTGGCAATTTACTTAGATTAATATATCGTATATTGCTATTAATAATTAAGCTGATTTAAAATTTAATCCGTTTTCATTTTGCTGATCCAGTTATGCAAGAATCCATCAGCGTCAGTTGCTTCTGGGTGGGTGGCGGACGCTCACTTAGCGAGACTTGGCGGAGTCTTATTTTCCGCTTCGACTAATCCTTCAAGTAAATAAGATAATCTCAATGACGAAGGAAAAAAGAAACGACGAATTTCATTTGGCAACTCTTCATTTTGCTTTAAATATACACTGTTTTCTTGTATATATAACTATATATTTTATAAATAGTTATTAAAATAACTAGTGAAAATAAATTGTATTCAATTTTCGTTAAGCTTTAAATAAAAATAAAAATAAGGTTTTGTTTTTATAATGTTTAGAATCCAGGGTTAACGTGCTATAAAAATTATGAAGGGGCATTCACAAAGTCTTAAGGCCACATTTAAGACTCGATAATTTAAAGCTTGATTTTAGACATGTTTTTTAGATCCAAAATTTCTGGTCTTAAATTATTGAGCCTTAAATGTAGCCTTAAGGCTTTGTGAATGCCCCTTACAGCTTTTTAAAATTAATATGTTACGTGTACTATCTAATTGATGAAAAATCTACAATATAAAGTATATGCCAGTAGTTTAAATTATTGTTATGCTAAAATGTGTGTTTACAGAGAAAAGTCCAAACATTTAGGAAATGGTTTTTACATTTTTTTTGAAGTTGAATGTAAATGGAAGTGCAACTATCAAAATGGCGGGAAGTAAACATACGTTTGAACTTAGAGGAATTATTATTAAATTTTCACAAGGTATGTGAAACCTTTTAATGACTTTGAGATAATTATATATATATTTAAACAAATAAGCCAGTTCCAAATTAAAGAGGAAATGAGAAAATGCTTTGTTTATTGTCTGTTTATGTGTCTGCAGCCTTGGCAGTTAAAACAAATGATGCAAAACTAATTAACTTTAAACTAAACACAAACTGATTTCATAAAATAAAATAAATTTACCTTAAAATAGATTTTTATTTGTAATTAAAAATATAGCTTCCATAGATCTATATTTTTTTATAAAAATTAAAGGAAACTGTACTTCTTATCATTAATTAAGCACGAATCAATCGGTGTGTTTACTGCAAATCCATCCTTCCTGAAATTTGACGTGGAAGGTTTCATGTCTATAATTTAAGATGCAAACACAGTCTCTCAGAGACATCAGTGCCTTTCTGTTTTATGAGAAATTTCCTAAACAAGAATACTTACGAATTCAAAGATGAGGAAATAACCCGGGGGCACTTGATATGTCTGATTTGTAATTGGATAATCGTGAGTTCGATTCCAGGCATTGTAAAATTTTTCGATGATTACTAAAGAACTCGTGATATGCCGACCATTCTGACTGAGTTTTCCACGTTTCCCTCAGTTACAACCAGGCAAATTCTGGGATGATTTGTTATTAAAATCATTCACTTGGAACTAAAACCATCAGAACGTTAAAAAATATGACAAATATTGGTTGAATATGTATTGTTTATACAAATAAGTCTTACTCATCAATAATACCGAACTATCTGTTATCTACAGAAACTTTACAAACATATTTTACAGGTATATTTGTAAACTTCGAACTTGCAGTATTAAAAAAAAGTACTATTATTTTGTACTTCTATAGTGGGAATATTAATGTTATAGTAATATGTGTGTTTTTTTTTTTTTAAAATATGCTCGAGTATAAAAAAATAGTTAAATGCAACAAAACGAATCTATTGTTAAGCATCATTAATCTCTTATGTAATATTCTCTAGAGAGAGAGGGTTCCCAACAGATCAAACTGATGTAAAGTGCAGTATTTCCTCTAGAGAGTAGATAAATGTGCATTTTACATTAATTTATTAATCTCTATAAATGATGCAATGTATAACCAAAAAAAAAAAATACTTATTTTTTTTTACAATGTATATATAGATGAAGATTAAGTTTTTTATGTATATGTACATATAAAAAATTATTTTTTTGCTTACTTACAATGTCCCCTAATTTAAATGGATGTTGAACGTTAATAGTAAAGTCGGTCGTCAGTAAAATGATAGCATCTGTAGCAGGATGATTGACGAGGTTTTAGAGAACGAGTCGTTTAATGAGTCGCTCTAAAGCAACGTGAAGTTGTCTGCTTTACAAAGCTATATATATACTCAAGTTTATAGTTGTACAGAGAAGAAGAAGAAGGGAGTGTATGGAGCGCTGCTTGATGCTCTTTTGTCTTGTGCAAAACAAACAAGAACTGTTTTAACATCATACCAAAAAAAAAAAAAAAAAAAAAATCTTCCCACTCCTGAAAAACCTCATAGTATGTCTAACCAACGTTCTCATCTCTCTTTCCTTATCTTCAATTTTGTGCTGAGCTGTTGAATAATATTTCTTTGCAAGAATATTAATAATAAATTACTCACCCCTAAAGCGGTGTAGTTTTAGTAGAGATGAGAGAGAGAGAGGGGGTAGTAAAAAAAAATTAGTAAAGAGGGGGTTAAAACGAGTCAATTAAAATACTTTAGAAAGAGAAGAGTTTTGTCTTTTGTTTTAACGACATTGTTGTGGCTATGTTTCTAAAAGAGCAAATCATGTAACTATAGATTTAACAATGTAAAAACAAATGATAATGTCTTTAGTAATTTGTAATTGTCATCAATATAATATATTAGCTTAATATAAACAATAATAATTAAATAATTGGTTGATTGATTAGTAAACTCATTATCATGTAGTATATTATGTCATTATATATATAAATTATCCAATTTGAATTAATTTGATATTAATAATAAAATCAGAATATTACAATCAAAATAGTTTCATATCTATTATACATAACAAAGTTCCAGCATAATATTTAAATAAATTATAATTTAACTAAAATTTTATTTATTTTTAGTAATATGTAAATATGTACGTATAAATAATAATATTATTTTTCATCATTTTCATTCAATTAAATACCTTAAGGGTAAATTAAATAATAATAATCTTTATTTAACAGAGTTGAAATAATAAAAAAAAGTGTATTTAGATTAATTTAAAAGATTAAAAATACAAGTTATGCTATCTTATCAAAATATTTATTGTGAAAAATAATAACATTGTTTTATTAAAGAGTGTATTTTTTTATATAAAAGCCCTCGAGAGTACGGTTATGTTTTCTAAAAACACAGTGGCAGATTTGGCGGCATTTGTTGTAACAATACGTATAAATATTTTTATTATTATTGTTGTCTAGGATCAACATAAGCTTAATGTTTTTAACATAACAATTATAAAACAATTATTAGTTATTTATGTAATTTTTTATCATTGATAGTAAAATATCAAAGAAGAATATACTTTTTTTTTTCGTTTTTTTTAGCACCCTGATACTTAGGCAACCAGTAATACATATTTGATGAGAAATTAGCCTACCCAACAAGGCGAGTATGGTTAGCGAGTCCCAAAAAAAAATATGTACACACATAAATTTTGTGATGATATAGTAATGATTATAATTATTGCATTAAATTAAAATTAATTTAATATTATTTGATGACATGTATATTAGTAGATTTATAATTCTAAAAACTCAACATCTATACAGTATTTGATAAAATTTCAAATAACATATATTCCTTTGTTATTTTTATTTAAAAAAAATCCAATCCCTACTTTTCTGTCTCCTCTGTCTCGCCGTATTTTTGTTTTTCTCTCTGTCAAATTTGAAAGCACATTTTAACAAAGTTTTCTCATAGATTCTGATCACGTTGTCAAATCACACTTTTCCTCCTGTTGTAAAAAACGAAACATTGGACCGTAAATATTTTTATGGAAAAACATAAAAATAAGATTTCCAATCATTGATTATAAAATATTATTATTGATTACTCATCCTTTCAACTTTTATAAAAAAAAAATATATATTATAACATTCCAAAACAAAATGAAATATTAAGTAAATTTGTGTCTTGAATAAAAAAATCTGATTTTTTTTTTTCTTGTGTTTACCAAATCTGACGTAGAAGAAGCTTCATGATGAAAAGTTTTTGACTTCAGTGAGAAATATTACCAAGGGTTGAGCATGAAATATGAATTCTTTTACTTAAAAGATTGACAGCAATGTTAAACATTTTTAGATAACAAAAATGAAGACGTATAAGATTTTTTTTTCTAAAACAAATTTCATAAAGCACATAAATAATAATTATTATTCATATTTATCAATTTATATCAAATTTAATTTACCATAAATCATATTGCATTTTACATACAAAGTAATATTATTATTGTTTAATACTCAGATTTATATTCAATGAAATACCACAACATACAAAGGAAAAAATAACCATATATACGTGTACATGAACTATACGTGTAAACAAATAAAATATAAACAGACTTCTTGACTCCCATTTCAATCGTTTTCTTACGTTGTTACATCTGATAGCATTATACACTGCTACCTAATTTATTTATACACAACCCTACAATTGAAAAGTAAGAAGGCAGTTAATGAAAAAAAAAATCTCTAGGAATAAAAATCTCTCAAAAATAATATTATTATCTTATTTCTTGTAAAAACATGTGTTAAACATCTTTACATGTTCTTTAAATTGGCATCACATGCATTTCAATAAATATTTATTATTATATTGGAAAATACATTTCCTATAAGAAATAAATGTATTATAAAATAATTTTAAAAAGAAGATTCGAACTCTTTTTTTTATTATTATGATATTTTCTACTTCTCTTTTTTTTTTATATAAAAAGAGAACGAATTTTTGGTGTCGGTACGCAAGCATCAAAGGTAGCGAAAGAGATGAGAGTTCTGGGATGTGGGAATAAGAGATGGCATAGAAGGCGTGAAATTCTGTACGTATCCCAGGAGACCAGAGGGAGACAAAAGCATTGCAAGCAGCCTCCTATGTAAGCATCACAAAACAGATCAGGTGGTGAACAACTGCTTTTATTAGTCTGGCATCGAACCAAGCAAAATCCTTTTCAAATAAATGATTTTTGTTCCCCCTCTTTCTTCTTTCCAATTTTACTTCAAAGCTTATATTCTTATTTATATCACATATTTTTTAGCTGACAAATCAAATATTCATATATAATAATATCAGCATATTGCTAAAAAAAATTGTATTATAAATATATTTTAATACTTGAAAGGGTTTTTTTATGTAATATTATGGTATTATTATTGAAACACGTACTTAATAAAATATCTATAGGTTCTGTACGAGCTATAACTTAGAGGGTGGGATGCATTGATTTTTTTTTTTTTAGGGGGGAGGGGAATTGTAATATGGGCAGTTTGAATGGTGAATAATAAAGAGAAAATTTTGTACCCTTGCCCTACCTACAAAAAAATTAAACAAGCTACCCCCTTTTAATAATGTTTACATTTTAATACACTTTGCAATTAATTTTAAATAAATTCATTATTTATACTCTTTTACCGGCCTCTTGACGCAGTGGTATGCACACCTGATTCGTAATCGGATAATCGTGAGGTCAATCCAAGGTACTTTTCACAACTGGCAGTCGCACCTACTCGTACATCCAAAAGGTGATTGATGGCATCCTCCATTAATTGCCAAGTTCCATAGTTCCCTCAGTCACAACAAGGTAAATGCTGGGATGGATTGCTGGTCATGGAAGGGACCCAATAAATCCTATAAGTACAGCTAGATTGGAGCCAGCAAGTTAAATTCAGTGGGGAATTTTAAAAGTATAATTTTTTTAAAAAAATTTTAATTGTAATAAAATATAATGTAAAATCATAAATATTATGAACCACTAAAGGGATTTGAGTGTCTCTTGAGAAATTTTTTATATAAATTTTTTCTTTTTTCAAAATACATAATAAATAGACATAAAAATATTATTGTAAAACAGAGAGTGGTATATTATTTTCATTTTTTTTTATATGAAACTGTATAGGCCTATATTCACATTTCATACATGGTGGAAATTTGAGTAAGAGAGTAGGAATCCTAGCTGCTATACTCTCTAGTCCTTCTTACTTACAATACCAAGGGAAGTATAAAATGTTGAGTGCACTTCACCATACCCCCTCTCCAACACGCATTTTGTTCGTCTTTTTTTTTTCTCACATCAATGGACCTTCATCGTTGTCTGCTTGCCAGATAAAAGCAAAGTAAAAAATAAAAAGTAAAAGTTTCTTTCAAGACTTCCAATAATGGTAACAGCTATAGTATTCGTCGTACTTGGCAGCTACTCTTACATGCATATATATAAAGTAAAAATCATGTAATATAGCTATGACGTCATAATATACTGATATTTAAATATTCAAGTAAGTAAAGGCCAGGCGCGGACCCAGAAAAAAATTTCTTGGGATTGGGGAGGCTGCTGCCATAAGGCCAATGTTAAAAAAAATTGGGAGTGGGGAAAATGCCTATATTGCCCATGTTAAATCCAAAATTTTGGATCTGCGCCTGGTAAAGGGTAACATAATCATAATACAAGGAATGTAAAAGGTGTTATAACACCCCCTAATTCGGTGAACTCGATTTGTACGAGTTTTTTATGATTCTATAAGCTCCCAAGTAATATAACGTATAGCAAAGGTGTTAAGTTATTTCACTCAAGCGTTGAAAATATTTTGCTTAAAAATTTAATGTTTTATAACGTTGTGAGCTAATATTTAATTTACATAATTATTTTTTTGTATTGTGTTATATAGTTCATACTTATAATTTAAAAAAGGGCTACTTAATTAGAGATATATGTATATATATATCTATATATATATATATATATATATATATATATATATATATATATATATATTTGGAATTATAAATTAAGAATAATCGTAAAAGAATATTCTGTAATTGTTAAATATATAATGGCAAACAGAAAACTTCCAACATGCAAAATAATTTAGAAGAAGTGTAAGCTGTAAAAAAAATCTAATTAAAAATGCACATATTTTTTAATTCAATACACGACACGAAAACTCTTACACAAATTAACTTAAGGCACTGATCTGTTTGACAACATTATAAAAATGTAAAGCCAAGCAGCTCACAACATCAGTTTTATTCATTCTGTAAAGATTAATAATAAAGATAATTAGCGTTTAATTAATACCATGAGATTAAGTATTCTATCAAGCTTAAAAAACACAGTTTCTTTTATTAATCTCTGTTGTACAATATTAAAGTCTTATACGTTCATTAAACGTAAAAGTAAAATATATTACACTTAAAATTTTTTACCTGCTCTTCTTTATTAAGATATAGTAAGATGGTCTAAAAAAAAAATAGAATTTAGGTGTGCTTATATTACATTTAATGTTGTCATTACTTTATATAGTGTTACTAAATTTTATATACAAGATGATTTTACATTATAAGCTTTGAAGACGAAATCGTTCAAGATATTTTTCTATTCCTCACACACTTTTTATTCCATCCCCCCCTCTCTCTCTCTCTCTCTCTCTCTCTCTCTCTCTCTCTCTCTCTCTCTCTCTCTCTCTTGACCGTTCGGCGGATACTGTTACTCTCAAAGGACCATTCCAAGACGGACGTACGATTAGCCGTAATGATGGGAGAAGCAAAAGAATTGGAAAAAATATTACAAAGGTCAGATAACACATACAAATTTGCATCAAAAAAACATTACAAAACTTCTGAATATTTACAAATCAGTTATGTTTTAATGACATAATTCAATACTAAATGGAATTCGCATATTTTCATGATAGTTTTCATAATTATATTACCTCCAATTTTAACTTACGTGGAAAGTCAAAGATGCGTTCCTCTTTCTGTAGCATCAATCCATTCTCTCACCGTTTCTAGGATCACTCTTTCTGTGGCTACTTCTTCAACCAACCAATGCACTTTTTGAAATGTAACTTTCATTTGTAATTTGGCTCTAACAACATTGCCCACAAAGATTGCTCTATTAAAGCTTTTCAAAACAAAATGTCAAAAAAGAGAGAGGAAAAAACACACACGAAAATGTCAATATCACAAAAAAAGGTTACTTTAACATAAAAAAAAATAGCGAAAGTAAAAAAAATAATGTTGGGTTAAAATCAATCAAGTTGATTAAAAAATGTACGTTTATATCAGAAAAACGTTCTCCGATCATCTCTGAAAAAAAAGGGGTAGTTCTTCTTTACTTCATTTTTAATGGAAAATAATTATTACGAAAATATAATTAATTTTAACTTTCATTTTATTTTAATTAAGTCAATAATTGAAAATTTAAAAGGAAAAAAAGTTTTCAAATAAATGAATTAATTTATTAGAGTGTTCGAATAAATGAGACCATCAGTTTTGGATTAAGATAAAAACACATTTGCAATGACGGTAATTTTTCAGCTGCTGTGATAAGAAATGTATACAGTGTAATAGAAGTTTTTTTTAAGCAGTAGTGGAAGTAAGAGAACGACGGGAAGGTGGACCCTCAATCCCACTCCCTGGAACCTCAAAACGCATGTAAACACACCTCGATTTTAAAAAGTATCCTCTTTTTGAACTGCTTCTATAGATGCATCTTGAATTCAAACCTAAGGGGGGTCGCACACTGCCTTCGTATCACATCGTATCGTATCTTATGACTTTGTATAATAAAAATTTGAAACCGGTTCTGAATGAGAAATTTACGATCACATGCGATACGAAACGAAACTGTGTGCGCGTACCACCTGATTGCAAAGAGTCTTATTGTTTATCATACGCTGCGAAATCATGCGAGTCTTTGTGATTCAGCCCTAAATATCGCATCTTCTATGAAGCATGTTTCTATTATATGTAACAATCTCCAGCTACATAATAATTATATGTTTAACCAGTCTTAAGGAAATTCTTCAAAATTCTTTCTAAGCAAATTTGCATTAATATTTTTTTTTAGACTTTTTACCTTTAAATTTTTTACTTGAGAACTATAGACACTTACTGAACTTATAATAATAATATGTTCGTATGGAGAATACTTCAAATTGCAAGGACTCATAACCTTTCTATAACATGAACCTAAACGTGTCTCTAGATGGTTTCTGGTGATCTTCTAAAGCAAGAACATTATCACATGATAATATATTTAAATTAAATATGTATACTGACATATCATGTAGGTGATATATTATGTCTAACTTTTTGTCATGTTTAAGAAGTTAGTGTTTAGTTATATAGTGAGAGGTATAGGACGTCTAACATAAGGTGTAAAATATGAGCATGGAAAGAGTACGTACACGGACCGTCTTCTGGCAACAGCAAGAGAGTAGAAGGACTAAATGAACTTATGTGCCTCATGGGACTAACATGCTACTTGCTTCTACTGAAAAAAAAAGGGGGAATAAAAATTTAGGAGGGGAGGAAAAAAAAATCATGAAAGAAAAAAGACGACTAAAAACATTAGAGATATAAGGCAAGAGACGAACCAACAGATTCCTCCGTGTGTTCCACCTGGGACCAAGAAGGACTCTACTGGACCCATTTCTTTAGTGCCAGATTTATCACAAGGTTGACATCAACGAAAATGTGTCTACCTTTAATATCAACATTCTTTCTTTTCTCTCCTGAGTTTTATAACGTTAAACTTTGTCTAAACAAGATTATAACATTATATAATACAAAAAAAAATATTATTACATTGTGAGTTATTTTTCATGTTGTGTGTTTCCAAGATAATACACTCTAATACTTTTTTTTTTTTTTTTTGTCTTTCCATTTCTTTTATTACATAAAAGCTGGTGTAAAGTTTTTATTGGCTAGTATTCAGAAAAAAATATATATGTTGAGTATATGTTGACCCATTTATGGAATATAGAAAAGTTAAAAAATCAATATATCCAAAACAATATAAATATTCTTCTTCATTTTATGTATATTGGTATTTTTTTATAGCTGACTGTAGTTTTTAATACTTGTTTTATAAAAACCACTAATTTTTTATCGTGGTTAATTTTTCAATACATCATGACATATAAAAATTAGCACTAAAAATACATATTTTTTTATTATAAAATTTAAAGGGACTGATTTTGTACAATGCATTCAGAATAATTTGAAACTTAGCTTATGTATTTGCATATAACTGTACTGCATTTGACATTAATGTAATAAGTAATAACTTTACCAAGTTATAACATAGTAAATTTCAAGCAGGTGGTAATTTATAATGTTATAGTTTCCAATATACAAATTAAATATATATAATATATAATACGTTTGTGCTGTATAGCTTTTGACTGTAAATATTACATGCTTGGCAGCTGACAACGAAAATCACAAATTCATGTTTGAGAACTTTAACATGCATGCGCATGATATTTTGCCCAGTAAAATATATTAGTAAATATATATTGTTTTAATTAACAATATTTTATTTTAATTTAATATTTTATTCTTCAGATATTATAATTTATAAGTTGCAATAGATATGTTCGTAAATACACAATCAGAATTTATCGATTAGTATTAATTAAATAGTATTGTTAAATCTTCTGTACATAGAACATCAATAATAATAATAATAATAATAATCGATTATTTCTGATTATGCATTTACCTAGAATATCTACAAATCTAAAATGAAGCAGCAAATATTTTGAAAGTCGGAGGACGCAACTTCCCACATTTTTCATTTGTCACTGTAGAAAAGCAACATTTCTTCGAAATTCACTTTAAAAATCACGAGTTTAAAAAAATAAGTTTAATACATAGCACGATTACACAATAAATTTATAAAAAATTACATCTTACATAAAATATTTAAATGAAATTACAGCTAATAATGTACCAGGATTTTTATACAGTACATTTTTAAACTGAAAAATTAATTAATAAAATTATTAATAGACATATAATATTACTTTTTTTACACCCATATTTTATGTTTTTTAAAAAAAAATGATATAAGTTTGATTATGTTTTATTTTATTTTTTAACCTATCAAGTTTTAAGATATAGTTATATTGCTACGGTAATCTTAGGCTAGCAACCCCCCTATACATGCACTGGTCCAGATATTCAGGCTGCCTGCCTACCACCTTTACTTTGGTAAAGTAAGTATAAAGAGGGCCTCCCATCGTCATCGCTATTCATAACGTGTTGCTCTCTCTTTTTCCCTTCTCTAAGGATAAAAAAATAAAAAAGAAGAGAAAAAAAAGAGATATCTGCTGATATTGGCCACGTTCACACTCCCCCCCCCCCTCAAATGTACAGACCCTGCCAAGAAAACGTTATTCACCTTTCTCATGTTGGCGAGAACTGTTGCTTGTTTCCCTGCCAAACTAAACTCTACTGTAATATATTTTCAAGGAATTTACAATTTTTATACCAGTATAAGATTAATGATATTATCATTTTTTTTTTTTTTTTACATTAAAATTATTAATATTTTAACATTTTATTGAACATAAGTACGTCTTGTTCCATTTTTCAAAATGATTAATTAATAATTTTAATTACAATTTTTATTTTAAAGTAAGAAAAAAAGTTTACTATAAATTGAATTTTGTTTTGATATATAAACATTATGTAATATGTCAATGTTGATTGTAAATGTTGTTAAATTTGTTCTTAATTGAGATAAATTAACTTTAGAGAGCGAGAGAAGAGAATTAGTGTGCGTATATACTATTAGTAGATCTAATGCCTTCTGTCAAGAGTTTAAGCAGTAGTATATATACCAAAAAGCAAGAAGCAAACAAACTTTGAAGGAATGAAATAGAACAGTTGGTTTGTACATGTATCTTTATTTTTCTCTGTCTATTATTTCTCTGTCTTGATCTGCAGCTAGCGTAGAGTAAACGCGTTGGTCCGTATAGTAAGTTGGTGTGTGAGTTGCAACTTGCCTACAAACTCAATGTTATATATAACGTGCTTGTGGATGCTAACAAATTACACTTAACTGTTCTATGGTAGATGATGATGATGATGATGGCATGGTGGTGGTGTTCATTGGTGCGCATGGTAGCCATGTTAGAAATTACTTTAATACACTTGCCAAAGCAATGAGGTTAACATTAGGCGTATATCTCATACTTGACATTAAATATAAAATTTCTAAAAGTTGTAGTTTCTCATTTATTTTGTTCAATTTATATTGTATTATGTTGTTGTTTTATAGAAGAAATACACAAAAGGTCTCTCTCTCTCTCTCTCTCTCTCTCTCTCTCTCTCTCTCTCTCTCTCTCTCTCTCTTTGTCACCAACACTCCTGAGGACAGTACTTAACCTAGTAAACATTATAACGAAGAAAGACCTTGGCTAGTCAAGTGCAAGCTACAATTTATACAAAGATTAAGGGCATTGGGTGTAGCACCGGTAGTTGGCAACACTGACCTATCTTCACCATGCTAATTTTTGGTCATTGCTCCTCGGAGTAATTTTTATGCTAGAGCTAAGCTGATTGCTGTAGTATCAAGATAATTAGTAGCCCAAGTGCACAATTTGGCTAAATAAAGCCTGATTTAAAGAAAAGTATTTTTTAGTAATTTTTTAAATTTACATGCATTTTTCTAAAATATAAAAAAAATACTTTTTTTAAAATCAGGCTTTATTTAGCCAAATTGTGCACTTGGGCTACTAATTATCTTGATACTACAGCAATCAGCTTAGCTCTAGCATAAAAACTACTCCGAGGAGCAATGATCAAAAATTTGCATGGTGAAGATACGTCAGTGCTGCCAACTACCGGTGCTACACCCAATGCCCTTAATCAAAAGAAAACATTGCTTCGTTATAATATAGAAGTATTAAATTTATAAAAATATAATTTAAATTAAATAGTGTAAATTTTCTGCATGAAAAAGTAGAACAAATTTCTCCCTCTCTCTCTCTCTTATATCCATTTCTTTTTCCATTTTTATTGAATTAAATTCTTACAGTTATAATATTAAACATTCTCTCTTTATAAGTTCATTCATAATTTAACTGATTATGTGCAATATACCTACATTAAAAACATAACTATAAATTTTAATAAAATAAATAGTTTTATAAAGAAAATAATATATTAATTATAAAATTTAATTGAAAAATATAATTTATACTTTCAATAAATTCACTTATAATATATAAAGTCTTATAAAATACTATTATTATATATATTTTTTTTTACTATTTTTTTTTTTTTTTTACTAACTTCCAGCATTTGTCTCTCCAAGCAAAAGTTTTAGCTCCAGGGAGTTGAGAGTAAATTGCAATAAGTTTTCCTTCATTCTCTGGCATGCAGTAATGCACTTTAGTCTCCATACTCTGCCGTAGTACTAATTGCATCAGATTTTCCATCATATTCTCTTTTTTCTCTCTCAATAATCCTTTTACTTCAATATTGCCTTTTACATTGTCTGTATTGACTTAGTTTAATGAATTAACTTTACTATATTTTTATTATTTTCAATTATTTATTTAATAAGTTTAATATTTATTTTTTTATTTTTATTATATATAATTTGAACTAAAAGCTAAAAAATATATTAAAAGCATACATGCACTTCGAAATATTAATTGACTAATTTTTATACCAGGTATGTATATTTTATTTGCAAATATTAATTTACAATTTGCTATATATGTATATAGAAAAAGTTTACAGTAATATTTCTTCTTATTTTAATTTAATTTGTTTGATTGATAAATATTTTGAGTTAAATTACATTTTTATGGTCCTGTTTTTCCCAACTTGTTTCAAAAAGTGTTATTACTTAAATAGATTACTTTGTAAATGTATTAAATTTTTCTGAACCAGTTCAATGTTTTCTTAAACTTCTTATACATTTTTACACTATACTATAAATTAATTTATGTTTATACAATATTTTGTTTTTATTTTTTACCAAATGGATTCATCACAACTTTTAAAACAATGTTATGTAATGACCTATATTATATTAGACTTTTTAAATGCCATTATCGTAGTAAAAACAAAATTTAAATGAGTTCATGCACGTTTAGTTTTTATAATATATAAAGAAAAAACATGACTCTACTTTTTTATAGTTGACCGATGACCGCAAGGAATTTTCCATTACCTTAAAGCGCCTGAAACGATAGGCAACTTTTTCTGCAGTTTGGTATCACGGGTTGCATACTCGATTAATCATTTTCTCGGCGGGCAACGTCGCCTTCTGCATTCTCCGAGCCCTCTGCTTCTGGCTAGCTCATTACACCGTGTACTGCTCATCCATACATCTTCCTTAGCACTTGCTGTGCCAGCTTAATGCTTCAAACTAACACGGTATAACGTCATATATATATAAAAAATAAACTATCTTTGGTAAATTAAATTTTATAATAGATTGCATTAAACATGATTAAAATATAATTTTGTTTTCTAAACTTAATTTTCTTGTTTTTTCATAACATTTTTTTTAGACGAAGCTTAATAAAAGTAAAATATTTATAGTAATAAAATTATAAAGTATATACATAATATTATATACAAAAATACTTCAAAAATTAATTGCAGAAATAATAATAATATGAAAAATTGTTTAGTTCAGTATCATTACAGAAATAAAAAAAAAAAACAGTATGTACAGCAACCCAATGTATGATGTGAAAATTAAAAGAATTAAATCACAAAAAATATCCAGGCAACCATGAATTATAAAGTATGGAGAGGGATATGAGGAAGTGAATTTAGGATTTTTATAAATGAAGATTTTTTTGCGATTTTATTTTTTTTTTTTTAAGGTACACATCTTTTAGACATAATAATATTAAACAATCTTGGTCATGTTAAATAAATAGAAGCGTTCATTTAAAATATTTGCAATCTAATGAAATATTTAAACTTTTCGTAATTTTCATTTATAAAAAGATTGACATTTTATTTCATATCGAATTAATAATCAAACGCCTCCACGTCAATTTAAAGATTTATCTCAATCAGCTGTGTACTCAGAGTGACGTTTGGGTATCGGGTAGCAACGAAGGCTGTCAGTCTGTATATGTGGGCCTCCCGTCGTGCAACCACCCCCTGCCTAGTCCTCGTAAACACGCTTTCAATTTACACGAGAAAGAGACGGAGTAAGTCAAAGTGGAAAGTATGGGAAGGTTGCATGATCGTCGTGCATGTTATGGAATATCATCTAAACCGACGGGTCAGAAAATCTTAAGAGTAGTGACAGATCTACGGGGGATGGGGGTAGAGGGGTGGCCCCTGCATGAAAAGGTCTCAAAATACATGGAAGGTATTACAATCCCCCCACCACCCTCCTTTTAAGTCCAAGAAATATAATTAATGGATAGTGACACCGCTCTCACCCTCACCCCCCGGAAACCGAAAGATGGATCTGAAACCTGGCGAGATGTATACATATCACTTTGATTTTTTGTTAGTGACATCTCAGAATAGCATATTAACCCTGCTTTATTCGCAGGAATTATATTTTCAAGTTCCAAGAAATAAAGAGATCTAGATTTGGAAATTTGGGATGGGAAAGGAAAGAGCACTCACTCTATACACTGGCCGTTATATATGTTTTATTTACATTAAGTTTTCTTGGAACCAGAGAGCCGCTCGGGCGACCAATAATGTCCTTCGTTACAAATCAGCTACCAATGACTGAGGGCGTTACAAACCAAGTTAAATATGACGGTCAGTGTAGCCGTCTAAAACAGTTCAAATTCCAACCACACATATATAGATTGCGTTACAGCTCACATATAGGCATATAACGCTTCAGTTGGCCTAAAATGTACAACTCTGGACCCCACGAACGTTACTCCTGTTTTTTTAGGAGGTGTTACCACGCAATCTATGGAGACGTGGTGAACCAAAACTCTTTTGATATTGATAGACTGGGTGCTCTTCTTACCTCACCCAAAATTGAAAATCTGTAGCTCTTCGGTCTATTGGTGCTGCAGCTCTAGCAAGTGAGGCAGGAGTAAATTTCGTGCTGTCCAGAAGGGTACCACAGTAAAATTACTTAAAATCAATTCGTCTAATATTAGTGATAATATTTTTTTTTCTTTATTTCTTGCTAAACTGTCTACGCCATTTGGTTTTTAGTTAGGGAATTAACGGAAAAAAACGGGCTATTAGTGACAAAGAGCTGAAATTTTCAGGGATGCAAGATATGACCATAGAGGTAATTTTTTTCGGCGGTACCAAAAAAAAAGTTCCATAGGTTGACCTTGGGTGACCTTTGAACTTTGACCTCCGATTATATTAGCTTTATTTTTTTTTACTCAGAATCAAGGTAGTTACGAAAACATTTGTCATTGCCAAATGTGTTGACAACAACTTGAAGATTCATGACAAATTTTTGTAAAGACCTAAGTCCATAAAAAACAAAATGGCGTCCGACGAAACTTTAATTTACGGTTTTTTACGACACTCTTTAGCTTATTTAAACTAAACTAGCAAAGTTGTTGTTATATAATAGCAATTTTTAATTGCCCACTATCATTACCATGAAATAAAGTCATACAGCTTGTTGATTAGACAACAATGACGTAATATATTATAATTGTTATTGTTTACTCCATATGCCTCCTATACAGTACGTCTTTATGATAAACAAAATTATTTTGTGATAAAAGCTTGTAACCTTCAGGAATAATTAATTTAGTCATAAGAACTATAAAAAAATTGGTTCCCAAAAATTTGGGAACCTCTTTGACCCCTGGTGACCTTTGAATATGGTGCTTGTGGAGAACTGGAAAGATTTTTTTTCTGGGGAACAGAAGCTCGGGACGAAAATATTTGTGGAACAAAATTTGCTTGCAATAGCTGCAAGAGTGTCCCAAATTTTTTTCAAAATGCAGTTTGCCAAATAGAGCACCCATTTTGGCAAATCTGCCCATAACCTGTATATTAACGGTCATTTATTGCTTACATTTCGTGCTTTGTACAATTTAGGCTTGAAAGATTAAGAAATTATAACTGCATGGGGATGTAGGTAACATAGAAAATATGCATGGTTTTAAAATTGTAAAACCATTTTTTTTGGGGGGGGGGAGAATCTTTTTAAAAGCTAGGGCAGCTTTTTGTAATTTGAATAATGTTTTTAGGTCCATCTGTATATATCATTTCACCATTGTTGTATAATGTACTGTTTATTTACTATGTTTTAGTAAAAAATGAACATGCTTGAAATTATTTTAAGAGCACCTCCCTATTTTTCTCCCAAAGCTTCAATTGTTTTTTAAATTTTCAGCCATTTTTACCTGCATTTAGTATCCATTAAATATGAAATTTATAGCCATGATAATTCACGACAGCTCTAAATATTTGACAGGCACTATTGCTGTATTATATAAATGTACCATATAATCCTTATTACGGACAAATCACGGGTGGGAAACTGGGTATTAGGGGGGAGGGAGGCAATAGGCAATGGTATAGTGTTATATCTATGGTCCATGGAAGCTGTGCTAAAATACAAGCCAGGGTCCCAGTAGTCGATCATCCTTCATAGCACCCTAAACTTTACATTGAGCACCATACCACTGCAATACATAATACATGGGCCAGGATCAACAGGGTTCTACTGAATTCACCCATTTGTGTCTATACTGCATGAATAACAACTACAATAATGTCAACTTTTTAATATTAAATTTGCGTACGAAATGCGTTATAGTAGTTGATATTATGTAATGGAGTATCGACCTATTTTTTTTTATTGCAGAAATGGATAGAGCGTGCAAAGTTATGCTACCTTGATTTTTTTTTCAGATTTTTTAGAGCCTCGGAAGTATTTTTAAAAAATTATTGGAAGTCCTTTTTGTGACGTCACGAGGCGTCAATTCCTTTCTTTTTCTTAAGGAGCAGCGTCTCGTGACGTCGCAAAAAGAACTTTCAATATTTTTTTAAAAATACTTCCCGGGCTCTAAAAAACCTGAAAAAATCAGGGTAGCATAACTTTGCACGCTCTATGCTCTATCCACTTCTGCAATAAAAAAAATGAGGTCGCACTCCATTGCATAAAATATAGTAAATATACTGTATCGTAATTATAGTAAATTAATTAATTTAATTAAAGTATAATATAGTAATTTGCATACGTGTCTTTCTGTCTTACTGAAACACGTCTAATAAGATTGTTCTAAGTGTAAATCCTATTTATGTAATATAGTTTATATTATGAAACATGCATTTCATATGCTATAATAAAGCCTATAATAAAGAAATTATTCTATTCTATTCTATAATATTAAAATTTAAAATACGACATTAGTTATTCATATATCCTAACTCGCACAGCTTTCATGGACCATGGACAATAGAGACAACTGTATCATTTCCTCCCCCTGCACCCCAACCCCCAAAATACCCAGTTTTTCACCCGTGATTTGCCTGCGATAAGGATTATGCATGGTATATTATTATAAATATTATAATTAAATCAGCGGTGCTGTCAAGTGTTAACAGCTGTCGTGAATCATCGTGGCTAAAAGTTGCTAAAATCATATATTTATTTTATTTATTAATGTATATCGTCGATCGATCGTCCCTCGTCCGTAATAATGATCGAGCTATCTGCTTACCAAGATTTCGTTGCAATAAAGACCTATGTGCTATTTTAGGTAAGCGCAATAATGAACTGTAAATTGGCATGAAATTAAGTTCATTTTGTTAAGCTCATCCAAAATAGCAGACGGCTCATTATTGCAACGAGATCGTGATAGGCAGAGAGCACGGCCATTATTATGGACGAGGGACGATAAAATATACACCGGGCTAATAAAAAATTGCTTGGGATTTCAAAACACTTGAAAATTTGGGAGAAAAATAGGGAGGTGCTCTTAAAATAATTTCAAGCATGTTCATTTTTTACTAAAACATAATAAGGGGCATTCACAAAGCCTTAAGGCCAGATTTAAGGCTCAATAATTTAAGACCAAAAATTTTGGCTCTAAAAAACACGTCTAAAATTAAGCTTTAAATTATCGAGCCTTAAATGTGGCCTTAAAACTTTGTGAATGCCCTTTAGTAAATAAACAGTACATTATACAACAATGGTGAAATGATATATACAGATGGACCTAAAAACATTATTCAAATTACAAAAAGCTGCCTTAGCTTTTAAAAAGATTCTCCCCCCCCCCAAAAAAAAATGGTTTTACAATTTTAAAACCATGCATATTTTCTATGTTACCTACATCCCCATGCAGTTATAATTTCTTAATCTTTCAAGCCTAAATTGTACAAAGCACGAAATGTAAGCAATAAATGACCGTTAATATACAGGTTATGGGCAGATTTGCCAAAATGGGTGCTCTATTTGGCAAACTGCATTTTGAAAAAAATTTGGGACACTCTTGCAGCTATTGCAAGCAAATTTTGTTCCACAAATATTTTCATCCCGAGCTTCTGTTCCCCAGAAAAAAAATCTTTCCAGTTCTCCACAAGCACCATATTCAAAGGTCACCAGGGGTCAAAGAGGTTCCCAAATTTTTGGAAACCAATTTTTTTATAGTTCTTATGACTAAATTAATTATTCCTGAAGGTTACAAGCTTTTATCACAAAATAATTTTGTTTATCATAAAGACGTACTGTATAGGAGGCATATGGAGTAAACAATAACAATTATAATATATTACGTCATTGTTGTCTAATCAACAAGCTGTATGACTTTATTTCATGGTAATGATAGTGGGCAATTAAAAATTGCTATTATATAACAACAACTTTGCTAGTTTAGTTTAAATAAGCTAAAGAGTGTCATAAAAAACCGTAAATTAAAGTTTCGTCGGACGCCATTTTGTTTTTTATGGACTTAGGTCTTTACAAAAATTTGTCATGAATCTTCAAGTTGTTGTCAACACATTTGGTAATGACAAATTTTTTCGTAACTACCTTAGATTCTGAGTAAAAAAAATAAAGCTAATATAATCGGAGGTCAAAGTTCAAAGGTCACCCAAGGTCAACCTATGGAACTTTTTTTTTGGTACCGCCGAAAAAAATTGCCTCTATGGTCATATCTTGCATCCCTGAAAATTTCAGCTCTTTGTCACTAATAGCCCGTTTTCATTGATTTTTGCCCGTTATTTCCCTAACTATTTATAACTGTGACTGTCTCGTACCGCTTGGTACAACTCTATGAAAAAATCAACTTCTGTTAACACGTGTACACATGTTTGTATTACCTATGTGTTATATTTACCTTGTAAAGGACAGAAGCAAACAGCTCAGGTTAACAACCCTGTAGTTGATCTTTTGCCACATACTTTTAACTACAAATCTAACTTTAAAACGCTTTATAAACTTAAATCTTGATTTAAAAACTTAAATAAACTATGTAATTCAAAACTTATTTAGTGTTGAGATTTAAATAAAAAAAATACATAGTGCTAAAAGATTTAGAACTTCTAAGAATTCATCAATGTTAGTACTTTTTACACACTGTACTTTTATACTGTGTAATAAATAAAGTTTTACATGGGATTTTAAGTAAGCTTCTGCTACTTTAATGAAGTTACAACTTGCAAGAAACTTATAAGAGTAAAATATAATGGTAATACGTAGCACTTAACAAGTTTGTAAACAGTATTTTCTAGTATATAATATAATGTAAACTATTTAAAGTAAATTGTATATTTAACTTAATTGTATGTATAGTTGAGATGATGATGATACTTAATGTATCCCTTCTTTGTAACACAGTATAAATGCAACAGAGAAATTTTTAGAACATATACTCTTTTTTTATGTTATTTTATACATAAAAAAAATTCAGTTTATAAATTTTTTAGAAGAAAATTCCAAAAAGTGATAAAATGCTCCTAACTGTCATTGACATTTTTTTAAGCTACAGGTCAAACAATGTAAGATTACCCTTCAGAAAGTAGAATGGAATGCAAATTTTTTCAAACATAATTTGTAATATTAATTATATTATTTACAATGCATGTAATTAAATATGACCAACAGATGCAACAACAGTCAACATTATTTGCTATCAACGTTTAATAAGTTTACAAAATTTAGCTTTTCATAATGTTTGTCTTTATTTTATCTTACCCATGCATACTATGTTATGTTGTATGTGTCAAATGTGTATCGTGTAACTGGAATTGGATCAAATAAATAATCTGAATTTGAGAAATTACCTTTCTCTGGTTTGCAGCTGGTAGTTTCTTTGTATAATGTATTCATATATTATAATATGCATTTCCAAGCATGAAATTGTGCAAGTATATTTAAAAAAATGAGTATATAATACTTGAAGTTTTAAAATATAACCTTCTTTATATGATCGTGGTTACTTTACTTCAGATTAATTTAGGAGGTAAATTTACATAAATTGAGCTGCATGATTTTGAAAACGAAAGATATTAAAGCCGGTATTACAAGATATAATTTTTCTAATTATTGTCACAATTTTTTAGTGCAAAAAAACGTAAACTCCATTTGTTTGTAGGGAGATAAATTTTTCTTGTAAGGAGAAATTGTGTGGAAAATTGTATCTCGTGTTAAGATAACTGATAGTTCTACTGAAGCTTTTTACGTGCAGTAAAATAAAATTTCAATTGATTATACAGTATATCAACGTCACGTATTAAGTTCATAATTTTATATTATGTTTAAAATATAATGTGATATGAAATTTAATAGATATTAAGAATTTATTTTCCCTAAATTTAACTTTATTTTACATTTAATAAAAATTACAATTAATACCCAAGAACATAAAAAAGGCATTATAAAAAAAAAAAAAGTCTCACTACTAAAAACAAAAATTGGAATGACTTTAAGCATTGTCGCTTTTCAGAGGGGAATAAAAAGAACTTATTCGGAATACCAAATTTTTCCAATCTCTCCTATCAGGAAAATGGGTGGCAAAAAAAAACTTCTTTTCTATATAAATTCAATCTGATCTAAAATTCCATTTGATTATTCCCATGGTAAGAATCAGTAGTTGCAGAAGCTAGCACGCTCGATACGTTATTTATTTAACTTAAGGGAAATGAAAATCATTTTCTGTATATATTCTTGCATGAACGATCCTGATAATATACATTACTTTTTATCGATCCTAAAGTCATTAAATGAAAATGTGCATATGGATAATTTTTATACTAATAGCTTGTGTTCAATTAAAACATTTTATCACTTTATAGAAGATATAGAAATTATTGTCATTACTTTTAAATGCAGATTAATACTAACATAATCACCATTCTAACATTACTGCGTACAATATATAGGATGTATAATATTATATTAAATAGTACAAGACATGACAAAACTAATTTTTTGTTGAATTTTACAATGAAAGTAGAACAGGGGAAAAAATTCAATTGCACATAACGACGTAATATTAAATCATTCAAGCACAAAAATACCAGTGGCATTATACTTTTTTTTTTTTTTTTCAATCTTTTTAAAATAATACAATGCAAAAGCATGTCAGAAGAAATATAAAAAAATATAAAAATATGTTTTCTTCCATTTTATTATAAATTACCTCGTTTCAATTAACCTGATTATATAATATAAAGCCGGTATTACACGATACAATTTTACATACAATTTTTCCTTGCAAGAAAATTTCATCTCCATACAAACAAATGATGCTCAAATTTTTTTGCAACGAAAAATTGTATGCAAAATTCTATCGTGTAATACCGGCTTTAAGAAATGCTCTATTTCTGATATTTTTTATATAAAAAAAAATAATATAGCAATAGAATTGTGTAAAATCAATCCACATTAAAGATGATTAAAGGGACTAGTAAAGAAATCTTACACGTTTTATTATTCAAATAGACTCTGTAATATATTTATTGATAAAATCCCCATAGAAGGACATGATTATATTTCTCATTGACCATATAAAGTTAATATTAGCCTTACTCAATGGTTCACTTTCTGTAGTTTCTGGTTGATTATCAAAACACGCCCGCCGCCATCCCTTCTTTTTTTGTTTGTTAAATTATTAGTAATAGTTATATAAGGAATCTTGAAAACTATATTACACCTTAATTTTAATGTTGCACCTATTATTATATAGAAATTTAAAATATTTCGATTTACAAATATATGAATATAAATATTATAAATGTAACTCAGCATTTTTCAATTATTTTAAGATTTTTTACAATATATATTATTTATAAGTTATGAATTCTTTTTTGTAATTTTTTCATAAAAAATTTAAAACCTATAAAAAGTAGCCTTATAAATGAATTGTAAATTAATTTAAATTTTAAGTTGTTAACTTTATTATTATATTTATAAAAGAAAAGGTTAATATTTTATAACAAAGGAACATCTTTAATTATTCATGTTGTAATTCAATAACTTTTTTATAAAAGTGTCTTTTTATGAAGTCTTATAGCAACTAATTAATTCTGTCTGAAGACAGAAAATAAAAACAAAAAATTTAAATTTTTTTTGGAAGTAACAAAAGATTCCAAGAAACTTCAAGCTGTATAAAAAAAAATGTAATAATAAATTGCTTACGAAAGTATCTTTCCTGCCTACTATGGCAAATTATCAACTTCACAGTCTTACAAAGCAAAATAACAAAAATCCAATACCCGATTCTGCAGCTAAAAAATATATATAATACAACATCCAAACGATAAAAAATATTTAAATCACTTCAAAAATTGTCAACATAAAAAATATGACAGTAAAATATCAGAGAAAATTCTTTTTAAATGAAAAACACTTAAAAGGAATTTAATTAATATTACACGAGAAATATCAATTTTGTTACTTTCATTATATCTTATTAATAAATTTCTTCATTTGCAATATTTCATAACAAATTTATTAGCAATGTAAAAAATTATATTTCTAAATTTATAAAGAAAAAATAATTAAATTTTGAAATAAACATCCATTCTTATATAAAACAAAATACTATTCTTACTTAAATTCAATTAACCTTTCTTATATAAATAAAATTTACACAAATTTCCAATATATAAAAGTTAATGTAATGTTTTTTCCACTATGTTAAACATAAAAAAAAATATGTAATATGTAATTAACTGAGCATAAAAAATGTTATAATTAATTCATGTAATTCATTCTATGTTGACATTAATTGTAAATTAGATTTTTGTTTAATATATTTTATATAATTAATAAAAAGTTGAGGGTTAATTTATTTTAATAGTATACTGAAGAAACATTTATTTGACGCTCCACTTTGTGTATCTAAAAACTAACTAAAGTCTTTCTCCCATCTCCTTCTATAGTCAAATTAAGTTTAGAGTTATACCAAAAGTAACGGAAATTGCATTATTTATTAAATATACTGTACAGTTGTATTGCACATGACTGTTACTCAGTACTATCCAATTAACAAATTATGGTAGCATTTTTTTTTAATTTACATCTACTACAAATGGTCCTCTCTTGCAATATGGCTGCTATGCAATGGAAGGATTCAATGGACCCTAAATTTTTTATTTTTTTAACAGTAAATAAGTGAATAAAATCAAATGGATTGGGACACAACTTTTATCTTATTGACAAAATAATGTTTATTTACTTGCTAAAAAAGCAGATATTGCATATTTAATCATAAAAAAATAGGATGAGAAAACCATGGAAACTCTAGTTAGGATGGTCCGTGCCAACAAACAGGCAATCACATACTACATCATTCTAACCCCAGATTGAATTCCAGCTTTCTTCCCGGCTATTTGTGTCACTTCAAGTTCCGGCTACTTCTGGTACGAATCTTTATAGCAATGTGAGAGTAGCATTTTGGTTCACGTCAGCACAGAAGAGTCCTGCTAGAGAAGATTACACATTCTCTGGGTTTTATTGAGTGTGAAATTCTTACTCTGCTTTGGAATTTTAAACTGGCCGCCGTGGTGACTTGCAACCAAGATAAGAATGAAAACTTGTGGAGGGAAAATGAACTGAATTTTTTAATATAAAAAAAATACTGCATAATATAGTCAAATTATATATAATGAAGGGTATATAAAATTAAATAAAAATTTACATGTGATATTGCATAAAATTATTAGATTTTAAATTTATTTTTAAAATCATGTAATTTATAATGTAATTCTCATTCAATTTTAAACGAAAGCAATTGCAATTTAAATTGTTATTTTTTAATATTAATTAGTGTTTGAATAAAAAATAGAGAAAATCGACCTTTTTTGTAAATTCTATGCAATAAATTTAGATGCTAATGTTCAAGTGATGTCATTAACTTATGAATGAGTTACACAAAGATGAAAATATAAAACAATTTCAATTAAAAATTTTTTAGTCATTGACATAAAAAAAATGCAAGATGTGCACCACTTTAAAAACCTGTCCTTTTATTTTTGTTAAAACTCCCGTTTTATACTTTTGTCCTTAGAATGTTATACTTGTATTGTACACATTATATTATATGTATACTTTGTATACATCATATTTAGGAAAACATTGATTTATTGTTTGATCAAATATGTAGTTTTGCTTTACGTGTGTCTTAAAAAATAACTAAAATTGAAACTGCACTATACAAAGTTTGAAAAATTTTAAATAAACTTATAAAAAGATAATTTAATATAATATTTCAAAAATTTCAAAAAGAAATAAAGTTATAATACATCATATTAAAAAAAAGGGGGATGAAGTTATAATAATAATAATATTTCTATATGTTACTAGAGAGCAAGCGGCTCTGGATCCGATATTGAGAATGTGACGCGTTATTAGTCCGCCATCTCGTTCTAGTATAAGGGATGGGGGAGTAGAATGTAATGATGGGGGTGGGGGGAAGGGGTGCTCATATATCCATCAGCACCCCACCACTTGACGGCTCCGGCAAGCGGTGATTTATTAGGTTTCAACACTCGCTGCTACTGTTGCTGCATGAAAACATACAGCAACCTAACTATAATATATAAAGTAAAATTCACCATGCATATAGCATACATCATTACAATCTTCATTTCCTTATAAATATAATTAAGTGACTTAAGATTTATATTTTAAGACTTACGAATATCATTTAAAAATTTCAAAAATTAAAAAAATATATATATTTCAAAGACATGTCAAGAAAAATACAATAAATATTCATTTGTAGCAATCGTCCATTTTTTTTTTTTTTTTTTTTTTTACAAGGATACACCCCTAAGAGCTTACAGCTAGCGGCGGAGTACTGGGTAGGGATAAGGTAGGGAACGGATAGTGAATGGCCACGGCCTGCATGGCATGCTTACGCGTCCCAGCCTGAGGAAACCGTGGAAAACCTCAGTCAGGACGGACACCTCTACTTTTTCTTAATGGACCAAAGCAATGTCCAAAGCCTGGGGAACCACACACAAGTGCATCACTGCACTGGGTGGAAAGCGAGATGAATTTACCCCAGGGAGGGAGCAGCGTATTTTTTACTTGAAAGGGTCACCCATCCAAATACGAATATGTGCATTGTCAGTAAATGCAATTTAATCTTCTTTTTAAAATGCACAAAATCACTTTTTAAATTACTAGGGAGATTATTATACAATTTTTGGAAGCAATAATGCGGTCCACCTTCATAATATAAATAAGCCAATGTTTTATGTATGGCTTGGAAATACAAATCTTTATATCTATAAGTATTATGGAGGTTATGTACATTATTATGGCTGAAATAATGAGGATATTTTTTTACAAAAATTAATGCATGATAGAATTTCAAGACCATGGCATGGACATAACGAACCAAATTAAATTTTCAGTTGAAATTTTGCATGGTTTACAAATTATATTCGTATTTTTTTTTTCAATACATTGAATGGAAAATTCTAATCAAACATGTATATTGTTTAATAAATTTTTACATATAATGCTCACAAATAACTGTGTAAATAATATTATTATTCAGCTATTACAGATTATTATAGCTCACAGCTGTTATGTGTGCTTAAAATATTACATGTGGAGCCTAAAGTGTAATAAATTTAGTAGCATTTGCTGAATTTCAATTTTTAACATATTTCAACTTTAAGTATCCACCAAATCACAGCACATCTACGAGTACATAAATTTACTTTGGTTTACCCTTAAATTTTATACATGAAAATATGAAAAAATCTTACTACAGAATCACTATCATATTTACGTATCCATGTAGTTGCGAAATTATTTAAAATTTGAAGAAACTGTTATTAATTGCAATGTGTTCAAGAAAAGAGTGAAACAATTTCTGTTTGATAAAGATGTATGCCATATTGACTTTTATTTTCCAAGATTGACATTACGATTATTTGTATGTATATGTTGACTTGTCTAAACTTGTCTTTATATGTACAGTCGTCGCCTCGGAAAATTTACTTTTTTGTGAACAATTAATAAAAATTTCAATTTAAAGTTGAACCATTTAATAAACAAAAACGCAACTTGAGAAAAGTTACCAAATTTGAAATTAATTTGCAGGTTCTAAAAATAAAAGTACTTCATCTACATTAAAGTTGTTCAAATTCTCATTTTCAGTATGTGACGTCATGAGGTGTCCCCGTGATTTTCAGTGTATAACCTGCTTGCCTGTCACTCGCTGAACCCTCCTCTCTTCTCCTGGCACCCTGACGAGCGAAAGAGCAGAGGGGTGCGAACTTGGGGGTGGAAATATTGTTGCAAGTAGCAGATTTAATATTAAAACCTCGTAAAGTATTACAATGATTAATTATTTAAAATAAGGCAAATTTTGTGTTTGGCAATATTTTAATTGATTTCATGTAACAGAAATTAGAGAGGGGTTCTTTCCCCTAACTCTATATTAATTCATTCTTGTCATGTGATTATAATAATACTTGTAAAAATTATAAAATAACCTTTAAAACACAATTAATTAAGTATAGATAATCATTTTCTGCTGCGTATAGCTAATTTATTTGATAATTTTATTAAAATCCAATATGAAAGCTTGCAATTTAATTGTACAATTTTGGACAGGAAATACGTCATCTCTTGTGTTTTGGAAATTTTAAAAGGGTGAAGTTAGCCCATTTAAAATGGATACACTAGTTGTGCTTACCTTTCCATAACATTGAAAACCTGCATTGCTTTCAAAACTTTCAAAACTGCAGCTCAAGCAAATCATTGTAAATGCATCGATCCATACATGATAGAATATTAATTAATGATATTCTAAATTTTGTTTTGAACAAAAATTACTATTCAAATAAATTCTATTATTTAAAATTTAAATCAATAATAGTTTATTTTAATTTTGTAAAAAAACAAAAATAGAACTTCAATAACAAATTGAAGCTAACATAGATGATAGACAAGTAACAGTAAAAATAAAACATCAATGCGAGTTTACCGACTTAATTAATCTACTCTACATACGTGTTTTTACAGCAACATTTTGCATTAGTCCAGCAAGCCAATTGTTTGTACCTATAATATTCATTGAAGCTTGAAGGGATTGACATTTAGCATTTTACATCATGTCCAGTGACACAATTTACATGTTAACTCATGCATAAATGAAAGTGGTTCAATTAAATCCTCACATCAAATAGACGGAAGTGTTTCTCTACCTTTTAATATTTTTAATTTAAAAAAAAAATATCAGCTCTTTTCATATATACATGTATGAACTCTTAGTAAACTTTTTTTTTTTAACTCAAATATGATCAGGAAGGAGAAATTATTACACTTCCAGTTACTTCCAGAAAAGAGTGTCAAATTAATTTTAATGTGGCGACACTATCATTAAATTATTTTTTTTTTAAAGTTTTTTTAGCTTGAAGAATTAAAATATGAGTTTCAAAATTGATATATAAAGAAAAAAAAAGTTTCATGTCATGTAAAAAAACAACATATTGTTTTATTAACTATTGTAATTAAATAAAATTTGAATTTAGATTGAAAGCAGCCACAAAATTTGCATTGTTTTTTGTTGTTGTAGATTTGTACACAACATTCACTTTACTTTCTCTTTTGTTATTAAATTATTATTAAATAACGAACTTTGTACTTTGTAGAAAAACTAAATTATTATATATTTGAAACAATTTTTGTTTTATAAATATAATTATTTATCATTTATATTTTTAAATAATTACATTAAAAGTAATCACAATTATTTCTTAAGCTAAATACTTTTAATTTTGTGTACTGTACGTCATACATAATAAGTAATAAATTCCAAGTTATGTTTAAAAAGTAATTTTTCTGCATGATACGAGTATAATAATATAGCGATATGAGTGAAACAAATGTTTTTAAATTATCATTGGTTTAGTAAAGACAGTTACTTATAAATATTGATATTATGATTATTTCTTATACTAAATTTAATTATATTGTGTTGTTATGTTATGACGAAATTTATGCAGTCTCTATTTTAGTTATCATTTTCATTTAAGTTCATATTTTTTCAATCGATAACTAACGTTTTGTGAATGCCCCGATAATATACTTAATTTTGATGTTAATATTGGGATGCAAAATTATAAAAATACAGCACAAAAAACTAGCATAAGATACAGCAGTTGATTTTGAGGTCTCGAAAATGCCCTGCTTGATTTTAATAAGACTTGCACGGGACTTAAAGCCAATTGGTGGCTAATTAAGTGGATCTGTCTGATCAGTTATGTGAGAAGTAGAAGATTAGCATGGACCCTTATGGACTGAAACTGGAAATAATGCTGTTATGAGAAAACATACCTCTTGAATTTGCCCAAACCATAAGCAATAAAGTTTTATCGAATTTTTAAATTTTATTTTATTCGATTTCATCTACCAATTTTTTTAGTATGACACTGAATGTAACTGTTAATAAGTATATGTTTTTATAATAAGTATTGTGTTACTACAATTGCTGTTAATTTAAATTTCTAATATTATAATCTGAGGAATTACAATGTATTGTGCAACATACAATAGGTATCTTTACTAATAAAAAAAATATGCAATTAAAACTTTTTCAATTAATGCACTATGTTAAATGTATTTTATTAAATGCATCTCAAATTAAAAATTAAAATTATTTCAACATCGTTAAGGGCTTTGGGTGTAGCACCGGTAGTTGGCAGCACTGACGTATCTTCACCATGTTAATTTTTTATCATTGCTCCTCGGAGTAATTTTTATGCTAGAGCTAAGCTGATTGCTGTAGTATCAAGATAATTAGTAGCCCAAGTGCACAATTTGGCTAAATAAAGCCTGATTTTAAGAAAAGTATTTTTTTTATATTTTAGAAAAGTGCATGTAAATTTAAAAAATTACTAAAAAATACTTTTCTTTAAATCAGGCTTTATTTAGCCAAATTGTGCACTTGGGCTACTAATTATCTTGATACTACAGCAATCAGCTTAGCTCTAGCATAAAAACTACTCCGAGGAGCAATGATCAAAATTAACATGGTGAAGATACGTCAGTGTTGCCAACTACCGGTGCTACACCCAATGCCCTTAATATAAATGATATACAATTAAAAAACATTTAAATTAATTTAATCACAATTTAAATGATATTATTTCTGAAGTACAATTAATAATAAGGACTTATATTTAATTGTAGCAATGACAGCAGCTAATGACCTCGGTGCGATATCATGTAAGTTTGTTTGCAGTCTCGTTTGAACACCTGGCCTCACAGATATAAATAACACGTTATGACAGGCATAGTTAGACGTAACAAAAAAAAAAAAAAAATCATCAACTGCTTTGTTTTTTTAACGCAAGCTGTCCTCAACAAAAGTTTATATTATGATATATACTTTTTTATTGTTTTATTTTAAAACTATAAAGTACTAAAATCATATATACGTAAAATATGGAGTAAATAAAACAAATATTTCATAAATGTTTTTTTTATGTTTATATAAACAATAAAAATGTCTCGATTTTTGTGTGTCATTTTTTTATTCACTTTTCAGTATGATTTCTGTCTATTCACGATTAGAAACTACAGACATGGATGGAGGGCAGTCAGGAAAGGTCCGTACACCTAGCTTATAGTGTCACAGGGTACACGACATCCTTAGGCGAGTCGCATACAGAATCATATTTCTACGATTGTAAGTATGCGATCGTACGGTTCTCATTTAGAACCAGTCCTAAATTTCTTATCACACGAAGGAAGCTGTGTGCGCAGCTACACCTGATCGCATACGTTTTTAATTTTTATTCGCTACTAAATCATGCGATCCTGTATATGAGACTAAATTTCACTAAATTTTAATTAAAAATGTTTCAATATTTTTTATTATTTTTTTATCTTAAAATAACAATCACGCTTTTATTTGTTTTTCTCTTCAAAGGATTTAAATTTCTCCTGCTTTCATGATTACAGTTGGAGACTCGCTATTGTATATTTCAAATAAATATTAAGCATATATGTTAGGAATCACATGCATAGAGCTATAATAAATTTTCGTGGTAATCTTAATATAATATGCATGAGTTATATAGCAATTCTCAAAAGAGATGCATGGTTGAAATTTCTACGTTAATAATATTTGTATTTGATTTTCTCTAATAAACCTTGTACAGCAATCACTTTTAAAGCACTATTCATGTTATATGTACATTAGAAACAGCATTGAATCATCCAACAATATTTTAGAAACATTACATTATATATCATTTCATTTACTGTTGACTTATGAAGCTTAAAACTAAACTTGATGATAAAATGTGTGTATTTGTTTAAAACTTAAGTAAAGTCAAGTTTATTGGTTGATATTTATTTTCAATAAAGTCTCTTCTCTTAAGCATTATTTTTTTTTTCATTATAAATTGTACTGTTTTAAATCTTGTTTAATATTTTTTGTTTTTAAATTTCATAATACCAAGCTAATTAGAGATATACTGTACTGTTCATTGCTGCCTATAAACATAAAGAGTACTGATTAAAGGTTTTTAATTAAGTACATAAACTAAGTTAATTTAGATTTTAATTAAAACTTAAAATACTAAAATATATACACATAATTTATAAGATAATTTAAAATTTAATTTTTATTGATTAAATCGTATAGATTACATTGTGTGTATTTCGTGTATTAATTAAATTCAATTTTTTAATATTCACTTTTAAAATATACAGACACAATCATGATGAAGGCCCACTATATATATATATGCATGCATGAAATGGTTAAGACACGTCCAAACATACATGCAATGACATAAATACTTAAAAATTAAATGTATAATAAAATAACAGGCTCTATAGATACACTTTAAAAACACTTCATTAACATTAATAATTAATACTTTTATGGCTTTTTTAAAATCAACATATATGCTGTATAATATATTATAGGTATAAGATTCGTGAAAAACCTTACACGGGACTTTTCTCATGAGCAATAAACTTTCCGTACATTTTTTAAAACAGGTTGCATACCCACCAGGCGAAGAATTCAACATTTTTATGGTTTGTATGAGTGCACTTTTTTAATAAACATATAATCAACGATGTATATATATAGTGCGAATTCTATTTTAAATTCAAATATTTATTTCGATCATATATAGACTGTACAGTATGTTAAACAAGCAGTATAATAGCTTTCCGTATATGTCTCAAAACATTTCTATACGATAATATTATTATATATATCACTCTATATAAATTGTGTTGATATTAGATATTGGGGTACATCAAAGCGGTGGCATGTGATAGACATATAGTTAAACTCTGCTATGTATAATATTGGAAACTTTAATGTTCATGTTTCCCGCTAGAGAGCAGCATGTCTCACAACTGCAGATCTTCAGACTTTTTTAGAGAGTTTTTTTTATTACGAAAATCTGAGTGTTCAAAATCATTTTAAAAAAATTACAATAAACCGTGGAATACACTAATAATTTTTACAAAAAAAAACTTTAAAAAAAAATTAAAGATAAAGTTCATTCATTAATAGCTTTTATAACAAATAACAATTATAGGAGAGTTTATAAATTATACCCTTAGCCCTTAGGTATATTTTCACGTAATAAAATTCTTTTTTTATTATCTAATGACCAATATTACCATATTTCACAACATCGAGTTTTTAATGCAGCATCCGTTCTGCGTAGATACATACGGGGTAAAAAAAAATGAGTACACATTGATGTTTATTTGGTAATAAAATTAAACGTGCTTGCACAATAAAAAGACCGTTAATTCGCAGTAGTCTCTCTTCCCCCCCTAAAGCCATATGTTACTTATTATTTCCGCTTTAACTCCCTACATTGGCACCACTGCCTCTATACAGTATGTATGACTAACATTTTAACTTTTTGTGGTAGTGACAAAACATAAAAAAAATATATGCCATTCATATGTCACTTTTTTGTCACTCATTTTTGTCATATTTCAATATATTTTATTATATAAAATAATATATACATATATAGTTTAGTTATTAAATAATTTATAATATTTAAAGGTTTATAAAATATTTAAAATATTAGTGAATTAACAATAGGTTGGCTTTATATATTAATACCAATAAAAGAGAGATGAAATAAATATATGGATTATATTTATATATATATATTATATAAACAAAAATTATTAATAAATCAAAATAAAACATGACAAATGAATAAAAGGGTGATTAATTCTAGTCCACGATTATTACAAGTGCAGAGAGAAGAATATATTTGTGATTTTTTTTTTAAATACACTCCCCCAAACTTTAGTTTCCCACTAGTTTTTCTTAACTGATTATAGAAATTCAAACTATTATTGAAACTCAGTTTTTATATTTTAAAACTTGGTGTAATATTTCAGAATTAAATACAAACGACACTTATTGCTACTTCCAGATCGAGAGAATCCTGCATTATAAATTATAAGACTTGTGACAATGTATATTTTTTATGTAAAATGTTACAATACATAAATAAAATTATAAAATATCAAATCAGGTGTTCCAATACTATTAGGTCTTACAATCGACTGTTTGTTTTGTTTTGTTTTTATTTGATTGTAAAATGAATGTATATATACTTTCCAATCTTTCCATTCAATTCATATATTATGTATATATAATATTTTAATGGGCATGAGACTCACACAGGAGTTATCCAACTGTCTTACTGTACTAACCAGTAATCACGTTTATAGTGTTAATGATTAAGGCTGGAGCTCAACGTATTGTTTATCAAGAAAACTGAATAACTCGATCCCATCGTGAATTGCGCCTAATATGTTTATTTTATTTTCCTTTTACTATTTTATTATAAAAACAACACGTGCTTGATAAACATGAATAAAAAAACTTTCAATCCAAATATGAATTCAATTCTATTCCTAAATGTCCTGTATCTATACGATTTATGTTTTCTCTCGTTCTTTTTATGCTGAGAAATAGTAATTTTTTTACATTTCAACATTCAAGTGCGTGTTGTTTTTCCCCCGTATTCTCAACAAATTTCATATTATTCTGTCGTCAAAGAAAGCAGAGAGAATTGAAAAAAGTGAGTGAAATAGAGAGAGTTGGAAAAATCTATTGAAGCTGCAGGCAAGATTTCATCTCTCTTTCATCCAGTATAAAATCTCTCTACCTTTATTGGTTGAATACAAATTTCTTTGTCTTTTGCATGCTTTTCCTCTGTGGGACATGAAACGATATAAACTAGTAAAAATATAAAAAATATTTTTATAAAGTATTTGTTACACTGATATAAAATATAAAATTGAACCTTACGAGCATACAATCTAAAGTTATAGAATCTATAGGCTGATAGAAAATTTTCATTCCGAGATCAAGTAGTGTGTTGCAGTAAAACCACGCGATCCGCACGACGCATGTTGAGGAGTATGGAAGGGTTTTCGTTCGGTTTTTGGTGCCCTACAGAGCAAACATCAGAAAGACAATCTGTGATGCCCACTATACCGCGATCTACAGCAATGCTTGGCAACATACCATGGCAAGTAAAAAATATCGATACGTCAGTGTTGTGTCACAAAATATATTTTTATCTCAAAATCTCTATCTATATATAGTACTATACTGTAATGTTGGTCAATGTATAATTTCTAATTTAATTATCTGCAAAATAAAATGGATATGATTAAAGTTCAAATAATATAAAATTAAATTAATATTTATCGTAAACGCCACAATAAATAAGCATGTATACATTAATTATAATTATTAAATTAATTGAAAATGAGTGTTTTGACCTCATAACAGAGTACGAGTATATAATTAATTATAACTTAATTATAATAATATGATATTAACTATATAAACAAGTTTTAAAAAAAAAATCAATGAAAGCGCAATTAGGTCTGAAATATTTATAAAATAAAATATAAAATATTTATGCACTATTTCAAATATTTTTGTATAAAAAACAAACTTTATTTCTAATTCTATATGTCAGCTGTAATAATTATAGCTCACATGTCATATAGTCTGAGACTGTAACGAGCAATAATAAATCCGTGCATGAAACTCCTGCATTATCTCATTATCACTTTATATGGTTTCTAATTACTACAAATTAATTAAGGAGGTTGGAACAGCTGGGTGAAAATTAATTTGATTAAATTTGATCGATCACTTGAAGCATCATGTGCTTTTGACCTATCTATAAAATATTATTTAATTATGCTCATATATATTCATATACCTGAAAGTACGATTAAGTTATTAATTTCGTTTAATTTACACATGAAATTACATTTTTTAATAGTCAACTAATTCAAGATTATTTTACAGTTGTTTTATACTCTAAAATAGAGCTAAATAATGTTAATTGAATCAGAAAAAAAAAAAAGCACGCAATATTTTTTTTTTTCTTTTTCACTTTATAGGGTGAATTTTGAATACTGAAATGCATATAAATATTATAAATGTTTGGTGAAAAAATACTTAGTCACAATAGATCATGAACATTTTCCAATAAGACTGGGAATTTAATGCTTGCGTTGAAATTAATTTTATTACAGCTCATACAGCTATGGCAAGTCTATAATGCACATACTTCTTTAAATACAGTTTTTTTTCATCATTAATTAAAGTAAGGTCAAACAATTAAGCTTATATAGATTCACTTTTCTCTAAAAGCCAGTTTCTTATATTGTTTACATATTAAATAGATAACCAGGATTTATAAATCCTCATAAATAACAACCTAACCTTCTACCTGAATGACTTTTAGGCTAGTTTAATCCTCAGGGACTTTAATCTAGTTAGGAATTTCGTTCTATTAAAAAAATTTAAAAGCAGAAATATGTTTAGTCAGGTGCCTTCAAAATGATTTTTCTTCCGTTTAAATATTATTATAACAAATAAAAAATTTGCATGATACAATTGATTTGTTATTGAATCCAATACAGAAAATTCTATATAAAATATGGAATTGTCTATGTAAATCCAGAAATACCTTGCTCGATCTTGTCCAAATAAGTTTTGTCCACTATAACTTCTCTCCTTGAGATTAGGAAATCAAACAGAGAAAGTTATTATAAAATTTATATAACAGAGGCAAGGTGAGGAGAAGGATAGGGTATAGGCTAAATCTTAATAATAAATAAATTGACTAAACACACGGTCGGACAATTAACGCAGACAAGTGTAAATTGTTCAAGTTTATATGACTTAAAAATAAACGAAAACAAAAATCACATAAGAATATTTTGATATTATAAATCACTGAGTTACCTGGAGCTTAAGTTCCCTTGGCGCCGGATACGATTCATGCGCCTGCTTTATCGTCAGCGCGTGATTCAATCGCCACCACCCCCTCTGTAAATCCCTCGCCGTCCCACAGCGATTGTTTAATACCTTTCTTTCAGTTTGCAGCACGTACTCCGAATAACAATACAATGAAATGCATATGTGACTCTTTTTTTTTTTACAATATTTTTATATTTATATCCATGCAGAATAAAACTCCCATCTCCCATAGTATGAATTATCAATAGTCATATCATAAAAATAAATATTATATTATTCTCTTTTTACATTTAAAACACTAAAATTAATATAATGATGGAACATTCCCCATCTGAATTTTATTTCATTATTTTTTTGTTAAACAAAAAAATGCAGAGTGAATTTATTTCATTTTTATTTATATTCAGTTGTAAATTTTTGTACGAAATTTGTGCAAAATGAGATTTTAAAAGGAAAATTAAAAAATCAAATTTATTCAAATTTCTCATTTGCGTCTCGTATTCAGTCTCAGAGTATTAATTAAGCAGGACTAATATCCATATGATGGATCTTCTGTATTGAAGAATGAAGCATCTTCATCAATGCTACAATGTTGAATGCTTTGTAATAGAGTATTGTCCTCAATTTTTTTTATTGCAGAAATGGATAGAGGGTGCAAAGTTATGCTACCCTGATTTATTTCAGATTTTTTAGAGCCCGGGAACTATTTTTAAAAAATTATTGAAAGTCCTTTTCGTGACGTCACGAGACGCCGCTCCTTAAGGGGATTGGGTGCAGAAATCTAGTTTTTTGCTCACTTTGCGTCGCTCTAGCTCCTGTTCTATTAAATTTAAAATTACTTGAATTTTTTTTCGCAAACAAAACATACTTCGGAACGATATTTGTTTATTAAAACTCAATTAATTGCATCACATTTTTAATTAAAATTAATCAAAAATGGCTCTGGCCGAAAATATGATGCATCTTTGGGAAGTGATCGTGTCTACAAAATATTACTATTTTTGAAAACATATTTTTTTTCAGATTCTTTAATACTTCTTTTAGCGCACAATTTTGGAATTTTTTGGAAAAATAAAGTTTTTAGCCCGCATTATTTTTTCGCGTATATAGTTCTATTTTCGCTATATTTATAACAAGGAAATAAAATACATGCCATGATTTTAAACACTATTTAGTAAAATTGTGCACTAGATATAGCCAAGTATAGTTGAAAAAATAATAAAAAAATACGATCGTGTTGATATTGGACGCAGGATCAATTCCCAAGTTTTTATCCTATTTGCCCTGTGTATAAGAAGCTTGGCATTTTGGTGGCTAGAGGCGCGTCAATCGCAGAGCGACTGCGATGTTTGAGCCAAGGTAGCGATGTCTTTCTACTTCTTTGTAAGCAACCTTGACTGCTACGCGGCAGGGGAGGGGGAGCAAACAACAAGCAAATAGCGCTTGAATGGAAATGACCATAGGCGGGAAAGGGTGAAGAAACTCTGTAAACTCACATTCATTAGGGAATAATTTGACGTCATGCGACCCTTCATTTAGTATTATATTGTAGAAAAATGAAAATGGTTCGTGACGTCAAGTTATTTCTAAATGAATAATATGAATCACGGACCAAATACCCCCGGACCAAATATCCCCGCCCGGACAGGACGAAATACCCCCGGACGAAATACTCCCGGACGAAATACCCCCGGACGAAATACCCCCTTGTAAGTGAAGAGGGGCGGGCGACCAACACGGGAGGGGAAGTTGACTTTATTTATAAAATTTTCACAACAAATATATATCGAATCGCGGAAAAAAAAACCTCGGAAAAAAAACCCTTGTATTAAAAAACCCTTGAAAAAAAACCCTAGGAAAAAAAACCCTCGGGGATAAAAAAACCCACGGAAAAAAAACCCTTCGCTGAAGGAGCTGCCCCAAGGAGCATTCGTGGCGTAGTAGCGCGGTAGCGAGGTTTCACGGTGTGGGGAGCTCATCAAAATGTAGAAGTCTACGCGGCGATGTTGTGGAAGTTAACTATTATCTGTATAGTAATTCCAACTGTGTTTTTAGTTAAAAATTATTTTAAAAACATATTTTTTCTAACTTCGAATATTATATATTGGATATAAAATAATTAAAATAAAAAAGTAATAAAACAAAAAAAGTCGTCGTCCTACCGGTCCTACTCGTATTATTATTATTATATAACATATAGACATAAAATGAACATTTGAAAATTATAATATCTTATAGGTTAAGTGATTCAATAATTATTATTAACATGACTAATGAGACTAATCAGATATATGATATCTTATGTAATATATATTATTGGAACATTATAATGATAATCTGTCAAAATAGGAAAAAAAATACAAACGTGAAACCTCGCTACCGCGCTACTACGCCACGAATGCTCCTTGGGGCTGCTCCTTCAGCGAAGGTTCTTTTTTCCGTGGGTTTTTTATCCCCAAGGGTTTTTTTTCCTAGGGTTTTTTAATACAAGGGTTTTTTTTCCGAGGGTTTTTTTTCCGCTTACCATATAGATCATATATAATATTCAAAGCATATTATTTATAGTTAATGCCGTATCAAGATCTCAAATTGCGTATTTAATTTTATTATACCAAAACATACTCAAAATTGTGCCGCAAATAAACGATTTTTGTATATATATGCTATGCTTACTTTGATTGTGCGGCAATTATAAATTGTCTCAGCGTTTTGCAGCAAGATTTTGAAGGTTTTTAAACGATTTTAGGTTAAATTTGTAAACCTAGGTATGTGCCCCTAGCGATTTGAGCAAAGCCCGAAATTAACAAATATTTCGGGCTTTGCTCATTTAAATTTGAACATTTCTAGAAGTGCTCAAATCGAAAAAAGCAATCCCCGACGAGAAGTTTTATTTCGGGGTTTGCTCCTTTAAATTTGCTCAATTCTAAAAATGCCCAACTCGAAAAAAGCCACCCCGACGAGAATTTTTATTTCGGGCTTTGCTCACTGTTTTGATCATTTCTAGAAGTGCAAATGAAAAATAATAGCTGGAAATTGCGCCGTATTATAGCAATAAATAATAAAATAATGTAAATTTAATAATATTTTAATTATATCACTTTTTTAATTTATTGATAAACATACAAATTTAACATTAATAGCGTGTATAGTATTTTTTTTTATTAAAACATTTCTTTCTGTATTATTCAAGTCATATTGAAAACATACGATTTTTTCACACTGAGAGACACTTTCAATTTTTTTTTTTATTATCATTTTTTTATAACTAAAGGTATGAAAATATCAGGTATACAAAAACGAACTAGTTTTCGAGTTATTAATTTTTAAAGTTGACCAATTTAACATGGAAGTTCCATTTCTCCATGTTAAATTAGTCAACTTTAAAAATTAATAACTCGAAAACTAGCTCGTTTTTGTATACCTGATATTTTACCTACTGATAGGGGATGTAGAGGAGAACATTTTAAATTTTTTTCATAATTTTTATGAATGGGATTTTTTTAGCATTGGGCCAGCTGATCCGTATTATATCTACCTTAAAAATTATTTTAAAAACATATTTTTTCTAACTTCGAATATTATATATTGGATATAAAATAATTAAAATAAAAAAGTAATAAAACAAAAAAAGTCGTCGTCCTACTCGTATTATTATTATATAACATATAGACATATAAAATGAACATTTGAAAATTATAATATCTTATAGGTTAAGTGATTCAATAATTAATATTATTAACATGACTAATGAGACTAATCAGATATATGATATCTTATGTAATATATATTATTGGAACATTATAATGATAATCTGTCAAAATAGGAAAAAAAAACGTGAAATCTCGCTACCGCGCTACTACGCCACGAATTCTCCTTGGGGCTGCTCCTTCAGCGAAGGGTTTTTTTTCCGTGGGGTTTTTATCCCCGAGGGTTTTTTAATACAAGGGTTTTTTTTCCGAGGTTTTTTTTTCCGCTTACCATTATAATGCGATTGCTCACTAATCAATAATAAAAAAAAATGTATATTTAAACATGTATATTTGGTGGTGTAATATTATGTTAGGATATAAATGAGAAAAACAGAAAATTTTACCCCACTTTTTCTTAATTGTGTTTTTTTTTTTTTTTTTTTAAAGTTTTTAACCTAAATAATGTAATGTAAGTACTTTTTAGCTTCATACAGAAAAAAATAAAAGAAGTATAGGTCATGTTTATTATTAATTATTATGCATAATATTCTAACTAAAATTTTTACAATATTCACTACATTTTGGTCTGACATAGTTATAGCTTCAGAGCATCCTTGTATTTTTATTATCCTAGCGGGATAGAGAAAGAGAAGTGAGTAGACAATGCAACTCTCTTTGCTTGCTTGCTGCTGCTCTCCCCACTCCTACTAGCAGGTAGTGACCGCAGTGTGGGTGACTTCTACAGCTCACACTTCCCTGTCGTATACAACCATACTGCCAGCACCCTCTACTGCCCATTGTTAAGGAACCGCGGCGCACCCTATCGTCTTAAGAAAAAGATAGGACTTGCCGCCGCGTGACGTCACAAAAAGAACTTATAATAATTTTTTAAAAATAGTTCCAGGTCTCAAAAAAATCTGAAAAAAATCAGGGTAGCATAACTTTGCACCCTCTATCCATTTCTGCAATAAAAAAAATTGAGGACAATACTCCATTAGCTCTGTTCGTAAATTCACAAGTCAGAAATAATCAATTTTTGTTGATGAACCTTATGTTCCATGTATGTATACGCGTATATAGGTTTATCTTTGAAAATCGATTCTTTCTGATTGTGTATTTACGAACAGAGCTAATAGCTCCATTTTAATTTTAATGCTGAATAAGCTGCCTAACCTCAAGGCGCGATGAAATGAAAATTTCAAATCAGAATATTAAATTTGAAAATTCAAGTAAAATGTTATTCATTAAAATTTATTTAATCAGAACATGATGCATGGGTTACTTTACAACGAAAAGCTGTAAAAATAATGACAATTACTAACAAGTATATAAATTACTTTTACTTTTACGTCACAAAAGAATACAAATTGATGTAATATTTTTTAAATGTGACAACTCACTTTAATAATAAATTACATTTTTTTTTTTTTTAGTAAAATTGAAATATATTTTTTACTATGATGTAATTAACAGCTACTAGAATACGTATAAAAAATATACACACTATAATGTTTTATTTAGCACATATGAAATATACCGCCATTTATTAATTACTCTGATAATAAACAATAATGTATCCCATAAATATGCCACTCAAAAGTCATTCGCATATAAACAAAACAAAAAAAAAGTAACACAATCATTAAAAAAAATTGTTAACCTGTTGGCTATAATACGTAAAAAAAAAACTGCAAATGTGTTTGTAATGTATGTATAAAAAAATATGTTAGTGTGGTTATATAATTTGAAGCTCGTATATAATAGTAAAATTATTTTACACATATAAAACATAATATTATTTTATGTTATGAACAGACTGACAATGAGAGAGAAGGCTCTTCATAATTCATGAAAGGCATAAACTTACGAGTGGGTCGTATAATCATCATTTACGCGTTTACCTTCTGTTTGACTCCCTCTCGCTATCCTCTAATGCCATGGCCATGCAACCTTTTACGCTTGTTGTAAAAATGTCAAACAGTCACAAACCCTACCGTGGTTTCAATGTTATATTATATACGAATGTACATTTACTGTATATACCCTTAGCTTCAAGCAAATCCCTGTTGTAAAAAAAAAAATATATATAAAACAAAAAAAATTATTTTATTTCTCTTTTATTTTTATATTATAAATAAAACAAAAGAATGTCAAATTTTAGTATAATGTGTTTTCTCTAGCTATATGTGTACATGTATCATATTTTTTTAACATATAAATATAGTTCAATTTGTGTAAAAAAAAAAAAAAAAAAAAAAAAAAAAGTATAATATAAATGTGGTAGAACTGGTGGAAGGCATATAGTCATAAAATAAACATTAAATCTCAAATTCAAATATATAATATCAACTATAATATAATGTACTGGAAATATAATAAAATTATATTTTATGCTAATTTAATATGTAAGCACAATACAATATGTTTTAATTAAAAATAACATAAAAATATTTTATATTTTATTTAATTACTAATTAAATTTTATTTTATGTTATAAATTGAAGGCTATAATGTGACTTGTTTTCTTTTTAGATATTAGAAAGCACAAACGTATGTTTTCAGTTTCAGTTTCAAGGGTTTTTACGTATGTTTTTCGGGGTGTTTCCACTGTAGGAAGATGCAACCCGCTTTTCACAACAGTTGAAAAAGTTGCCTACATTTAGGGGCCTTAAAATTAATTGATAATCAAACAACAGATTTTTTTTTTTTAATTTTATTTTGTGTCTAGATACACCCCTATGAGCTTAGAGCTCAAGGTGGAGTAATGGGTAGTGATCAGGGGGAGGGGGGGGGAGGAATAAAAAAATAAGAAGAAAAATTATTATTTTCAATTAACATTATCTTTATTTATTGAAAGTACGACAAAATATTACAAAATATTTTATTGTCATATTGCTCATAATTACAGAAAAAAAGCACATATAAATTATAATACAGTAATTATGTTAGACATAAATAAATCAATATAAAAGCAAAAAATCTTTTATTCAAGCATAACAATGTCATATATTATGTTCACTAAAATCTACAATAAACTATATTTTGGGAGCTAGGTATAACAATTAAGTCATAGCTGCCAAAGCGTTAGTTATATGATATACTACATAATAAACATTTTAATTTGGCACTATTAAGAATTCACAACTTAATTAAAATAATATAAATTATTTTTAAGCATAAATTAAGTTAAAACACCTTTCCTTCATAAAAAAAAAGGGGGGAGGGGGCAGGCTTCTTTTCATTAAATTTATTGTTAGTTTTAACTAAAATACTTATGATGCTGTATTAAATTGCTAACATACATACAAAAGCAGTGATTTTTTACTTTCATACATAAAATTGAAATCTTCAATTTGGATTTAAATGGAAATAATTGTATTCATCAATTGGGAAAGTAACAATTAAGTAAATTTAAAAATATTACAACAATTTATCCTAAATTAAAAATAATATTATTGATTTACATAATAAGTTTTCTGTACCCCACTCATCTCTCCTTTTGCAGTTCATTGAAAAAATTGCAACAATACATATTAATGTATTAACGATTTATCCATACTATTGGACCAAAATATTAATAAGATGTTTTGTCAATAATTAAAGTTGACTTCTCATAAATTCCATGACATCTACTGGAGGAAACTTATTAAGCCTCAACTCATGAATTGCTGAAACTGTGATCCAGTCAACTTTCCCTGATGAATGGGCCACTAAAACTCCTCACTTGCTAGAGCCTGATTGGTATCCAGTGTCCCTCTGGCAGCCTCCCTCTTCTCCCTCCCACTCCTCATCTCGCAGACGTAGTCCTTGCAGCTCCTGATCCACTTCCTCAAGTTGGGTTGTCCAGTGGGAGCTCTGGACAAAACACATACACATCAAAATGGGACACTTAATAAAAAAAACCTGTCCTAAGAAAAATTAATATAATTGAGTGAAGAATAATATATTGTTTAGATTTAATTTGGATCATCAATTTAAAGTTTTTTATTTTATTAAAAATATTACTTACCCAAAATCCAGACTCCTCCCTGTCAACAAGTCCACAGTCCCAAGGATTTAAAATTGAAGTAGAGTTGCCTCTTCGGTGTCGTAGAGCTGTATTCTCTTTTATCAAACGCCTGCAAAAATATTTCAGAAGGTGATCACCATATTTTATTTTTTAAATGTGAACATGCACTTTTTTTTTTAGAGCAGATTGTCACATCTGAACTTCATTTATATCATATTTAACTGCCTGTCTTGTATTTTGAATTTTCTTTATACAAATTATGTTTATCGAGAAGCAAAGTAAGTCACAAATTCTCTAGAAATTGTAAGGTGGCTTGAAACTTTACTAGACTCTTTAGTAGTGATAAAATTTATTTTTGTACATTTAACAAAACATTCCCGTAGAGACTCATCTTTGTTTCCACTCACTCTCTGTCTGAGCGCAGCTGCTGAAGCTCAAGGGTGCTTGCTCGGTGCTCCGCTAGCCACTGACGAGCCACAGACAGCACCTGCCGAGCCTCCTGACAGAGCCGGGACCTTTCCGCAGCCGCCTGCCTCAATCCTCGAACTGCGCGATCTCGCTCACACCGTTGTCCACCAACCTGACATGAAAATATTAAAAAATAGTTAATTTAAGGTCATTGAGAGGGCATTTTTTAATTTATATTTTTTAATGATTTTGTAAACATGCAGGCAGGAATTTTATGACATTAAATTAATTTTCATGTATAATGCAAATTCTTTTTTATTATAAGTTGATAAAAATGATAAAAGATACTTTTAATTGGAATTTTAAAATATTTAATTTTCTTGACAAGACTAAACAAATGAAAATAAAGAATGGCATTATTATTCAAACAAGCTAGTATCCTTGTTATCTGACTCACCTGCGCAGTGAGAGACTTGCACATTTCCTCCAGTCTCCGTTGTGACCTCTCAAGGTGCTCCTTCTCAACGGCAGCGCTCTGCAGTCTCGAGGACATCTCGGCCAGTTGCTGCTGCTGGACCAGCGCCTGTGAACTCATTTGCGACTGCACCTCCGCCAGCTGTGAGGTCAGTGACTGCTTGTCTTGTTGGGCCTGCGAGAGGAACGCCTGCAGCTGGAGGATCCTTTCGGTGCTGAGAACAAGCTCACCCTCAAACTTGTTCAGCTGCTCCTTAGTCTCTGCAACCTCCGCCTCGGCACTTCTCAACTGATCTTGTAAACTTGTGGTTTGACTAGTAAAGTTTTCTAATTCCTTACGAGTTAATGCTAATTCTTCAAGTTTTTCTGATTTTATAGTTTTTGTCATTTCTAATTCCTCGTTTAATTTTATAACAGATTCTTCAGAGTTCTCAAGTTTTTTTAATAACTCTGAATTAACTTGTTGTAATCCTTCAACATTTTCACAACTAATTGATAATAATCGTTGCATTTCAATTTCCTTTTCTTTATACATGACTTCTAATTGTTGTTCTTTAGTTTCAAATCTTGATTTTAATTCCATCATTTCTTGATTGAGCTCATTCACTTCTTCCTCTGCTTGTTTAATTCTTTCTTCATCTTTAATTTTTTCTTCCTTGGCCTTGTGATACTCTTCATCCAACTCTGTTCTCAGGGCAGCAATAGTTTTCTCCTTAGCATGACAATTGTTTCTTAAATCACTTAGCTGCCTCTGTGACTCGGCAAGCTGTGTCCGCAACTCAGCTACTTGATTTTCTGTTTCTTGGAGTTTTAAAGTCTCAGTCTGGTGTTTTTGTGTATTACATTTTTCTTCTTCCAATTTGCATCTTAAATCTTCAATCTTTTTCTCTTTAGCTAACAAATTTGTATTAATGATTTCATAACGTTGTTTCCATGCCTGTAATTGATCTTTAGAAATTTTTAATTGATTTTTCAATTCAGAAATTTCTTCTTCTAAAGCTATTCTGGTACGTTTCTCACAAGAATTTTCTCTAGATCTCCTTGGCTCATTTAGAGTTTCAGTCTGCGACCATCCATGCACTGGTGCAGATGATTTTGAAGGACTTTCAGATGCTTGTTGCGACTCAAGAGATTCAATTTTACAGAGAAGGGTGTCTCTCTCTTCACTTACTCTATCAAGATTTACAACAAACTTGGCAAGTGCAACATCTCTCTGTGACAACATCTTCAATTGTTCTTCTGCTTCATCACATATTTCTCCTAATTTCTCTTGTAGTAAAGTAATTTGAATATTTTTATCTGTTAACAATTTTCCTCCATCAAAAATACATGTTTGTAAACTTAATAATTGTTCTGCTGTTGATAAATCTGTTGTTTCTGAAAGTTGTTTTTGTAATGTTGAAATTAATAAATTCTTTTCTGAAATATTTGCATCTTTTTGTAAAAGTATATTTTCTAATTGTTCTTCTGTAGTTGATTTAGTTGTTTTCATTTTACAAACTTCATCTTGTAGTTCTGAATTTCTTGTTTTATAAATACTTAATTGAGCTTTAGCAAACGCAAGTTCACATTCAACGTCAGCTAGTTGATTGCCAGTCTTAGCGGTCTCCTGAAAATCATGTTCACATTGTGACTCATATGATAAGATTAGTGAAAGATGAGGTTTACAAGGATGCGTTATTATTGCAGTTCCATTACACACCTGCTCTGGTTTAGAGTTAGTTCTCTGCTGAAGTTCCTTATACAATGTAGTTGTTTTGTCCTGATATTGTTTATTAGCCTCTCTTAACAATATCAATTGTTGATTTTGCTTACAAACCTATATAGGAACAGTAAAAGTTAATAATAAGATTTTCATTCACTGATATAAAAAATAGTGTATACTGTATTTTAGTGCATAGATGTAGATAGATGTACTAAGATAAAAAATATATTATACTACATTTATTGTAATATAGACAGCATACAAAAATGCAATTCCTTATCGGTCTTTTTATGAGATTTCAAGGAGTTAAACAATTTTTATAATAATGTACAGTCATTGCCTTGGAAAACTTCCCTTCGCAGCCTTGTTAATAACTATGCCTTGTAAGAAAACAAGGGCATAGTGATTAGCAAGGCTGCAAGTAGGAAATTTTTTTAAGATGACGAGGGTGTAATTCAGAGACTAAAAAATTGCAAAATATAAAATTACTATAAATAGCTGCACTTTTCATATTTTTCAAAGGCACATTACAGATGCAATTTAACGTACCTCTGAAAAGCAGTCAACGTATTGAGCCTCCATTTCCGTCAAGTCTAACTGAAGAGAACGAATCTTTTCATCTTTATCCTACAGATGAAACATTATGTCAATTTAGCACATCAAAAGACACTCACAAATCATCAATCTTACCTTCAAGTATTTATGCTAAAATTATACAGTCTTGTCAAAGCTATAATTAAGTTATTAAAACTGAGTTAGGGTAAACACACGAGCAAAAATAAGAAAAGCTAGAATTAGTTGATAAACAATCCATATATTGATCAATTTTTAGTCATCACACATTTAATTAAGGCCATTCTACAGTCTTCAAGACTTATATTAAACCAGCATCCAACTTCACACAGTGAATATTATATATCAAACCAGCAGCAATTGCAACTTTACATTAAATTTGTTCAAATAACATATAGCAAATTTTGCTTTAGGAAAAAATACAAAACATTGTTTTGTTTTCTACAATATTAAAAACTTTTATCAATATTAATTTTGTTTAACTCATTTTATATGCCTATCACATAATGATAGTATACATGTATTAATAAGGTGCATTAATTCTGATAATTAGCTTTATAAACCTCAATAGTAAATGCACATCAGTCCCGTTTTATAATAGGTGTATAACTTAACAACGTTCATAAGCATAAAATAAATTTAATGCTATTAACTATTTATGGACAATCACAATTATCACTAAAGCATTTTGTCCAATTTTTATAGCCCTTTAAATTCACAATTTACTTGCAAAATTGCAGCCAATACCAAACAAGTACAACCTTTTTATACAACAATTGAAATATTGGGATACATTTTATGATCCCTTTAAAAATTTATAATATATAGTTAAGATCTGCTTAATGCATTTTAATGCTAACACAGAAAAAATAATTGCACACAAATATTAAAAATTCCCTCTGAAAACAATAGTAATCAAATTAAGGAAAATAAACCATTTAGGTTGTGATAATCTTATTAAAAGAAAAGGATAGGAATAACCAGCAAGGCCTTACCGATCGAAAGAGTCACAGCAGGTGGAAATTCTTGTGGTCACAGAGGTTCACTCGAAAGTTTTTACATTTTTGAAACGTTTCGCATCGTGGAGATGCTTCTTCAGTCACAAGAAGAAGTAGAATCATTCTACTTCTTCTTGTGACTGAAGAAGCATCTCCACGATGCGAAACGTTTCAAAAATGTAAAAACTTTCGAGTGAACCTCTGTGACCACAAGAATTTCCACCTGCTGTGACTCTTTCGATCGGTAAGGCCTTGCTGGTTATTCCTATCCTTTTCTTTTAATAAGATGAAAACAATAGTAAAACAACTAAAAGCAAAAGCAGTAAAAAACATTGTATTATCATATAGGCAAACAATCAATATTAAAATATTACAGTTTAGTCTCTACTTCTACAAAACATGAAAATAAAATTTGAGATTACAAAGCAGCAAAGTGTGTGTCTGTCTAAATTTGAGCTACCATACTGTAATTGAGATAGATATTGTGTTAAAAACAGTGGTGTATATAGGCATGAGGGATTTTTGGGGTTAAAATCAGATTGTATTTTGTAGTAATGACACAAGTTGTGATTTCCTACACTAACCATTTCTTATGACAAAACCCTCTAGAAACGTTTTTTTTTTTTTTTTTTTCTTGGTAGAAAGAATTGCATGCACTCATGTAACTTGGAAGACCGTGGTAGAAAACCACTCAATCGTAACAACCTAATTATTTTACCATCATTTCTGTTTTGATGACAAAAAAAAAAAAATGGTATTATTAAATTATTGATATAATAAAATTATATATTTATGATAACAATATATACAGCCTATTTGCTTAAGGCTGAATGAGACAGACATTGTTGCGTGCGGCTGGAGTGGTGGAGGAGCGGGCAAAGAACGCCTGGCTTTGCCTTGATTAACACAGAGGCTCACGTATAATAATCTAAAGCATAACAGAATGTGTTAATATAAATAATATATGTTGCACCATTGTGATAACAAAGTCAGCACTTTGCGCATTCTGTAACTAAACCTCGTATCTTGTTAATATAATAAGACTTATTGGATTTTTAAAAATGTTCTAAAATAATTTGCATTTGATCTGCTATGATGATTTAAAGTAGAGTGAGCGATTGCATTTCTTTTAATATTTTATTTTCTAAAAATAGTTTAAGCTGCCCTCTATTGAGAAATGAAAACCAAAAAATTCCATCTCAAATAGTTTCACCACAAAAAATTCCCAAAGTTGGGGTTTCGGAGGCCTTTGACGTGCAGCCTTATGGAACATAAAACCGCGTTTTACTCCAAAATTTTCTGAACTATGCTACCATTTAAAAAATACCTACGTAATCTATGATGAATTTTTTAATGGATTTTTAAATAAAAAAAAAGATACGGAGCCGTTTTTTCGGAAAAAAATCTTTAAGTTTTTGCGGTTTAATTCCCATAAAGATTTTCATGATTTTTTTCCAAGAAAACGACCCCGTAAAATTTTTTTTTATTTGAAAATTCATTAAAGAATTCATCATAGATTACGTAAGTATTTTTTAAATGGTACCATATATAGTTCAGAAAAAGTTGGAGTAAAACGCGGTTTTATGTTCCATAAGGCTGCACGTTAAAGGCCTCCGAAACACCAACTTTGGGAATTTTTTGTGGTGAAACTATTTGAGATGGAATTTTTTGGTTTTCATTTCTCAATAGAGGGCAGCTTAAACTATTTTTAAAAAATAAAATATTAAAAAAAATGAACTCGCTCACTCTACTTTAAGTTTCTTATATGGGAATACTCTATTTATATAGCTTAAACAATGCACATATAATTTTGGAAAAAAGTTTAGACAGTAAAACAAGATACTCAATGAATCAGGAGTACATATTGGTGATCAAGATATCACACAAGCTGAGTTTACATTTTGATTCATTTTACAAGCATAAAATAATTATAATAAATCTTAACACAACACTTCTTAGAAGTAATGAATTTTTATAAATTATACCTTTAGTTTTAAGTTAAACCAGATTTAACTTACTGATCCCTTTTTCTACTTTGTTACAGCCTGCATGAATAGCAAATGTTGAACTTACTGAAAGGCATAGGTTTTTTCATTTATGTATTAACATTTGATGGTAAAAAATATTTGGTAAAATTATTTATATATATATTTTTTAAATTTTTTGCATGTTATGCAATGGATAACTATTATGATTGTTTGTAGTTATATACATGAATAGAGTACAAGAAAATGTATAACTCAGATTTTTTAACATTTGCTCTAAGTAAGATTGAGAACTAAAAAAAAAAAAAATAATAAAAAATATATGAAAATTAAACTATAATACCTTTGGGCATCAATTAATTATGAATGAAATTCATAAATACAGAAAGCATCTTTGTAGTGTAATTATTATTTTTATGGATCCTCCCTCACCCTAAGAATCTACAAAAAATCAGAGCAGCATTACTCTTTGTTCATGCACACATTCAATAAAAAAAAAATCAATCATGTCAGCTATCCACTTTGAGATCACGTCAACCAACAGTCAAAAATTTAACAAAAATTGCAATGTAAATTATAACAGTAGCGACTACATTATTTTTTTTTTGTTTAATTATGATAATTTAAGTGCATGCATTTCTAAATCTATTTTTTTTTTTTACTTGCATCATGTTATTAATGTATGTTTAATCATTTTATGAGTGTAGATATAAGATTTATAGAGCATCATTTTAAAAATATACAAATAAAATTTGTTCTTAAAAAAAATGTAAGAGAGTTAGTTGCACAGTAAAAGATCTGAAGTGTTAGTAGATGCAGGGTTAGCTCAGACATCGTGCACAACACCACGAGGAGGAGGCGAGGGGGACACTCCAAGATCAGCGCCACTCACGTCTGTGCTTGTGGCACCCTCACCAGACCTCTGCAGCTCCTCAAGCTTCAGTTTGGAGGCCACTAATGCCTCCTGCAGCTGGCCAATCAGCACACGCTGCTCATCAATCTAAAATATTTAGGAAACAGTCAAGAGTACATCCTTCTGATTTACAACTAATGGAAGCATTAAAAAAAACATAAAACTTTCAACATAATATGTAGATGTAATTATTCACTTTTGCCTGATATTATCAAATTTTGTGTGTGCTAACTATTTACCCCCGTTTTTATCAACATAGAGATTTAAATTTGACTCTATCTCAATAAAAATAGTGGTAAATAATTAGCATTTGCAAAAATTGATAATGTCAGGTGAAATAGAATAATTATTTCTTTATCTTTTGTTGAAATTTTTAAGTCTTCTTTAAAATGTTTCAAAGTACACTGAGGCAGTTGATAACATAATTTTGATCTCCATCTATCAATGCACTAGAAAAGTTGAACACACTGGTAATAAAAAATAAATGCATTTAATTGTGATGTAAACTAAGATTTCCTATTACTGTACATGTCATAGAAAAAAATGTTTTTGTTTTAATAATTCAGTAGTTAAATTTTTATAAAGTTACATTAAATAATGAATAACTTGCAAACATATTGTTAAATTATCATAAAAATAACGAACCTCTTTTTCTTTACTAAGCAGAGATGTTTTCAATTCCTCTGGACTCATTTGATGGATCGCTACTGTTCTCACTTGGGATCTGGAACATAACAATAACAGTATAATTACAATGGGGCAAAAAGTAATCTATTAAAATTATATATACATTATATCATAATTTATAAATAATTTTTAAACAATGCATGGGGAATACATGACCAATAAGTTCCCAATAATAGCAAGTAAAAAAACAAGCAACTCCAAAACTTGTTAATTAATGAAGCTGTACACTTTCATTAAAAATAAATGCTTAGGTCTCAAGTTAACAGATTCACCGAGGGTCGACATGTTTTGTCAAGCAGACAAACGCACCTGCTTGGTGCAGCGTCGGTGCTCATTCGTGAGATCATCTCGTCCTTGGCCCGCAGCATCATTTCCAGTTCCTCCAGACGTCGCTCCAGCCGTACAAACTCCTGCCAGACAACGGAGAATGGTCTCAACTACCCGTTTCTAAACTGTTTCATAGAGACATTACCCGGCCTGATTTGCAACGGTTATATCTCCAGGAGACAAGTACACTCGGATTTGCAATTTTAGTAAGAATTACTTTGGTATTACAAAAATATTTCAAGTTCTCTAGGCTTTCATGGACTGTGTATCACAACACCCAGAAACAGAGCAGGGTAAAGTTTAGCTGTTGTATACTTTGAGACAGCTGGAATTTATCCATGAAAACATGGTTAACTTAATTTGTTTTGGAACCAGTTCTTTGTCTGTCTCACAAAATTGCAAATCAGTAATTTTGCATAATATATTGCAATGATAGCAAATCAGGTAGGAATAACATCATGATTACAATGTACAACCAAATAATGCTTCAAAGTAATTCAAGTTAAACTAATATGGAAAAAATTACAATAAAATTTAAATTTCTATTTCTTTTACTTTTTTTTTTTACATATAATTATAATGTATGCATTGATCGTTGAGTAAGCAATTTAATTGTCAAAATGCACTGGCTTACACAAGAACCATGTATGATCATAAATTTATAAGCTAATCATCTGATATATTTTTCATTGAAAAGATCAAGCCCAGTCCATTAAAAAAAAAAAAAAAAAATGCACGAAAAAGTAAAAATGGTAGTTGGAAAAATGGCATGTTTATATTCATATTTTTATATTGAACATGATACAAAATATTATGACATAATATTTAGTTAACTGCAGCAAAAAAGAAACATACTGTATTTAAATGCAATAATTATATAATATAATTATGCTGTAGCTATAACAAAAATTGTAGCAAGATCATTACCTTTGTTTTGTGTTTATCAACTGAATTTGTTTGACATGATTCTTGATCTGCAGATGAAGCAGTCTAAAACACACAAATTATTGGTAAAATGAAGAAAGAAATAAATCTATTTTGACTTGTCATTGTGCCTATTAAATGTCAGCCTACTACATTTTCACAATGCTCAATGCCAACTGCAGAGATCTATTTCAGTCTCTTGAAGCTTGAGTCTAGGGGAAGCTAGAAGGAGGGGAGGGGGTGGATATAAATAAACTCCTCTAAGCCACATGTGCTCTGCATAGGTATGAGGGGAAGTCAACTATGTTTATGTATTAAAAATATTATCAACAAAAAAATACAGGAAAGGGGGGAGAAGAGGAGAGGGGGGGGGTAAAAATAAAACTGACTACTTTAAAAGATTGTTATGCCTTACATTAAAAAATAAGATTGTGGGATTGTTTAAATAAATAATAAGAATTGATAGAATTATATCATCAAGTTCTTACAACTTTAAAAAAAAGAGAGAGAAAAAAAAGATGCCACCCTACAAATGAATAAATTAAAACTTATTATTTTTAGTAAAAGTCTATTGTCTAAAGTAAGATATAAATACAAATAGACATGACATGGTAACTGCATGTTAATTAAACGGCTTAATTTATATGAAATTAACTTAAACGTCCGGGGGCATACATGATCAAAATGTGTCAATTGCCCCAAAATACCAACCAACCAACCAACTTAAACGTCCACTACACTACAGAGCGGAAGTATATATTAACTTTTTTTTAATCTTACTCTGTGTTATAAAAAAATATATTAATCGAATAATGAGTAAAATTAGTAATTTACTGGAGTATTATAAATTTTTAATAAATGTTTAACAACATCAAATTAAGGCTCACCCTGGACTCATTTTCAGACCCATCGCTGCTCACAGATGCAGGACGCTGGTGATCTTTTCGAGGCTTATCATCAGGACTTCCAGGCTGCAAGCAAGTTCCATCAAACCATTAAAAAAATGACATAACACCAATATATTCCATCTGATCACAGCTAAACAACTTTAAAAAAGTAATGATCTTTATTTATATAATTTCTATTTGAAGAATAATGTTTTATACTTTTTATAAATCTTGAAATCAAATGTTAACTTAATTAATATATTTTTATTAATTAGAATAAAAATTTGCTTAAAGGAGGGGAACCGCTTCAGCTTTTATATTTTTAATGTTTTATAAATAATGTCAAACTTACTTGTGCACCAAAAAAATAGTCACCACCCTCCTCCTTCCACCATTTCAGCAGTTGATTTTCAAAAAGTGCGCCAAAGAAAATTGGGGCTTATGACGTAAAGCGCCATGATAGGTCAAGCGCAACCAATCGTCGATCTTGACGTCATATGCCCCAATTTTCTTCGGCACACTTTTTAAATGTCAACTGCTGTACTGGTAGAAGGAGGAGGGTGGTGACTATTTTTTTGGTGCACAAGTAAGTTTGACATTATTTATAAAACATTAAAAATATAAAAGCTGAAGCGGTTCCCCTCCTTTAACCTACAGATTTATTTTATTTTTTATTTTAAACTTTTGTTGGTTGCAGTTTGATGGTTTCAGTCAAGAACAAGCTAATTATCAATATTTTACTAACGTCCACTTGCCGTAACGCAAAGCTTTATTTGCTGCACTCTATGGACAGTAATAAATTGCCCGTAAGGCAAAACTTTATTTGCTGCACTCTATGGACAGTAATAAATAGAGTATTGAACTCAAATTTTTTTATTGCAGAAATGGATAGAGTGTGCAAAGTTATGCTACCCTGATTTTTTTCAGATTTTTTAGAACCCGGGAACTATTTTTAAAAAATTATTGAAAGTTCTTTTTGTGACGTCATGAGACGCCGCTCCTTAACAAAAAGATAGGACTTACCGCCGCGTGACGTCACAAAAAGGACTTTCAAGAATTTTTTAAATATAGTTCCTGGGCTCTAAAAAATCTGAAAAAAATCAGGGGAGCATAACTTTGCACGCTCTATCCATTTCTGCAATAAAAAATTTTGAGGTCAATACTCCATTGTTTCTAGACTGGCACAACAGATTCAAGCTCTCCACACTCACCTTTTCCCTCTTGTACTTCTTGACTTCTTTACGCAGGGCATCCAGCAGCATGCTCTGGTAGTTGAGCTGCATCTGATGCTTGTCGTCGCGCTGCTGGGCTTGCTTGAGACGCTCCTCGAGCTGCAGGGCTGCGTCGTGCTTGCCGGCCACCTCCATGGTCAGAGCCTTGATCTTGTCTTCCCGGTCACACGCTCTCTGCACAAACCGAGCAAATTACAAACAAGCTGTCAATATTTTACTAAAGTTCACTTGTTGTAAGGCAAAACTTCCTCTCCCTTGTCCGGAATAATGATCTATCTGCCTACCACGTTTGTTGAAATAATGAGCTATATCTGTTATATCAGGTGAGCACAGTACAACAGTAGTAAAAACTATAAAATGCTCATTTCTTAGTCAGAAAACTGGGAGTAAGAAATGGTCAGGTATTGGTATTCACAAAGTCAAATAATATAGATACAATAAAGGCTATGTTTTTATATTCCTAAGCCAAAAGCCTTCATATTTGCTTCCCTCGACACCACTCCAAATATTTGAAAATATTGAGGATAAAACTCTGGCTGGCTTCTTCAAAATATTTTAGAATATCTAGGGAATCAGCTGTGGAATAAAAAAAGGAAGCCAAATATATATTGTGAATGCATTATCAAAAAATAATATATACTGTAGATATTTCAACAGCATGTACTGACCTTTTCAAAGAGTCTCTTTTGAGCCACAGCTCTCTGAAGCTCCGCCTCCTTTTCAGCAAGCTGCACCTTAAGTCTAATCGTCTCTTCATTTTGATAAGCTGGAGGCTGTAGACATGAAATGAGTAATGAAAATTTTGTCATATTTTTTTAACCTTGAAAATCATGCTGCAAAACGCTGTCATGTCATAGTGATCCAAATATTTAACACAGAAGCTTAGGGGAAAATATTGCATGATTATGATGTCACAGCATCTTTCACTTAAATTTTGAGGGTGTTATAGAGGTAAAAAACACACACACACACGCACTGAAAAATATTGAAAATACATAACTCAAAGTACTCTATTCAAATACTGTATGCAATAAAAAATTTCAAGGGTTGTCCCTTAAGTCAAAGAAAAACAGATTTAAAAAGAAGCTTCAAAATATTGTTGTTGTCCAATGGTAGAATGGGGTACTAAAAAAAAAAAAAAAAAATCAAGTTTTTGTCAATATTTCAAAAGGCATGAGAATTTCATGAAGAAATAGGCTCCTATTACAGCATTCTACGACAATTTCCTGATTTTATATGAATTTTTAAAATCTTGCAAAAATGATGTCACAATGGAGTGTTGTCCTCAATTTTTTTATTGCAGAAATGGATAGAGGATGCAAAGTTATGCTATCCTGATTTTTTTCAGATTTTTTTGAGACCTGGAACTATTTTTAAAAAATTATTGAAAGTCCTTTTTGTGACGTCACGCGGCGGCAAGTCCTATCTTTTTCTTAAGGAGCGGCGTCTCGTGACGTCACGAAAAGGACTTTCAATAATTTTTTAAAAATAGTTCCCGCGCTCTAAAAAATCTGAAAAAAATCAGGGTAGCATAACTTTGCACCCTCTATCCATTTCTGCAATAAAAAAAATTGAGGACAATACTCTACTTTGCGTCTTAAATGGGAAAATAGATCAGTTAGCATTGCAAAATCCCATACTTAATATTGAAATGTAACCAAAACTTCATTTGCAAGGTATTCAGGTGCTAGAATCATGATAATGAAGGTTTCAAATTCCTACCTCAATAACTTTTCATTTTATCAATGTTAACTTTAACTTATCCATTTTTTCTATTTAAGAAGCAAAGTTGTGACGTCATTAAAAAAAAGCTATAAAAATTCATATGGAATCAGTAAATTGCCATAGGGCTCATTCTTCATAGAATTCACAGAACTTTTTACTAGTATTGCTAACTCAAATACCGGTCAGTACCTCATTTGTTATTCAACATCTTTCTGGGACTCTTGATACCCAGTCTGCACGCCAGCCACTCAAATAGTAGTAACTGACCTGAGAGTCTTGTTGATTTCTTAGCAGGTCATCTAGTTGCCGTTCTCTTTTAGCTAGTTTATCTTGAATTTGTCTCGACTCACTTTGAAGTCTATCAATAGTCCTGAAAAATACAATTTAAAAAGTCATACCTGCCTTTTTATCTGCCCTATCAAACCTGATGGGAGAGTTGGAAGTTAAACATGACATGCATGACATTGGGTACTTTGTAAAGTATGTCTTATGTTTATCTAATTTATATAACTTGATTTAAAAATCTTATTAAAAGAAAAGGATAGGAATAACCAGCAAGGCCTTGCCGATCGAAAGAGTCACAGCAGGTGGAAATTCTTGCAGTCACAGAGGTTCACTCGAAAGTTTTTACATTTTTGAAACGTTTCGCATCGTAAAGATGCTTCTTGTGACTGAAGAAGCATCTCCACAATGCGAAACGTTTCAAAAATGTAAAAACTTTCGAGTGAACCTCTGTGACCACAAGAATTTCTACCTGCTGTGACTCTTTCGATTGGTAAGGCCTTGCTGGTTATTCCTATCCTTTTCTTTTAATAAGATTATCACAACCTAAATGGTTTATTTTCCTTAACTTGATTTAACAATCCCCTGACTATTTTATAACAAATTTATGTTTTCATTTGAAGCACATTAAGCCTCAAACCAAGATATACAGTATATTTTTTTCTATGCACCTTGGTTGTTAAGAGATTGGGTAATTACCTCTCCAGCTCACAACAGCGTCCTCTGCACTGCTCAAGGGCCTGTTGAGTCTCAGCCAGCTGAGCCTGTACTGGAAGCAGTGAGTTGCCTTCAGCATCAGCAGATGGTAGGCTGGAATCAGATTGTTCTTGCTTTAATAACTAAATAATTTATTTGTTAAAAAAATATATATAATAGTACAATATAATACAAAACAATAATACATAATGTATAAATATTGGGTAATGCAGCTTTATTCTCTGTTCATTACAAAATCCAATATAAATAAAGTTAATACAATAAAATACAACATAAATTAATATAAAGGAAATATGTTTTGGTACTACTAACATGCTTGTAAAGATTTTTTTTTTTTTTTTTTTTTTTTTATGAAATACTGTAGACAATCCTGAAAGTTTTAATTGAAATTAAATTTTCTCCCTCCATTCTCTTTGCCTTTATAATAACTGGGCACTGTACATATTACGAAAATCTCTGTGTCAAATGTTGTACACTTACTTGTCTTGGTAGAGTTGTTGAAACTGTACCATGTCAGCAGATCTATGCATGAAAGCACGAGTGGCACTGGCAGTTTCTTGAAGTTTATGGTCCAATTGAATTACAGCATGTGTTGAGACTTGCTCCAGTTCGGATGTGGTTTTACAGAGCATAGAAATGGTGTCAAGAAGTTCTGGTACCCACTTTTCATACAAGCTGGCTTTTAGCTGCAAAGATATGAAGGTATATTATTATTATTTAGTGTGGTAACATTAAAATACATGGTAAAAGCTCTTTTTAGTAATTTTCAGGGATTGTCAGTATAATATGGCATATATAATATATGCAGTACTGTATATAACTATATAGAGTTCTATTATATACCTCCATATCTTAAGGCTAGAAATTTGACCAAAAGTTTTCTAAGATTTTCCATGTTTCCCGGGACAGTAGTTACTGTACTGTCACGACAGTTATGTTCTACAGTTGTAAAACTATTGTTCCGTGAATGCATGCATTTTCTCAACTATTATACATAAATTTTCTGGCTTCTGGTCATAAGACACGAAGGTTTCTGATAATGTCACGTAATAATATAGTTCAAAAGCCAAGATAGTGACATTTGTAAATTATGTAAGAAAGAACTTCAAGACAGAGAGCATTTGTTTTGATGCTCTGCATTAACTACGGAACTTGAATCATTGCCTGACCACATGAAGAGAGAAGAGAAGGAATCTCTTCTTTATTGGCTTACTAGAAGTAAAATGGCTTAATAGCCAACACGTGGGCATAAGAAAAGAAAAGATTATACACTCAAGATACAGTAGAAAAAGGTCCCTTCACATAATGGAATCCATAGAAACGCAGCAAGTTTTCCACATACAGTACTCTATTGAAGCAGAAAATCATGTAAATGCTGTAATTTCTGGTTATATATGTACTGTAGCAGTTAGCTATTTGGGGTAAGTAAGTAAAGATTGGTTTATACTGCGGCAGTTGTGGTATGCATATGCATACCGTTATGCATATATGCATACTGTATGTACACCACTATGGCTCACAGTTTGGGGTCCTGCGTGTGCCCGCTATTTGAATGTAGTGAATACTGTAGTATGTCTATCAGTCAAGTAATCTTACGTGGTCTGCATCTTCACCACCTTCCTCTTCAATCCGCCTAATGTCCGCTGCTATCATTTTCTCATAGTTCTTCAGAACGTCCTCAGGAGAATCTTCTTGACTTGCTGCTCTATCAATATTTTCACCACTGAACGCCATTGCTATACATATAGTATAATATAGTAACTTTATCAATTAAAATATCATCTATATTAAATCATGCCAAAGCAATAAAATTTTAGAAACACTAATAAACAGAATTAGAAAGTTGCCAAAAAAAATTTTTTTCAGATTTAGCAACAGCTGGTTGAAAAGTGGGATGGGCTCAAAAACATGTAACTGCTGGATGTTTCTCCACATACGAAAATCGTACACGGAGGAAACTTTGAACTGGCGAAACTGGCATTCTGGCAAAGTGGCAACACTGTGGCGTTGAGATTGAGATCAGATGATTGAGATGTCCAGTGTCCTCAGTTGTCCAGCTTTGCAATTTTAATGTGATTTTACCCTCCTTGTTTTAATACTGTGGATTTTTTTTATTATTGTTATACTGTACTGTATAATATTATATATTTTTAACACTGAAAATACAGTACACAGATGTGATTTTTATATCCTCATTAATCTTTGCACAAGGCTATATTCAGCCTTTTGACTTGCTGTCCCGTACTCTCCGTGCTGCCCTTTCTGTCTATCTCTGCAACATCTAATACTAATATGAAGAAAATATCAAAGCCGTGCATGTCTGATGGTAAGTAAGCCTACACATGATTCATGCGCAAATGAAACATACTGATGTACAGTATGCATATCATACGTATATGATAATGCAGCCTCCTCCAGCCATTCATAATATATTCCGGCCTCTGTCAGAACCAAGGATTTTGTAACATACAAAATCCTTGGTCAGAACATCGTATGTTATGCCATAATAATAATTATGCTTATGTATGATCATGGCATGCAATACTTACAGTATGCATATTTCAAACCTTGGTTTTATAAGCAGGTGCAGAATTGGGGGAGGAATTAAGGGGGATATATGTATGATATGTATACATACATTTCAAATATGCAAATTAGTGATTCATCCTGCACAGCCAAACGTAAACTACAGTAAGGTTTTAAGTTTTAAGTTTTAACCATGTGACTTCTTAATGAAAAAAGGATTTGCTAAAAAAATTAATGAAATTTTTGGACAAACAGACAAATTACTTGATATGAATAAGAAAGTAGGAGAAATTGCAGTGTTGCCAGTTTGTGAGAATAGTTACATTTTTAATATGATAACTAAAAAATCATCTTATGACCTGCCTTTTCTCAATGATATAATGAAGTGTCTTTATGAATTAAAAGAAGTGTGTCTTATTCTTGGCGTTACCAAAGTTGCAATGCCAAAAATTGCTACAGGAAGAGATCAAGTGAGCTGGCCCACTATTAGCAATATGCTCTACAAAGTGTTTGCTGGCACTAATTTTACAGTAAATGTGTACAGCCTGCCTCCAAGAGAGAGAGAGGGTCCAGTAGCATCAGATCCTCCTTCTTTTCTCAGCATAAAACACTACCCACCTCTATCAAGTAAGGATAATGTGATTAAAAATTATCAAACAAACAAAATTGTCACACCAAAAAAAAAAAACAAATCACCTGATAAACATCGTAAAGACATATCAATGTATACCCCCTCTCCAAGGTCTTTTACGCCTCAGATACAAAGGAACGAGATGGGTGAGGAGGAGACAAATATCACACCACCCCCAACCAAATCCCCCACGGAGAACATTGTGATGATTACTGCGGGCAAGCCGCGAGTTGCGATGAGTGAGTTGGTGCAAGCGACAAGTGAGGCGGGCTCTGTGGCGAGTGAGGTGGGTGTGGAGACACATCCCTCCCACCAACTCTTTGCAGACTCCTCGAGCACGACCCGCTTGACCCTCAGCACCCCTCGGACAGGGGGAGTGATGCCTCTTTTCGAGCAAGAAGAAACATCGCATGCTTTGTTTGACGGTTCGTCAGAGACAAGGTATTTGTTAGTGGATGATGAACCGTCAATGGTTGATGAGTTTGAGGATGCTGAAATTGGTGTTCCTTTAGTCACTCGTGACACATTTAATACATCAATAAAAGATTTTAATGACAGCTTACAATCGTTAAATATTTCTCCAGTTAAAGTATCTACAACGGTCAGTACTTTTGATAAGCCGTGCCTTAGGCCACGTCCAACTAAACATGCAATTACCTAGCATTGATTTAATTACGTATGTGTCTATCAACCCTAATAATTGTTCTAATTCTCTTGATAAGCTGCGCATTATGCAGTTAAATATACCTGGTCTTAAAAATAAATTAAAATCTTTTGAGACTGAGTTAGAAAATGAAAATGTTGATATTATTGTAATTTGTGAGCATGGCTTACTGGAACATGAAATAATTTCACTATCATTCCATAATTATTATATTGTTTCCTATTATTGTCGTTCCACTCGGATATGTGGTGGTGTAGCAATTATTGCAAGAAAGAGTCTTACGTCAGAAATATTTAAAGTTACTTCCATAGAATCTTGTTTCGAATGTGCAGCTGCAAAGTTTTCTCTATGTACTTCTCAATCTATATACATAGTTTCTTTATATCGTCCACCTGACAATAGTAATTTTAAATTAAAATATAATGGAAAAATTTATGACACAAATATGAAATTATTTTTACAAAATTTGGAAGATGTTTGTCAAAAATTAATTAAATGTTGTAAAAAAAATGATATTATATTACTGGGAGGGGACTTTAATATTAACTTATTTAAAAAAGATAACATTTGTAATATGTATATGGATTTATTAAATTCTTATAATTTATCAGTTTTAAATAATGTAGCTACAAGAGAAACTACTACAAGTGCCACATTAATTGATCATTTAATAATTAATGACTTGCATTTTGATTCACAAGTAACTACTACCAAATCAACACATTTATCTGACCATAAGTATACTATTGCAGAAATATTATATGAAATAAATTCTGTTAAAATTCAAACTAAAGGTAATTTTACTAGGCATTTTAGCCAAGATAATCTTGATTATTTTCATAGAATTTTACTAAAAGAAAATTGGTCTGATATTTTAAATTCGAGTGTTGATTCTAATACAAAATGGCAGCTTTTTCTTGATATTTTCAATTATCATTTTAATGAAGCTTTTCCAAAGCAAAATAAAAAGAATAAAGTTAACAATAATAGTAAACCACCATGGATTTTAAAAAATCCTCAAATTGAACTTGATAGCATTCGTTTGAAAGAGTTGCATAAGGCCTCTAAACTTGATAAATCTTTGAATCAACAATATAAACATGAACTAACTAGACACAGATCAAACATAAGTAAAGCTATTAAAACAGATAATGAGGATCACATAAATAAGGCAGCAAATAAAATTAAAGCTGCATGGGAAATTATATCCCGGAGTTGTAATGTCAAACCTCCTAAAAATATAGCAATTACAGAATTATTGATTGAAAACGATATTGTAACTGAACCTATTGAAATTTGTAACCATTTCAATAATTTTTTTGTTAACAAAGTAAATTTTATGGTCCATGATGAATTTTTAATTGATTCTGTTTCGTATGATTTTGACAACTTTACACAATTTGAAAATCATCCATTTACTTTTCACCCCATTTCGTTTGATTCAATGCTAAATAATATAAAATCACTACCTAATAAAAATACTGCAGGCCCAGATGAGGTTCCATATAAGGTAGTAAAATACTGCGGACCATTACTAGCAGTGCCATTGGCATATTTAATTAACGAATCTATATCTGAAGGTGAATATCCTAAAGTGCTAAAGATGTCAAAAGTTTTCCCATTGTTGAAAAAAGGTTCTAAACTGGATATTAATAATTATCGTTCCATTTCATCAGTTTCTGTGTTCGGTAAATTATTTGAAAAATCATTGGATGATCAAATTACTGAACATAGATATAATAATGGGCTTATTTCAGACAGTCAACATGGGTTTATTAAAAATAAATCTACAATAACTGCTACTTTTGCTTTGTTAAAATTAGTATATAAATGTATTGATAGCAAAAAATATTGCCTTGCAATTTTTTTTGATTTTGCTAAAGCATTTGATAGTATTGATAAAAATATAGTAATAAAGAAGTTAGCTGATTTAGGATGTAATTTAAAGAGTTTAAAATTGTTTCATTCTTACATGTCAGAGCGCTATCAATTTGTTCAAATTAATGGTGACAAATCTGATATTTTGCCCGTCACCCTCGGCGTTCCACAAGGGGGTAAAATTTCCACTACACTCTTTGGTATTGGGATTAACGACCTGCCTGAGCATGTAGATGCTGAAGTAATAAAATATGCAGATGACACTACGGCATTTGTTTCTGCTGATACAGAGGAGGAGTTGATTCAGTTAGCTAATAAAGTTGTTAAGGATGTTCAAGACTAATGTACTGAGAATAGACTTATGTTAAATAAGGATAAAACTGTGTTTATACAGTTTCATTCTCCCCGGTCACCTCCTGATAAGTCTTATTTGATTAAAATTTTGAATACCCCAATTAAAAGGGTACCTTGTGCGAAATTTTTAGGGATCCATATTAATGAAACTTTAGACTGGACAACTCATGTGAATGAAATATGTAAAAGAATTAATTGGGCAAATTTTGTTTTGTATACATTGCGTGATCATGTATCTCAAAAAACTTTATTCACGGTATATTATTCTTATGTGTATCCTCATTTGGCTTATGGACTAATTTTTTTTGGTAGTTATTCCACTCATTTGAATAGACTCTTCATCTTGCAAAAACGTGCTTTGCGTACTATTCTTCATTTTAAGAAGACAGATACTTGTGTCTCACATTTTAGGGTGAATAATGTTTTAACTTTACCTTCAATGTACATTTTAAATTGTTGTGTATTTAAGCGCAAGTATCCTGAATTGTACACATGTAATGTTGATACTCATTTGTATAATACAAGAAACAAAGATAAAGTTACTACAGAAAGACATAACTCTGCTCAGTTCGAGAAAAGTTCTTTTTATCAAACTGCAAAAATTTATGATTTCTTGCCAAATAGTATCAAAAATATTGAAAGTGACGTTGTTTTTAAAAAAAGTTTAAAAAAAATATTGATTGAAAAAGAGTTCTATTCAGTGAAATCATATTTTAGTAACAAAATTAGTGAAAGTGTTATGATTAATGTACCTGTTAATAATTGATTTTTTATTATTGTATTTATAAATGGTTAAAATTTATATCGATTATGCAATGTTTTATGTTTTGTTTTCAGTGTCTGACGTGAACCATGTTGTATGTACAACCAGTTGTTCCAAAATAAAAAATAAAATAAAATATACTTTGCAACACTCTGCTGCATGCCTCCACCCCCTTTTTTTCAAAATAGATCCACATCAGCGTCAAAAGACCCCTTGGACATGCAGTATGAAGTATGATACCATTCTCCACTGAAATCATGGTGTTGCCTATAGAGGACATAAAGGACCAAGAGATGGCGCTGATGTCTGAAAATTTTGCTCTTTGCATTGAGGATACGGCAATACCTATAGCATGGGGAGATTAATCACAAAAATTATCCAATTTTTAGGAAAGAAATCACTTACGAAGTTGAAATATTTTTTCCTATTTGTCCGAAAGTATTTGACAACTAATTAAGGTGTTGTCATTTCTGTAAAATTATGCTATGGCTGCTGACGTAGCATTTACATGATTTTACAATGTTAATCATATACAGCAATCCTTGCCAGACACACGTAGTTCCAGCAGTTACCACTAGGTTCGCACTAACTTTATGACACCAATATGAGCTTCGTAAATGTGGCACATGACAAGTCAAAATTTTAGGTATGAAAATCCAAGCAGTGTATTTTTTACGGCACTTGCCAAATTTCCTAAACTTGTTAATACCAGGGTCTTCTTTAATAAAGTGCACAAGCTAATTGTAAGTTTCAGTCAATTGGAAACTATTGGAGCATTAATGAAAACTAATCTCAAAAGCCAACAAAAGAGGCTTTTATTTACAGTAAAAGAAATTTAATTTTTTAATGTTTTTTTACTACCTATCTGATTACAGATCAACAGCAAGCAGGTACTTCAGGTATAGGGCAAAAAGACAGTGGATTCAAAGCACAAGTATCCACACCAAGAACAAATATGCAGGTGACTAGAACTGAAGCTCAAAACAAACCGAGAATTTTAAGAGTCCAAACTTCTCCTTCACCCCAAAGCTCTGTATCAAGTACATCTAAAAGTTTGCTACTATCATCTCCTACAATGCAACAGATTCAAGGTACTAAAAAAGAGGTAAAAAAAAACATTCTTATTGCACAAAAACCTGCAGTACCAAAGATACAAGACTCAATAACAACCCAAAATATAATTTTGCGTGCAGTAACTAAATCAAAACCAAGTACCAGCACAGCAACCCTTCAAGGTACTCAACATGTACAATCTTCTGGTACAAAAATAGTTATTCCACCAGAATTCTCGGGCAAAGGACAAAGACTTTTTTTTAAACAAGTTTCCCAAACTGCTGTCCTTTCCTCAAGTCAAAAGCCTGTACCGGTAACTCATTTGACTCAGGGTGGTAGGATGATTTCATTTACACCTCAAATAACTGCACTCAAAAGTGAAAATATAGCTTTACGTAAATCAGCTAACTCTGCAGCATCAAGCAATGTATCTTTACTGGAAGGACAGTACGTCCTTTGTGAATCAGTGACAGAAAATCAACAGATTTCCCCTTCCAGTTCTACAAGTAAAGTCCAGAATGTCCAATCAACAAAAAATTCTCCTAAAGTTACTCCTTTAGCCCCACCAAAAAAACGTAAACAAACTTTAGTAGCAACTAATCTTAACCCTGTAAAAAAGATAATTAAGAAAACTAATCAAAAGAAACATCAAATTCAATTATTTACCAAGACTAAACCTATTCAGTTACCCAAAATACCAACATCTGAAGTTGCTAAACCAAAAATACCTTTAATTCAAAAACAATGCAGTCTTTTGTTGTCTGCTCAAAAAGCTTCTAAGTCAGTCCAAGAAGAGGTACCAGCCCCTGCAAGACCCCAGAGAAGTCTGCGTAGAAGATTGGTCCCCCTGGCTCCAGCTGAGTCTGAAGAGGCTGCCAAGAAGCCCAGACTGCTGGCTCCCAAACCGTACGTGCCAGTGGCAATGATGTGCCGCCTTTGTGGGGAAAACTTGCATGACATGATTCCCATCTTCAGTGCGAAGGGCACCAAGCTTGGCTTGGCGGAGAAGATTTCACTGCATCTGCCTATCGAGGTAAGTTCACAGGACTTGAGTGATTAGAGAAGGAGTTAGCAACTTAGCAAGCTAAAATGATAATAACCTGTACTCTAGTGAAAATCCTACACTCCATACCATAGTTATCAATTCTTTTTCTTTGAATTGTATGTTAGTCTCAAATTATTATATTGATGTGTTGAAAGAGCTAATTCCCTGATATATTGCTGCTTAATTAATATCATATTTACGAGTCCACTTTTTAAAATAAGTTACAAGTTTTAGGTATATTATTTACAACTTTCCTAAAATGCAAAGTGAACACATTTTGCCGTAGATTTCGTTTCATTTTTTACCTCTTACCACTTTTAATACAGTAAGTAATCCAAAATAGGTACAGTACTGCAGTAGGTCTGTTTTTAAATGCTTAATATCTTCACAAATCACAAACATAAGGTTCATAATTATGATTCTAAATTCTCATTTTTATATATATTATTGTAAACGAAGGGACCTAAATTTTAATAATTAAATACTGTACCATAGTATTAATCATTTATAGTTAGATTAAAAAAATTTAATGTTATTGTTACAAGAATTCCTTTGACAGCGTTTACTTCCATTCCCCTGCTCAAAACAAGTTGTTGCAGGTGTTGCGTGAAGATCGGCTGCCGCTGAAAGTGTGTTTGACTTGCGTGACCAAGCTGAACGTTTGCCACGAGCTGACGTTGACTTGCGCTGAGGTCAACCAGAAACTGACGCAGCTGCTTGACACAGAGGATAAGATAAAGGACCAAGGGGTGAGCCAAGCTTTGGGGGGTAGCACTTAAATTAGTGACATTACAGAAGATTTAACTCTAAGAAGATTAGCATACAATTTTATATTCTGAATTAAATGTAACACTTAAAACAATATTAACTTATGTTCAAGTAATTTTATGGTAACACAGTCTAATTACAAAAAATTCTTTTTTTTTTTTTTTTTTAAAAAAAAGCTTTAGGGGTAAGGTAACACGCCCAATGTTAAAAAAAAAAATCCCACACATGAAAATTATGTAAAAAAAAATAAAATGTTCTCCTCTACATCCCCTATCAGTACTATCAGTAGCTAAAATATCAGGTACACGTGTACAGTAGTCAACTTTAAAAATTCATAACTCAAAAACTAGCTTTAATTTGTATACAACCTGATATTTTACCTACTGATAGGGGATATAGAAGACAACATTTTAAATTTCTTTCATAATTTACATGTATGAGATTTTTTTTTTTTTTTTAACATTGGGCATGTTACTGTACCCTTTCTTGATTACTTTTTTGGAACTTCCATGCCATGACAATGTTTGTTATTTCAGGCAAAGAACACAGCAAATAGTCCAATTCCTCTTTATTTGATTGAGAATTCCAATGCTGATGGTTCTCCAATTGAACCCAATGTAAAGGTTAGTATTTATACAAAATTCAATGCATAGCAATAGGCAAAATTACATGTCCGATAAAACTTTGGGATGCATGGCTCAAAATTAAAAGCATCGAAAATAAAGTTGTTATTGTACAGTTGACTAAACAACTCAATATTAATAGATTCCATGAACTTCTTGATGAAAACTAACAATTATGAACACAAGATCCTGTTGCATGCGCTGATTTTGGTTTGTCTTTTTGAATTTGGCCATTACGTTTCAGGAAGGAGAGCCTTCTCGATTGCGGGTGATCACGGAAAAGTTGGTGCACGTGGACAAAAGCCTGCCGCAGCCCGAGCAGATTGCCCAGGTGATTGAGACCGTCAAGGCAGGCCTCGGCACCAGCCGCAACGTCTCTCTCAAGTAAGCAGCCACCAACATCATAACAATAAAATGATTATTTATTCCATTTTTATGTTCAATTATTGCCTCAGCTTATAAGTAGGAGTACATTAAATTTATAAGGATTAATGTCACTAGTCTTAATAGATAGTCAATCACTCTAAAAATTATAGTAAACCTTCCTTACGTTATAACATAAATATTCAGCCAAAAAAAATAGAGCAATAGTCGGTCCAGTTTTTAAGATATACAGGATATAAATAGTGAGAATATCATTGAAAATCTGGCGGCCATTAGTCAAATCAGCATCTTTTTCAACTAAAAAATTGATATCTGAAAAACTGGACTGAATAATGACTTTTTTTACATCAGAAAGTGAATTCATTTTGTTCTCTATGTTCTGATCTAAATTTTATACTGTATTTTTTTTTTCCATCAAAAAATAATTACCACAATGACAATAATCCAATGCTATAGTAGTGAACGTGATTAATTGTAATAAAATTTTACCTTTAAAATGAACAAATTTATAAATTATAAGAAAAAAATTGCTAGACGATGTTAGTTGAAAGCAGTGCACGGCATCATGGTGCACAAACATAAATCATCCGGAATAATGAGCTATCTGCTGTATCAGGTACTATGAGCTGTAAATTGGTAAAGCACAAAGCTTTATTTCACTTACCTGAGATAGCAGAAAGCATCATATTTTTGCACATGATCATGGTAGACAGATAGCTCATTATTTCCAAGGGACTTTATTGTGGCTGTAAAGTTCATGTTACTTTGGTTTGAGACAAGCAAAATTTAGATGCATCAAAAATATAACAAAAAAATTGTCTCTAACACAAATGACCCATTTTTATTGCAGCACATTGTACAAGTCGGTGGTCCAGCAAGGAACTGTTATGAACCAAACAAGGATAGAAGGGGAAAAAATTCAGCAGAACCCTGCAGCTAAGAAGTACAAGTGCTTCGTTTGCAACGACACCCTGCCTAGCTGGTTCACGCTGATTGAGCACCAGCTTCTCAAGTTCAGGTGTCGTACTTGCCAGGCCAGGTTCTGTACTTTAAAAGCCAGAAAGGCTCACCACCGTAAGACCCACCAAAAGAAAGTTCACGTCTGCTACAAGTGTAAAGTACATTTCGGAACCAAGGAACTGCTAGTTAAACATAAACTTAAAAATCACTCGATGATTTGTGAATGCTGCTCAAAAATTTTTATTTCTAAAATCGCATTAGTTGGTCACATTAGAACAAAATTAAATGAAAAATATTATGTATGTAAAGATTGTGGAAAAAAATGTTATACACGAGGTCGTTATTTGTATCACACACAACATAATATTTGTTTATTTAGAAATCAAGAAAAAATGTATTCTTGTGATACTTGTAGTAAGAAATTTAACAGTGAAATTAAATTAAATTCTCACAAAGAAACTCACATGCCAGACTACGAGAGCAAATTAAAATTTGAATGTAAACAATGTAGTAAACGTTTCCTTATCAAAAGTAAACTCTTCAAACATATAGCATTTCATGTTAGAGATAAAGATAGACCAATCCAATGTACATTATGTCCAAAAAAATTTGTACAAAAGAATCAACTGACATACCATATGGAAGTCCATTTAAATGTAAGAAAATATGAATGTGATCATTGTAAGAAAAAGTTTTTACATAGAGTTCATTTAGTCAAGCATATATCAAATAAACACATTAATACATACTTCACATGCCTTGTATGTAACGACAAATTTCAAGAGAGAGCAGCTGTGGAAATTCACTGTGCTACACATACAGATAAGGAAAAATATAAATTAGAACAACATTCAGTATATAAAATTATAACACCATACCAATGTAGTTATTGTGGTAATTATTTAGCAACACAATATAGTCTTCATAAACATATGAAACGTCATGTTGATAAACAAAGTACGTACTTTATGTGTGAAATATGTGGTAAGGATTTCAGTACTAGCGGCAGATTAGCCAAACATTTATCAGAACATGATGAAAAATATATCCCTGATGATAAACAAGTATCAGAAACAAATAAAACAGTACCTTTAAAACGGTACGAATGTAATACTTGTTTGAAAAAATTTGCAACCACAGTTCAATTAACTGCTCATTCTTCAAAACATACAGGTATAAAACCATTTAAATGTAATTTATGCGAAGCAACATTTACTACTAAAATGTGTAGAAATAATCATGAATTACGGCATAGAGGAATTAAAAAATATGTTTGTGGAGTGTGTAGTAAACGTTTTTATGCTAAATATAATTTAACTATGCATGAAAGAGTTCATACCAAAGAAAAACCATATAAATGTAACTTCTGTCCCAAAGAATTTCCTCGCAAGCCTAATCTAACGTGTCATCTTAGAACACATACAGGCGAAAAGCCGTACGTGTGTGAAGTGTGTAATCACGGATTCACTCAAAAAACATCACTAGACAAACATATGTGCATTCATACTCAGGAAAAAATGTACAAGTGCATGTACTGTATGTTTTCTTATAATAAAAGAAAAGAGTTAAATGAGCATCAGGAAGTTAATCACGGAATTTTACAAGAAGATCCTTACATAATTAAATTAAATGTAGATAATCAGATTAATCAGGAGGACCAAGATATTAATTATCAGATACAGATCATTGAATCAGAAGAAATTCATGACTTTTAGTGATGTTTTTCATTATTATTTTTAGTTTGCTACTACTTATTATTTTTACTTTAAATTCTGCGTTTTAGTAGAACTTTTATGTTTGCAAACCTAAATTTTCAAAATTGTTTTATATTGAAACTTGGTGTGTAGACTTAGACTTATGCTGTGAAACAAACAGTCTGTGCAAAATTATTGAGACTATTTTTATAATCATCAGTACTGTTGATGCAAGTAATAGCTTTAAAATTGTATGTTTTATATATGTAATGTATGGTTGATTTTATTGATATTAATTAAATGCAGTCTTGTTTTATTTTGTAATAACGTTTTTTAAATTACTATAATATAATTTTTATTTTTTCATAAATTAGGCAAGAAAATAAGTGTGTTTTTAATAAGTTTGATGGCATTGTTATGACAATGTTATGTTCTATTAAAATAATATTACTGTTATGGCATGGCTGTTATGGTAAAACTAATAATGATTATTTTGAAAATTTGTTGATCCTTAAATGGTGCATTGTTTTATAGAAAGCTGGTTGAAGGTTCATGCATATATAATTTAATTGAGTCGATCATTCTTTTAATTGCTTTAAAAATGTGTCTTAAAAAGGATATATTATTTATTTTTTTCTTCCCCTCTTTTTTTCTGGAGTGCTTACCGGGATAATATACTGTAAACATTATTGTATTAGATTAAATTTCAAGTCTCTTGTACGTTTCTGACTTGTTAAAGGGACAATGCAATCATGAATGCTTAAAAAGTTTCTGTAAGATATGTTAATGCGAGAAATGAGTAAATTTCCGTTTTTGGAACATCCCCCAAATTTATAAAAATTAATTAAATATAGAGAGCCACAGGTCAATTGCACAGGCAACATCACACTGAGGACGGCTGGGCGGGAGGAAGGGGGAGTGAGTTACATGGAGAAGAGGCAGCAGTGTTGCCAGGTGATGAATATGTGACATCACGTTCCTCCGGTCACACTATTCATAGGGCGCTTACCCTGGGGCACTCGCCACCGTGCGGCATGTATTCATACTCAGTTGATGGTTAACGTTTGATTAAAAAATACTTATTTTTAAGGTCCCCTGTCCCTTTAAGTACTGTACATATATTATATACAGTAACACTTGTGAAGAAAATGTAATGATAAAAATAAAAATAAATTACATCATGTTAATTTTGTATATTTTTAATATTTTACAATTAAGTGTAAATAGAAATATTAATTAATAAAAAAAATCAACCAACTTGTGTTTTTTATTGATGTTTATAGTAAGCTTCTTAGGACTATATATGCGTCAACAAAAAAAAAAAAAACATAATACTATTTAATTAATGTTTAATTACTTAATTGTATATGCCTAGGTAAAAAAGCAATTGTAATTCTGTAATGATCTGCTACAAAGTAATATTTTAACTTGTTTTAAAATATTATAATTTTGGGTTGATAGTAAAATACTTTGTATGTGTTTGTTATATTTATTGAGTTTTAAAAGAGTACAAGTTCACATTAAACACTTTTTTGATAAGGATAAAAAACTAATATCAATTTCCAAACTAATACAGTTATGACAGTATAATATACTTCTTCTTTTTGGTTTTACAATTTTGTGAATCCAGCTATCCTGCAGCAGCACTCTGTAGACAATATTTTGTCTTTAATTATTATTTTGTTTTCCTGTTTAAATTAAAATGACAATTACTATTTATAATCACGACACAAAACAATTTTAATTAAATACTTTCTCACATCATCACCAATTATAAATAAGTATATGACAAGAAAAAACATTTATTTTTAATACTATATTTATATAAGAAATACTTTTGTTTCCTGCTCCACTATTTTGGAGATTTTTTCAATAAAATTTACCTTTTGCATCTAATATTAGAATACATCTTGTTATATATTGATAAACAACAATAAAATAGTTTTATTTCTATTTTGTTGTCATATATTAACCACTTGAACTTTGCACGTACTGAAGGAGAATTAAATATTTAAACACGTTTATCTGTTAGAGGTGATATTATAGCAACTATGTCCAGGCCAGCTATGTATTCATTCAACGTTTTGTGTTATCAGTATACACAATCCAGTCTTCGCATTATTATAATCATAAAAAAAAACATTGTTGCTAATATTGTATAATTTCAAAGATCTCAATTTTCCGTTTATTCTTTTTATTGAATTCTCTCAGCTAGTACCTTTTGAGGATAATATTTATAGTTTGCTTGCAGCAAAGCTAAAATAGATACAAAATCATTCTCTTGTTGGCCAATATATATCATACTATATTTTATAATATATACATACAACATTAAAATTGAATAATAAATTAATACTATGAAACAACAATTTTTACCATATAATAATTAAAGGAATGCTACAAAATTTGACAGTGTTCTTTTATGTTTAAAGTGAAATTTTTTTTAAGCTTAAAGAATTTTTAGAAAGTTAAAACAAAAAAAACTATTTCATTTTATACACTGCATATATAATATTAATTTAATTTTTGTAAAATAGTTCAGACTTCTAAAACTTTGTAATCAAAATCTGATGTAAATTTTTTATTTAATTACATATAATGTTAAATTTTCTTCATTTAAGAATTAAATGTAAGAAATTTTTGATGTTATATCTTAAACAAAAATAATACTGAAATTAAAATTTATTTCATTGTACAATCCTTGCCTCTGAAAAGTTCCCTTCTACAGCCTTGTTAATTGCCATGCCCTAGCTGTGTTATCTTTATGTGACATGGTGATTAACAAGACTACATGAGGGAAATTTTCCTAGGCACTGAAAATAATTTACAATTGAACAGTTGCAAACTTTTTGAACTCTCCTTGTCAAGGTATAATTATAAAGATGCAGCCATGCATGCAGTTCTACAAAATACATGATTTATATATTTTTTAAAGTCTTCTTTTACACATTGATATCCCAAGATCTTGGTGGTTTCATACCCACAAGATATTGGAGATAAAAGAGCAAATTTTCTCGTACTTTATGATATTTTGAGCGTACAATTAATCAAATATTGTTTTGTGGGATTGTGTATATATTATTACATTTTTATAAGTCATATATACATGCACCTATATGTATTCAACTATAATTACACCTTTTTTCCACAAATAACTATTATTAGCTGCATGGTTCACATCACACATGTATTTTCTTTTATCATTACAGGTGTTAGATATAATTTGGCTGTCAATTGTGTATAACATGCACCCTAATAATTTTTGTTTTAAATCAATTTACATTAATTAGTTTTTAAAAGTGACACTATATTTATATGAATAAATTTTGCGCGAGAAAGTATGTATTTTCATGATGATTTCCAAAAAAATGTTAATTTGTTAATCCTTTTATTTTTTTAATATATTTTTTTGCTATGTACTGACCGACAAAGCAATGCTTATATTTCATGCGTATTACGTCATATAAAAACAATTAAAGCATTATAATATATAGAGCAGAGTGTTTCTCTTCTTGAGATTTTTTTTTTATGCATACTTTTTTGTAGGAACATCCTTTTTGAATATTATTTCTAACTATAAACGTTATAACGTTTATAATATACTTAAAGGACAAATTAATAAAATTATACTCCCGATTTTGGAGTTATTTCATTATTATAATAATATTTAAATTGTAGGTATTTTTTTTTTATTTATTTAAATTTGAGTTTTTATTGAGTTTTTTTTATATAGTGTTTAATTTGTTTTTGGATGATTTTATTATTAAATAAAGGTAACGCACAGTTGTATTATATATTTTGCCTGACAGGATATAAGGCCTCATTTGAATTTTTCAAGTATTTAAAATCAATATTTTTAATTGCTGATGATAGCAAAAGTTTATAATATTTACTTTTAAATACATCAGGTGAAATTTTTTTAATGTACTAATATTGTAAATTTTTTTTTGTTATCATTTTAATGAGAGCTTTAAATCGTGAAAAGTTTAATGCATATTATATTAATAAATTCATTAATGATCCATAGAATGCAATGCTTTTTAAAAACGAATTCAAATTGTTTTTTTTAAAATCTTATTTTTATTGTGTAATATATACAAGAATTAAAATAAAATGTGTATATATTTTAATTCAATAACATTGCCATTCTTAATAATCATTGAACTTGATTCATCCAATGCATATTTTTAATAATATTTTGCATAACAAGTGTTGCACTATATAATGTTAAAATTTATATTTCATAAAATTTATTTTGTAAACATCTGTTTTATAATATTGAAGCAGTATAAGTGAAATGTGTATATGTAATACACAAATTCACTTTATAATATTGAAGCAGTATAAGTGAATTTGTGTATATGTAATACACAAATTCACTTTATAATATTGAAGCAGTATAAGTGAAATGTGTATATGTAATACACAAATTCACTTTATAATATTGAAGCAGTATAAGTGAAATGTGTATATGTAATACACAAATTCACTTTATAATATTGAAGCAGTATAAGTGAAATGTGAAATGTGTATATGCAATACACAATTTCACCTTTTTTTTTGTTTTTTTTTTAATTTGAGCCTGTTAATAACAACATTTTGTGTTATTATTATTTTTAATTGCTTTAATATATTTTGATTTGATGTGAGAGTCGATATTTGCAGAGTTATATTTACGATAAATCGTAATTATATGCACTTGCAGCTTTGGTGTCGGGTATATACTAATAAGATGGTCCCGCAAAAGGTATATATTTTTTTTTTTATGTCTACAAAATATTAACAGTTATATATATTTATATAGACACATATTTTATGCAATTTTTTTGTGTTTCTAAATGACAAAAATTACCTTTATATACTTAATATTAATAGTGTGTGTCTGTACAGTATATAGATGCATTTAATATTTAAATAATAATATATACTATAGATAATAACAAATAATCTCAACAAACATTTAGATTTAAATTACAATGTACATGAAACACGCAGTTTTGCAAATATATTGTTATTGAGGAAAGTATATACGCAAGTAAGTGTACGTGTATATATTTTATACCATTACACTCATCAATTTCTTCTCTAAAATTTTCCGTCAACATTCCCTTTCCAAAGAAAAATACAATTAATTCATACCAAAGATAATTCAAGATGTTAAACTTTTATGTGAGTTTACAATTTTTCTAAAGAAGGCCAATGTTACAGTTAAATTTACATGAATTAATTTCTCAAGTAGCCGGAAGTGTAAGGTTTCTAGTTTTCCTGATCATATACTTCAACGTTACATTTTCACATATAGTTCAATATTTCTACGTCAAACCATTCTGTAACATTTTAAAATTGAATTACAAACAGAAGAACTGATAACTTCACACTTCCGGCTACTTCCGGAAGTAATATCAAATTAATTTGACTGTATTTAAATGGCCTCCACTTCAGAGCGAACTATATACTTTTATTTTAAGAGCCTGACATCTTGGGTAGACAATGAGTGTTAATATAAACTGATGACAATATATTGACATTACATTTTTTCATTATAAATACAAAAATGTTTAATTAAATATGTCTATATAATACGTATATTTAAGAGAGTGTTTTAATAAATGAATATAATATTCACCATGTATTTTTTATTTTACAATCTGTTTACAAAATTGAGCTATTATTTCTTAGCTCTATGCAAAATCGATAAATCTTTCTCTTCAATTGTCAAGAAGTATTATATTAATTTTATTATAGATTTAACAATAAAATGTATGGGATATATATTATAGTATATAATAATTGTAGTTAAAGAATCTATATTGAGGAAGCCTATAATTTTGGTTTGCTTAAAATATCATGCAAATATATTATAATGATTTTTTTTTAATCAGAAAATTACTAAGCAATATTTTTGTGCTGTGTATTTTACAACTTCTATTTACACAATTATTTATGTTTCGATAAAAAAAATATTTGTCCGCTTTTTTATTACTAATATTTAATGAAAGAAATTGTAGTTGAAGCAATGTTATGTCGCCACTTGAGTCGCTTACAAATACAATGCGCTTTTTTTCCCCTGAAATTTCAACCATTGTAATTATTTTTTTTACTGTTGAAATTAGAAAGATTGCAACTTTTTTTTAATACTTAGAACGTTTATTTTTATTTTTTTACGACTTTTTCCCATTATGAAATGTATTTTCGTCAACGTGCAATTTTGAAATTTTCATTTTAAATTTTGTTAGTCAAAAGAGAAGTTTAAGACAATATAAGAGGATTATATTGATTTTAAAAACTTTACGAATTTTTCTTAATATATTGCCCGTACACTGACAAAATTTTGTATCCACATTTCATTGTGAGCAACTCAAGTTTAAATAGAAACGCACTAAAGTGACTATTTCAGCGATAGATTCAATTTGTGTTATTATTTTTTTTATAAATTTAATAGTTTATACAGGAGGAGGGGCTGAACGGAAAGTAAAAACTGCGTCAAAGAAGAAAGCGACCGCATTTATGATTGCGACAGAACCCTTAGCTACTCCAATCGTCTTCTCGGTCCTGCTTATTGGCTGGTCGTTACCGATTGCTTTGTTAAACGCATCTTCCACTTTATTGAAGGTACCCTGAACACTGGACGTTGTTTGATACTGAATGGCGAGAACTCCACTCGCAACAAACAGTCCCACAGCCGCTAAGCTGTAGAATATCCACTGAAACAATAAGAAAATTTTTGTTATTGATTGATGTAGGAGAGTCAAGTATTATTTAATGGAGTATCGATCTCAATTTTTTTATTACAGAAATGAATAGAGGGTGCAAAGTTATGCTACCCTGATTTTTTTCAGATTTCTTGCATTCCTGGAAGTATTTAAAAAAAAAAAAAAAGTCTTTTTTGTGACGTCACGAGACGCTTCTCCTTAAGAAAAAGATAGGACTTGCCGCCGCGAAACGTCACAAAAAGGACTTTCAATAATTTTTTAAAAATACTTTCAGGGCTTCAAAAAATTTGAAAAAAAAATCAGGGTAACATAACTTTGCACCCTCTATCCATTTATGCAATAAAAAATGAGGTCGATACTCCATTATAAACTTATAGTTAAATAATATATTTATTTTTCTATAGCGACAATTTTTTAATGGAAAAACTATATTCACCATGCTAAATCAGTCTATAATAAATATATACTGCTTATTATAATAAATATTCAAATTTTAAAAGATAATGAACAAAATATCCTATTAAAAAAAAAATATTGCAAAAATAAATAGAGGGCACCAAATTATGTTACATTTTTTTATACGCTCTTTAGAGGCCAGGAATTATAAATATTGTTAAAAATTTATTCAAAGTTCAGGTTTGAAACCACGCCCCTTTTAGGTCCTATCCTTTTACAAAGACGTGACGCTTATTGACGGCTCTGTACTTTCAATAATTTTTTTTAAATAGAGTAGCTTAATTGGGTTCCCTGTATTCATTTCTGCAATGAAAAATTTCATGTATACTAAGGTTGTCCATTGCAAGTTTAATGCAACTAAAATTGGGACAGGATGAATATTACCCCGAACTTTAAAGGCATACAGGCCTCAAATTACAAATTAGATAGTCACCAAGTGGGTTTAGAGTATATAATCAACATTCGCATCATTTTTTTCCACGCGTGATGTATCCGTGCGAAGTCGCAGTTCAAAGTAAGAAATTTAGTCCTTGATGACGTCACGAAGTCCTTGATGACGTCACAACTCAATGCTAATCGGTGCTAGCTGTGAGTTGTGACGTCAGCAAGGACTTTCTTTGTAGCGCGACTTCGCACAGACGCACCGCGCGCATGTAAAAATAATACGAATGTTTATTTTAAATTCGAGCAACACTTAATATCTGTCTAATTTGTAATTTGAGGCCTGTATCCCTTTAAGCAACCTTTAATTGGAACACCAACAAGTCAAGTAGGGTAACATTCAGGCTGTAGTGAATTGTATCCGGTATTTATGATTAATACAACAAAATTGGCTTAAAAAGGTTGCTATAATATATATAAAATTATCTGTTCTATGTCTTGTTCGATATAATATAACTTTAAAAAAATCTATATTTTATTTAAATATTATATTAATATTATTTATTAAATATTATTAGATTTAAAATATAAAAAGATTGAATAATTTTTTTAATTAATTTTAAGTAAATTCATGGTGTCAAATAAGTGTTATTTTTATCTTATTTAAAGTAGAATGAGCAATTTCATTTTTTGATATTTTCTAAAAACTAAAAATAGTTTTACTTGCCTTTTATTGAGAAAAGAATACTAAAAAAAAATCCATCTCAAATAGCTTCACCACAGAAAATTCACAAAGTTGGTGTTTCGGAGGCCTTTAACATGCATCCTTATGGAACAGAAAACAGCTTTTTACTCCAACTTCGTCTGAACTATGGTAGTAATTAAAAAAATACGTACGTAATCTATGATGAATTCTTTAATGAATTTTCAAATAAAAAAAAAATTACGGAGCCGTTTTTCGGAAAAAAAAAAACATTGAAAATTTTGCGGGTTAATTCCCATAAGGATTTTCAACGATTATTTCCGAAAAAACGGCTCCGTAAAAATAAATAAATAAATAAATAAAATAAAATTTATTAAAAAATTCATCATAGATTACGTACGTATTTTTAATTGGTACCATAGTTCATACGAAGTTAGAGTAAAAAGCTGTTTTCTGTTCCATAAGGATGCATGTTAAAGGCCTTCGAAACACCAAAACTTTGGGAATTTTTTGTGGTGAAGTTATTTGAGATGGGATTTTTTGATTTTCATTTCTCAATAGAGGGCGAGTTAAACTATTTTTATAAAAATGAAATATTCAAAAAAATGAAATTGCTCACTTATACTTTTATATAATATAACAGGAAGATATAATTTAATTAATTTAATGTGTATGTTGCTTCGTAATCGTTCAATTTGTGCTCTTTGTAATAAGGATTCTCTTCCCCTTGTAAAATATTAGGTATACATATTTTTTTTCGTGGTTATAATGCTGAAGGGGATATATTAATAAATTCCATTTTTGTTTGCTTCTTTTTTGCATACCACTTGGCGGTGAATCATTAATATTGTCGTGACAGCGGCAAAAAATGTATTGTAAAAAAAAAAAAAAAAAAAAAAGTGGATCGATATTTTTCCATTTTATTATTCTGTGGTTTTCAATGGTTCCATCCGCTTATAGAAGGGTGAGCTTGTCATATACTAAAATGCCACTAGTTATTAAATATTACAACTCAATAACTCAATATCCTACCTCCATCTGCAATAAAAAACAACACGAAAATAATTGTCTCTTACAAGTCAGTTTTCGTGTTTGTTATTCAATTTGTTAAGTAAAATTTTATGAATTATTTAGTTACTTTTAATTTCATTATAGAATTAGTATTATAATTGTGCTGTTAATCTTAATATATGTCAATAGAAGTGAAATAAAATATTTTACAATTAATCTGAAATTTTCTTAACGTTATTTCAATTCAACCTCATTTTCTGGCATTGCAGTCCTAATGAATGGATATGATTATGCAGATATAAGATAATTATGTTTAACTTTGACCTCTATACTTCTATAAGCTGCGTGACAAAAACATATTTAGTATATAATGACAGTTGTAGTACAGTTTAAACTCTCCCGGTTGTTCACTTTTCTGCTAACAAAATTTGGCCGCCATTACCCCTGCTGACACAAGTATATAGGCTAATTGCTGTACAATCGTTGCCTGCACTTTTTGATAACAGTGACGTATCCACAGGGAGGAAAATACACCCCGCCGCCATTTTAAGGGTAAGATAATGCCACCAATGTTAAAAAATATCCCTCACACGAAAATTATGAAAAAAATTTAAAATGTTTTCCTCTACATCCCCTATCAGTAGCTAAAATATCATGTATACAAATATGATCTACTTTTTGAGTTATGAATTTTTAAAGTTGACTAATTTAACATTGGAGTTACATTTCTCCATGTTAAAGTAGTCAACTTTAAAAATTCATAACTCAAAAACTAGATCGTATTTGTATACCTGATATTTTAGCTATACTGATAGGGGATGTAGAGGAGAACATTTAAAAATTTTTCATAATTTTTGTGTGAGGGATTTTTTTTTTTAACATTGGTGGCATTATCTTACCCTTAAAAGGTCTCTAAATATATTGCAAGGTGTTACCCCCACCCACTCGCCACCCAATGATGCTGAAGGGTGTGCCTAATATTAAGGGGTTGATAAAAAAATAATAAGTAGATGTCGATTTGAATTTTTTTAAAGGGCAGTATGTACACTCGATTGATGAGCCGGCTGGAGTTAATGTTTAGTTGCACGCGAAGTGGCTTTGCTGCTTGAGTTTCATCACACGGTACGTGATATCCCTCATTATTAATACAAAGCTCACGTCAATGAATATTTCTCCTCGCTTTTCAATACGGGGAAGATAACACCTTTGTAGTGTTTCACTAATATATTCCAGTCAAATAAATTTAAAATTTTCCACTGAATATAATCTTTGTAAATTCTTCAATTTTTATATAATTTATGATATAGAAGATCAATAAAAAAATCTTATCTACGTATGGAAAGACTTAAAATATCTAATACTTCTCATTATCATGAGGATGAGGTGAAAAATTTTAATAAAATTCATACACATTTAATGAAAATGTAAAGTTCACTTGACTATAGTCAAATTAATGTAAAATTCCCACCGGAAGTAGTCGGAAGTTCACTGGATTTATCATTTTTTATATTAAAGTTGTGATTTTGCTAAGGTTCGGATAATCTACCTAGTATAAAAATAATAAAGTTTTACAATGAACTATTGACGTACATAAATCAATAGAGCATAGAGCATACAAAGTTGTGTAAAATCGGATTTTTTTTTTTAAACACGTTTTACCAGGTGTCACTCTTTAGTATTAAAGGTTACGGTTATGACACCGTTGTCGTCAAAAGCTGTTCTTTCATGTTTAAAAATAGTACACAGAAGGAAAGTCAATAATACAGAGATTGTGAGAAAAATATAATATACCAGCAATGTTTGTTACTGTCAGGCATAAAATGAAAGCAAAATATCGAACAAAATATTAAGACAAGACATATTTGTCAAATCTATAAAATAAAAGCTAATATTCAAACTGTTCAGAAAAGGAAGGGGGGAATCAAACAGCTGGGGGCATTAATTTAAACAATAAAAATTTGTGAAATCGATTGAGTGATCCATGATAAACAATACTAAAATGTATTACAGTTTGCTTTACATTTTATAGTGCAGAAATTTATACAGGGTAGTATATTTTAATTATGCTACTTTGAATATATATATATATATATATATATTTTTTAGACCTGGAATTATTTATTATAAAATTATTGGAAGCGTAGCCACACCCCTTTGTATTCCAGTTCTTTTATTAACACACCAACAAACCAAGAAAGAAAAGTGGAGTGGCCGCGTTTTCATTTATTTAAAAAAAAAATAGTTAACGGTCTCAGAAAAATCTGAAAAAATTCAGAGTAACATAATTTGGTACCCTTTATTAATTTTTACCCTCTTGGGTATAGTATTTCCTATTTTACTGTGACAATAATGTATGTATCTTGTATGTTCTGCTCAATAAAATCTATAATATTATTATTAAATAACCACGTGTTAATTACTTCCGGCTACTTATTTCTGGGGATTAGTGGGGGCGCGGATCCAGAAAAAAATTCAATAGGGGGGGGGGGACTGCCTTTATAAGGTCAATGTTAAACAAAAATTACTTGGGGAAAGGTCAAGATTACTCTACATAAGGTTTGACGCTCCGCCATCTTGGCGCAGCTTTTGTTGGAGCCTGTGACGTCACGACCAATCACTAACTGCCACGAAATAGGCTCGAGAGTAACAGTCCTCTCTGATTGGTCCTGCGCGAAATGGACGAAAATGTGAACCTAAGCGTCCAACCTTATGTAGAGGGACCTTGGGGAAAGGTCTATATTGGCCATGTTAAATCCAACATTTATTATGATGATGATACTGACCGCACGTCTCGGTATCGGCTCCCCCAGGATGATGGCTGCAAACACTCCAATCAAGACGACCAAGTAGCCTCCTAACGTTCCCGACACTGTCAGGATGGTATACGATTCATACAACTCCATGCTGTTGTAATGCATCGCGAGACATGCCAGAGTCAGCAGCTGCAGCAAATAATCCCAGTCAATAAGGTGTTCATACTGCAGGATACACACACACTTAACATGCAATTTCTAATCATTTAAATAAATATCAATACGTTATTATTGTTAACGTACGTAACTAATAAAAATATTTTTAATAAATATTTTCGCAAAAAAAAAAAATCATTCCGTTTTAAAAATAAATGTATTTTTAGATTTAAAATAAAATAGAAGTTGAAAAAAATTATGTCATATTTTCACAACATAATTTCCATATTTTTTAAAACCAGTAGCATGCATTCAAGAATTTATGCTTCATTATTCTTCAATATGATTTTTTTGTTAAAAATTCATGCAATAAGCTAGAAATACGACGTTGGAGTTATTAAAAATATTATAATTAATTATGAAAATGTATAATGTTTTGAAAATTATAATATTGTGTTTGAATTTTCGCGGGGAAACTTACAGTCTCAATGATTTTGAAAAGTAACAATTTGTTGCAGGCTCCCATGTTGCTGTTTATTTGTTAGCTGAAACAAAAAGGAAAGAAAAAAATTCAATTGTGTTGGCCAAAGACATGAACGAAGGTCAAGGAAGTATTATTTTGTAATGTCTTTTGCTGCAGTGGATCTATAAAAGACTATAAAATAGGATATTATGCTATAATATTGATAATATGCTAATCAAAACAGTAAGCGATCATAGCTACAATGAGAGGCAAAATAAGACACTTGTATGTAATTCTTGTATTTTTTTATAAGAGCTACATTGTTAAACTTTGAAAGTAACCTTTATGTCAGTATATTTTTTAATTATAATTTATTTTGTTATTACATTTGCATTGTCATTAAAATTTAAATTGAATATCATTTTTGCATTATTGCACACTTATCGGAATCAGAATTAATTTTAGAAGTAGCTATTTTTTTATTAAAAAAAAAAATCAAGTATGTAGGAAGTCCATGATACACTGACCAAATCATTAATATTTTCATGCCCCTCCCAGATGTTTAGTTTAACAAGATACATATTTGAATTGACCTGCTTGGTATGCGGAGGTTTGATGAATATTGCAAAAGTTGCAGATAATTAATGTATTTGGTTAGATTGCATCATTTATAAGTTCTGCCAATGACCGTCACTGATATACTGGTGTTTTGCCAACACAGCAATGTATACAATATGTTTAATATATATGAAATAAGTGCAGTACATATGAAAAACAAGGATAAAATAATATCAATACTATTCATAAATATTCTTCTTTTCTTTTTCTCTCCTTTCTTTTTTTTTTCCCCTTGTTTTTGAATGAAAAAAAGTTACTTTTTTCACATAACTTTTCTAACTAATCAATGCATTGATTTTTATTGTGCAAATAGTGAATGCTGAACTGCAAACTCGAGCTGTGTTTACAGTTCACTGAATGGTTTGTAGGTTTTTCATTTTTACTTCAAACAATATTACTAACGAACCATGTTATCTTAAAAATATTAATAACACATTTATTATTTGTATACACAACTAACCATATGTTCTGCAGTTTGATAAAGAAGATTGAAAATCGATTTTATAATATTTGACTTTCTAATCTGTTTGCTATAAGAGTGAAATTTGTTTTACTCTTCATGGCGCACATATTGTGTTGTTAATTTGTCTGTTTTGATACATAATTCAATTTTTTTTAAAAGCATACAAAAATAATTGATATTCGTGCCTGAATAATATCTTATGAACAAATATTAAAACTGTGATGAATTTAAAGTAAATATAAATATAATATATATATATATATATATATATATATATATATATATATATATATATATATATATAAATATATATTATATATTATATATATAGAGAGAGAGAGAGAGAGAGAGAGAGAGAGAGAGAGAGAGAGAGAGAGAGAGAGAGAGAGAGAGAGAGAGAGAGAGAGAGAGAGAGAGAGAGGATATTTTGTTTTAAATATCTGAACTTTGACTTGTAAATATTATGATTCTTATGTTTCTTATTAATAATTACAAAACTTTCAGAACATGCTTCTAGAATAAAATCAATCTGTAATTTGGCAGAGGTCATATTATAGTGGGTATATTATAGTAAAAGTTCACTTAAATATAATATATATAATGATTTTATATATATATGAAATATATATGATTGTGTCTTACCCATACATATATAATGCTTTTTATTTTTTACTTGATATTAATATATGCATAAATGTATTTGTAATTGGACGAATAAAAAGAATTTGAATTTGGATGACACTTTTGTCGATTTAAATGACGTAAGTGATAAAATTTACATACATTAACATGATTTAATTTTTAAACAGTGCATTTTATATAACACGCTTGTTTTAAGACATTATGTGTCATCAATAACAGTAAAAAAAAAAAAAAATAAAATTAATAACTTAAAATGTAAAAATGCGTAATGAAATAAAATTAATAAGTAAAAGTGTGTTCGTTATGTTTTATTTTTGGAAATAATAAATTTAAAACTTAAATATATAAAATTAACTTTGAAAGGAACTACATATAATACTGCAGTGAATTAATGTTTTTATTGTTTCAAAAATAACATATAAAAAATAATAATGTCAAGGCAAATGCCGGCTTTAAAATTATATATATTAAAAGAATTCTACGAAAAAAAAAAAATACCATGTACTTTTTTTTTTTTTTTTTTTTTTTTTTTTGCAGTAACGTTATTATAAAATATCACTAGACATTATTACCCTTTTTTATATATTACAAAATAGTGTAAAAAAAACTGCGAAAAATAAATAAAAAGTTAGCATAAAAATGTTTGCGTTATACCATGAGCATGCTACATAGAAACTAAGCTCTTTGCAAATTATTGATTTATTAAATATATCTTATATTTATTCTAAAATGTATAAGATGTTGTTTATTTTGAATGCATTTAAATTAGCACTTGTTACCTTATCACTTTGAGATACCACTGCGGTGATTTGAGTTAAAGGTGAAGTGATTTAAGAGCTGTAACACAACACGAGGACCGGCACTGGATTGGAAGCAGCAAAGTTTGCACAAGGGAGGGCGTAGCTGCTTGCTGTGGCGCCTAGCTACCGTGGGGAGGGGGAGGGTTTCTAACACTGGCGCCGTCTAGTGGCGCCATGAAATTTCTAAACCCCCGCGTCCAAAATTTTAAACAATCCTTCTAAAAAATCAATATTTTGTACTTTGATGGAAAATAATGAACAACTCGCGCCAAATTTATGAAATATATACGAACTAAGAAATAAAAGCGGTCTAATCTTAAAATAAGGTGGGGGAATTTTATTGTTATCAATTTAAAAACGCCGGAAATGAGTACGGTTTATGATTTCCTATACGAGTGTAAATTTATTACAGTAAAAGTTTGCTGTTGAACGCTCGATAAGTTTGAGTCCTCTTTTTTTTATATAACAAAATAAAAATTATCGTGGAAATTGAAAAGTACTGTAATAATAATAACATAAAATAGAAATCAAATACATAAATAAATTTCTTCTGTGTTATAATAAAATATAGGATAATTAAGCATGATTTTTATCAACGTGGTCGATCTGCTGTAACATAATAATCATACTGATATCATAATAAAGAAAATCAAGAAAAAAGAAAAAAAAATATTATATATATAATATCCCTTATATTTGTGGATTATAATTTAAACGTACTTTTATAATTATGAAAAAATTATAATAATCATAAAATAAACTAGAGTTATTGGTTATACATTTTGGCATTCAATAATATTACCCTGGTTTGTATAAAAAAGTGACCACATTACAGGTATATAATTACACCAATGTATATTTTTTTCAAATGATTCATTGCTAGAGGTTTTATCCCCCATCCCTCCTCCCCTAACCTCCCCTATGTGAGCTTAAACATGTTGGCTCCACCTCTGTGAGTATATAATCTCTTTACATACAGTGATTGACCCCATTATACTGCATGTGTATATACATTGCATTCAGTACAATATCCCCGTGCATATTAGAGGTCCAATATGCAAAACTAAAAGCCATTAACTAATTTAAATTAATGATTGTAGCATATCAATTATGTATAACAAACATTCATCATTGACAAAGATTCAAATATAATTAAATGTAATATTTCCGATTGATTTATGGCAACAATATAAATTATTTATAAATTTATTGAATTAATAATATACATTTTTTGATAAATATTAACAATTAAAAGCAGAAAAGAAAAAGTTTAATGTTTTAATTTTTTAAATGTTATTATAAATATGCCTTTATAGGCGATGTTTTTCAAAACTTGTTTCTAAAGTTACACGTATACTGTAGACACACCTGTTCTAACTTTAAGCTCATAAGGGTTTAAAGTGTTTAAACATGTAATTCAAATTTGTTAAATATTTGTTCAAGATTTGAATTAAATTAAAATTATTTTATAATAATTTTAACAAATAAGTCTTGATTTTTGCTTTATGTTTTTTTATGGATGTAACAATAAAAGATATGCGTTTTTTATGTAAATATATTTTATTGCTAAAATTGTAAGGTTCTCAGCACACAAATATAATATACTCTTCTAGACATAAAATGCGTGATATAAAATATAACCAAATTATTCTAAATCATGCACATGTCAGCTTTTAAATTAAAATATCTTCAACTTGGAATAAATATGCTAATATTATCAATGTTATAATATTTATATTTTTTATATTATAGCACACTTTCATGGCACTTTCTGATATTTTGATTTATAAAATGTATCTTTTGTGATTTTCCCTTTGAAATTTAAAAAAATTAAATCTCCAATGACGTCATCAGTCAGTGACGTGGCACGAAGTTTATTTTGAGGGTTAGAAACCTCCCCGAATTGAGCTCAGAATATTATCAAGTATTTTTATTTCTTCAAAACCTTCCCCAAATGACAAGAAAATAATTGTCACGTCACTGACGTCACAATAATATAAAGAACTGGCAGAGATCTTATAATAAGCTCTTTGGTACTGGCCAACTACTTGGTGGCTGCTGCAAACACGAGGTTCGCCAAGAAGACGAAGGCGTTGAGGCACGAGACGTAGCCCTTGACGAGGGCCGATGTCACTCATGTCTTGCTGGTCCCACAGGTCCCACACCACCCAGCGGCCGTGGAAGTAGCCAATGTTGACCACCCCACACGCCCATGAACAGCGCTATCCCAACCATGCTCAGGAATATGTCCTGTCAAGCATAATATAAAGGTGAATTGTTTCAAATTTAAATGTATTTCATTAACATTTTTAATTAAAGTTGGATAGCAATATAATGGAGTATTGGCCTCAAAAAAATATATTTCAGAAATAGATAGACTGGATAGAGGGTGCAAAGTTATGCTGCTCTGATTTTTTTTTATCAAACATCTTAAAAAATAATAAAAAAGTATTGAAAGTATACACTGAAGTGAGAGATGTCCCTTCTTTAATAAAAGGATAGGAACTAAAAGGGGCGTGGGTTCAAACCCAACTTCGGCAAAAAAAAAATAGCAATATTTCTTGGTTTCTAAACCACCTAAAAAAAAAAAAAATCAGAGAAACATAATTTTGCATCCTCTATGCATTTCTGCAATAATTTTTTTTAGGTTGATACTCTTTATTAAAAAAAAATAAGATCGACTGGACTTGTTTCAACATTTTATTATGAGATGATCGAGTTAAGATATGATTGAATCTTATGACTCTCATTTCTCTAAGCTCTCTCTCTCTCTCTCTCTCTCTCTCTCTCTCTCTCTCTCTCTAATCTCTCTCTCTCTCTCTCTCTCTCTAATCTCTCTCTCTCTCTCTCTCTCTCTCTCTCTCTCTCTCTCTCTCTCTCTCTCTCTCTCTCTCTCTCTCTCTCTCTCTCTCTCTCTCTCTCTCTCTCTAATCTCTCTCTCTCTCTCCTAATCTCTCTCTCTCTCTCTCTCTCTCTCTCTCTCTCTCTCTCTCTCTCTCTCTCTCTCTCTCTCTAATCTCTCTCTCTCTCTCTCTCTTTCTCTCTCTCTCTCTCTCATTACACACTGACAAATCAATAAAAATGTATTAACAATATAATTATTATCAATCCATTCAACTTAAATTCATCATAAAATCACTGTATATAAAAGCTAGTAAAATTTGCCTTAAATATTGCAAACACCTCAGATTTTTTTTAAATATTTTAATTTTTTTTTTCTATACTAAGACATCATGGCTGTAGCTCCATCACAACAACAAGGATGCCGACAGTCTATGAAACTCAAAATCTGACGTCATTTACAATTTAGTATTTCAAATGAAAGACGCTAAAATGTTCACTAAATTTAGGTAGTGTCCCAATACTATTTCTCGTCTACTTAGGATCCCTAAATGAGCTTTCCCCTCCGCTCCAAGATGGCCGCTATATAAGAAGGGCGCATATGATGCGCCCTAAATTTGCCGCCATTGTAGGGAAGGGTACACTCTTAAAAAAATTTGGCTGAATTTTGACATCTTATAATCAGTATATTTTTAACGCCTTAAATCATGCTTTTTTCAGGTGTTTCGAAGTCAATATTCAGTAGTCAGTATATACTGTCAGTATATAGTTATACTGACTACTGAAAATGCGCAACGAAACACCTGAAAAAAGCATGATTTAAGGCGTTAAAAATGCACTGATTATAAGATGTCAAAATTCAGCCAATTTTTTTTAAGAGTGTAGTAGACGAGAATAGGACTATTGGGACGCCATCTTATTAACTGACCGCGGGTTTGGGCAGCTGACGTCCCCCCACGAGGCTGGTGGTGACCACGGCGATCAGCACGGCCGGGAAGACGTAGTACGTGGTGGAGATGAATATCTGCACCAGCTGGCTCTCCGCAGCGAAGCTGTGCCAGTGCAGACCCAGGCACGTGCAAGCCAGAACCTGGACGAACAACGTCAGGGTTAGAAGGGAAGGGTACGTCGTCACAACCCCCAAATAAAAAAGGTATTTTTTATTCATCAAATTTGGACAATTTTTATTATAGTGATAACAAATAAGTTTAGACCTCAATGCCTCCCTGCCCCTCTTCCCAGATATAAATTACACCTCAAAATTAAAATTGGTATGCATGGAGATAAAGTTCATAGGCTCATATTGAGAATAACGCTAAGTTATCTTCACTTGTGTATAACACAATGCATAAATAAATGTTTGACCCTGAATATTATATAGAACGAATGCTTGTATGTAAAGGGTCTTATATATCAATATACTTAGCACAATTATTTTTATACAATAATTTATTTATCTGTCATTTCCCTCGTAAAAAATACCTTTTTAACAAAGTATAATAAATCGTAAATTAATACTAATTAATTTGTGAATATACTTTATTAATCATAGAAATATTAGTCAGGGGAATAAGAGGAAAAATCGCGCGTTTAGTGAAGAAAGCACGATTTTTTTTTTGGTGGTAGAGTTCACCCCAAAGATAAATTTTTTTGGCGGAGACAAACGAAAATGACCTTGGTTCGACCCCCCGTGACCTTTGACCTCGCGCATCTTAATTATTTTTTCCTGGCCATTCTATTGAAGTTAGAGAAATAATTTTAATTGCAAATTATTGATATTGATAAAGCGATGATGACAAAAAAAAAATGAGCATCCTAAACCAATTAATTTCAAAATGGCGGCTAATTAACTTAATTAAATCATGAAATCTTGGATATTTTTAGTGAATTTCTCGTAACACCTGGCATTTATAATGAAAATAAACCTCAGTTAACACGAACAGACATTTATGAACGCAATATTAAATTATTAGAGTCATTAAATGCATATAATTAGGCAAATTATTGATTTAATTAAGTAAAACTAAGTAACACTTTTTAGTCAATATTGCAACATACTATCGTTATGGTTGGATTTTCCACTGCAGTTGTGATGATTTAGTCAACTTAAGTTAATGTCTGTTGCATAAAGATTGAGACTACCTATTTTCAAGTTGATGACGTCAGCAAATACAAAATGGCGACCAAATATACTCATTGTTTTATTGTATTTTTTACATATTAATTATACTTTTATTTAATTTTTTCATATTATTATTATATGATATATTTATAGAATATTCTTGTTACATTTTTTGTTTGCTCTCGTCAGATTATGCAAATAGTTCAATTCAATTCAATTCAATTCATTTATTCAATCAACTGGCTGTACAAGTACAACATGGATTAAGTCATTCCTAATAATAACATTAAAATTACATAACATAAAAACACATCAAAATAACAATAATTCATAAAACTATCAAGATATGAAATACAATAGATACAATCAATTAAAAAACAACATAAATAGTAATATAATTTTATGGTGGACGCTACGTCATGTGTTCTGTTGCTTTTGTGACGTGCATTTTATTTTATTATTATTATTTTTTTGAACTTACTTGCTTCTTCATACTTTCTGAGTTTATGATTTGCGCACACCCGCCTACCTCAATGTTTTGTCTAATGACGAGCAATGCACCTGCCACCTCATTTACACATTTGCAAAGATTTTACCTATAAGTATATCCTGGAAAAGGGTATATTGTCATCCTTTAATTGGTCACTTGACTTAAGTAAGTATATTTAAAAATGCGTATCGACTCGATCTTCAAGCGTCGTTAAAATATGAGACTGTTACAATTTTTATTTCAATCAGCATGTTATTAATGTGAGCACGTAAAAATTATCGTGCGTATATTAACTAGTGATTTACAAGACTCCATCATTCGATCGCTAATTTGCATGCAGAAATTCACTGTTCTTATGAGAACTGCACGGTAAGTGTGATATTTAATTTATTTTACATATTATATATATTATATCATGTTCAAATCTTGTATAATAAACAACTTGCAGTCAGTGGAGTTATTATATACAATATTTTATTATTTTTATGGTAGAAAGTATTAAAAAATAGTAATATGTATTATATTAATTCTATTTTTTAATTACGTCAATTATTATTATAGCTATAAAAATATAAATAGAGGATTTGCCTTTATACTGTAGTTTATACTAAACAAAAATTTTAACACAACATTTTAATTGTAGGTAATTTGTGACAATGTTGAAACGAAAGCACGATTTGACCACTAAAGTACTGACTGCCAGATAAATTGGAATTCATGCATTATTTGTCGACGCCATAACTTACGCCTTGAACTTCGCTGTCCAACAAAATCTAATCGTTCTGATGATGAGAAAACATTCAAATTTTGAGGACAATGTAATAGATTTGTAGCTATTAATCAATTACCTAAAGAATTTAAATCAACTTATATGTTCGCATAGACGAAGGACTTGGTATTGCACAGTCACTGTTATCTCACAATGCAGTGTGGCATAAAAATTGTCACTCTCCGTATAATGATAGTAAATACTTAGTTGCACAAATAAGGTATACAAAATTGCAAGAACAGATTGAAGAATGTCCCGAAAATGTTGCTAGAGGAACTTTTCATACGACGAGATGTTAAGTTACTGGAGAACTTTCCACCTAATCAGGATGCATTGATGCAACATATTAGACGTTCATGCAGTATAAGGAGGACACGTCTGGGGCCAGTGTTTTGAAACGCAACCAGTGCTACCAGACCTGAACAGCTGGGGTTGGTGTAGTGAGGGTTAAATGGAGTATCGTCCTTAATTTTTTTTATTGCAGAAATGGATAGAGGATGCTAAGTTATGCTACCCTGATTTTTTTCAGATTTTTTTGAGACCTGGAACTATTTTTAAAAAATTATTGAAATTCCTTTTTGTGACGTCATGCGGCGACAAGTCCTATCTTTTTCTTAAGGAGCGGCGTCTCGTGACGTCACGAAAAGGACTTTCAATAATTTTTTAAAAATATAGTTCCCGGGCTCTAAAAAATCTGAAAAAAATCAGGGTACCATAACTTTGCACCCTCTATCTATTTCTGCAATAAAAAAAATTGAGGACAATACTCTATTCTCATTGGGAACCAACATGGAAGACCCTCTTACTAGCTCAAGACACACTCATTGAGTTCATAAAATGTGGTTGTAAACAGGGATGCAACACGAAAAAGTGATCCTGCCTTTTAATGTCCTTGAAATGCAGCAAACTCTGTGCTTGTGAAGGATGTAAAAATGTAGCCTAATTCACATTATTGTTATATTTTTATAAATTAATATTAATATGACTGTATAATATTATTATATATAAATATTTAAAATTAGTAATGATTTTTTTATTGGGTAATAGTGATAATACATAAATAACACAAAATACAAATTGTATTTAGAGGTGTAAATAATTTGTCAATAAATATAAGTAGTTTTAAATATATTGATATGTATTTTTTTTAATTGTGATAAATATGTTTCAAATTAAAAATGAATATTGTTTGCATAAAATTGTAATTTATAAATATTTGGAAATAATATATCAAAATTTTATTATTTTTCAATTAAAAATATTTATCTACTTCTGCAATTATTTTTACGATTTTTTATTTCTATTTCACACGTTGAGTGAAAATTTAATATTTATCAAGAATTGAGTTCAAAAGGAGCTAATTCATAAAAAAAAACTGAACAAAAAAACATGGTAAAACAGGCTAATTTACTAACAATTATAATCTTTATTATCATGACTTTGCCTCAGACAACAAATATCTTACAATATCTTGGTCGCCATTTTGTATTTGCTGACGTCATCAACTTGAAAATAGGTATTCTCAATCTTTATGCAACAGACATTAACTTAAGTTGACTAAATCATCACAACTGCAGTGGAAAATCCAACCATAACGATAGTAAGTTGCAATATTGACTAAAAAGTGTTACTTGGTTTTACTTAATTAAATCAATAATTTGCCTAATTATATGCATTTAATGACTCTATTAATTTAATATTGCGTTCATAAATGTCTGTTCGTGTTAACTGAGGTTTATTTTCATTATAAATGCCAGGTGTTACGAGAAATTCACTAAAAATATCCAAGATTTCATGATTTAATTAAGTTAATTAGCCACCATTTTGAAATTAATTGGTTTAGGATGCTCATTTTTTTTTTTGTCATCATCGCTTTATCAATATCAATAATTTGCAATTAAAATTATTTCTCTAACTTCAATAGAATGGCCAGGAAAAAATAATTAAGATGCGCGAGGTCAAAGGTCACGGGGGGTCGAACCAAGGTCATTTTCGTTTGTCTCCGCCAAAAAAATTGATCTTTGGGGTGAACTCTACCACCAAAAAAAAATTCGCGCTTTCTTCACTAAACGCGCGATTTCGTCAATTTTTTCCTCTTATTCCCCTGACTATATTATAAGATTTTTTTATAAGGATTTACCTGCCATAGATATAAAAATTGCAGGAGGAGAATATTTAAATAATTGCAAGAAGAAAGTCAAGTGTAATAATATATTTATTTTTAAGAAATGTGTACAGGATTAGAGATTTTGGTTTAAAGAAATAATGAATACAATTTAGTAAGTGATACCTCAGAGCCTACTTTTATCAAACATAAAAATTATTATTGCAATTATTGCCTTGCAAAATGAATAATAAATATAATCTTTGATAAGTTGAGTCTTTGAAAGTACTCTTATATACTAGAGCAAAGATACGTTAGCAATCTATTTTTTTGATACATAATAGTTACTTTATTAATCTTTTATCATCCAGTGTATCATCGTAAAGTTTTGGGCAAAGACTGAAACTTTATTTATTATTACCCTTGCAGTATAACTCACGAAGTAAAATAAGTTTGAGCAATATATTTTTATTGCTGGTTAATTTTTTTATTTTACGTCAATACTCGTATAGTAAGTTGCAATAATAAAAAGGGAAAGATGATAACTGATAATGTTTTTACATTAATAAAATTATTCTGCATTAATTTTTTTCTGGGGCCAAATAGTATATAATTATGTTTTAATTACAGTCATGCATGCTGTCAAATAAGAAATTCATGTTTTAAAATTTTTATATATAGGTTATAGTGCATGTCAGAAAAAAGTAATGTATAAAAATGTATGTACAAAATATAATATATTAAATATAAAAATAAAAACAATATCTGTTGCGTTGCACTGTGCAACTCAGTCTCTGAGGATAAAAATATTTCATAATCATAATTATTCGCAAATTAATTATCCCCTAATTCTTTTTTTTTTTTTTTTTTTTTTTTTTTTTACAAGGATACACCCCTAAGAACTTACAGCTCGCGGCGGGGTACTGGGTAGGGATAAGGTAGGGAACGGATAGTGGCCACGGCCTGCATGCTTACGCGTCCCAGCATTCGCTGAGGTTAGACTGAGGGAACCGTGGAAAACCTCAGTCAGGACGGACACCTCTACTTTTTCTCAATGGACCAAAGTGATGTCCAAAGCCTGGGGAACCACACACAAGTGCATCACTGCACTGGGTGGAAAGCGAAACGAATTTACCCCAGGGAGGGAGCAGCGTATTTTTTACTTGAAACGGTCACCCATCCAAGTACTAACCACGCTCGACGTAGCCTGACTTCGGTGATCTAACGAGAGCCGGTCAATGCACTGCGCCACGCTCGAATTACTAAAATAAATGCTCAGCATCCTTCACTCCTGTTTCAATAGTATATTTTAGGTTTATTTAACTTAACTATTTACTGAAAAAAAAAACTTTTACGTAGAAAAATACTAAAAAGTAGAAAGTTTTTGGTTTTACTATTACAATTAACATTAAAATTGTTATCAATTTTCTTAAAAGAGATAGAAACTTTGAATATAAATCTCAGTACAAAGTTTTAGATTAAAAATATAAGAGTGAAAAAGTAAAACTTAATTCCATTTTGCCCTTCCAAGACTTATCTTATATTAAATTTATTAATTAAAATTTATTCATATTTTGAGCTAATAAACATTAAATATTTTGTTTGGTTATTATTTTTAAGCTTACCATCTCCACGATTTTGAAGTATTTTTCCATTCCGGACATAAATTGAAGTCACTAAAATTTTACAACACAAGTAAGTTTCTCTGATGCAATTACACAATGTGTGTTAGAAGACATGCAAGGGAGTTTCCGGTGCACGTCGCATTTCATCATTCTCGTCAGCAAGTCTGGATGATATCAGACACCTTGCAAACCGACGAGACGCTGCGTTAGTGCAATTACAATCTTATATCCATAGAATAAAAACTTGGATTGTTGAGTGTTGTCAAATATTTTAAATTTTTATATTAATAAAAAATCATGTATATTGTCGTCATTATAAAATGATGTTTTGAATTTAAATTAATAACATTTAATAATGAGGTACTACATACTACATTAACTAAATGTCAGTTGTATATTATTATATAATTTAAAATCATCTGTTTTCTGGACTTCGAATTCGTCAACGGATTCTTACTAAACAACGTCCTGTGAACGTAATGAAATATAAAATAATTTATTGTACTCTTAACTTGCAGAGTAAAATGGTATTTTTTATATTCAAATGGACAATGTACTTTTTTTCTTCTTTGAGACCAAAGAGTATTTTTAAACTATAATTTAATCTGACTAAATTTTATGTACAACATTATACATGCACTCTCTGTACATTATATTATTAAAAGTACGTCTGTGACGTCATGTACTCAAATCTCCATTATTAAAAAAATACTCAGAAAGGTTTGAAAATATTTATAAATTTTAATACTCTAAAAAATGAATTGTTATGCTTTAGATTACATCAACGTGTAAATAAATGAATGACAGTGACTGACAGTTGCGGATCTATAAGAATAGAGTCTGCCAACAGCTGATCTGATGATAACGCTGCTGACCTCACCTCGTTGACACGGCTACAGTCAAATTAATTTCATATTCCCTCCGGAAGTAGCCGGAATTAAATTCATTTTGGTCATTCTGTTCGTATTTCAGCGTTCCAATTTCACAAACAGGTCAGAAATTCTATTTCAAACCACTCTACGCAGTTTCAAAACTAAATAACAATCAGAATAGCTGCAAACTTCACACTTCCGGCTACTTCCGGAAGGAATATTAAATTAGTTTTACTGTAGCAAGTCGTCAGCCATGTAAACAATATATCCACCCTGCAGCCGTGCACCTAACGTTGTTGCTACATAACTTCTATATAAGATTTGATTGAGTCAATATTATGCTGTCAACACCAAAAATTGACAAATTTAACTAGAAGTAAATTCAGAAATATAATCAATAGCTATAAATTTTTTTTAATAATATATGCAAAACTATATTATTGCGGGTTGGTTATAAATTTATAATTTAAAACAATGATTGCGTATTTCCTGGCTTCAAATTTCATCTAAATATTATGTAAGGCATAAAATTAAAATATAATTTTATGCAATAACCCGATTGTTTTTATTATAATAAAATAAAAATCATATACTACTATATTTATAAATTTGATTTATTCATTTGAGTTACATAAATTTATTCTACACGGGTTTCAACAAAATTTATTTTCAATGCAGACAAATGATTTACTAGCGACAATTTAATTTTTCATCGCTTGTGCATTTAAAAATTTATTAAATAAAAAAATTAATAATGGTGTAATAACATTGGGGGAACTGGAAAAAAAATAGTAAAATAAATGACATTTCATGTTCATGGAATTTTTAATTGTATACGCGTATTTGAATACACGATCTCGGGTTATGTATTGAACTGTCAATTTTTTTTTCAGATTTTTTTTAACTCTAACAAGAGGGGAAAGACGTTGTGACGTCATATTCATGCAACGTTTTTTCCCTGTGCTTGCGTGTTAAATATTCGCATGACTGTGACGTACTTACTGTGTTTTGCAGCATGATTTTAAGGTTATTAGAGGGTTCAAAAAAATCTGAAAAAATATTGACAATACATAACTTGAGGTCCTATGTACAAATATGCAATGTAAAAATTTCATGAAGGTTTTCCATTATTTAATGGACAATTTGCATGACATTTTTTTTATTGCAGAAATGGATAGAGGGTACCAAATTATGCTACTCTGAATTTTTTCAGATTTTTTTGAGAGCGGGAACTATTTTTAAAAAATTATTGAAAGTCAGTTTTATGACGTCACGGGCGTTTAGCGCCTATCCTTTTCTTAAGGACAGACTCCTCGTGACGTCATAAAATCGACTTTCAATAATTTTTTAAAAATAGTTCCCGCTCTCTAAAAAATCTGAAAAAATTCAGAGTAGCATAACTTTGCACCCTCTATCCATTTCTGCAATAAAAAAATGTCATGCAAATTGTCCATTACAATCATATATACACAAGAAATCAGCTAATACTATATATTTATATATTATAATATTATACTGATTCAAATCTGGCATGTTGTAAAACAATTATTTTTGTTTAACCTTGGCATTAAGCTATCAATTTGCTACTGATTATTTAATAATACCCATCATAAACACACACATATTATAAAAGATCAATTAACTATGCCTGTCTCCAATTACAAAAAGAACTAACAACACAAGCTTGGCAACAACGAACGAATGATATAAAACTACTATGAAATTTAAATGTACACAATTAATGCAGTGAAGTAATTTGATACCACAAAACATAAATAATTAAATATTATACTTTTTATTTTGAGCAACAGTAACAAATTTACATTTACATAATATACACAGTGTAAGTGAAGCAATTAAAATTTATTTACAAAATAATTTTTTACACAATAACGCCACATTCATAATTAATCCATGTTTTAAGTATGATTTACATTTTACTATCTTTATTTCTCCATCCTGCTCCAACTACAGGTAACATGACTTGAGGAGGACTTTCTACTGGGACTTGTCCTGGGACTCTAAGATGGTTAGGTGATACTTTGGGTCGTTTAATTTCAGTTACTCCAGATGGCGCTGATGCTGATTCATTACATTTTGAGCACCATTTAACAACGTGATATTGAGGCTCACGTGGCTGGCGAGAATCACGTTGATAATTTAAGTCACAAGGGTCACGTGGTTCATAAAGGTCACGTGACTCAAAGGGGGCGTGCCGTCAGTCAGTGAAGGGCTCTCCGGCGCAGATGTTGCTGCCCTGGATGGCGAGGAAAGCGTCCAGCACGAAGATCACGCTGGCCACGCTGGACACGACGCCCTTCCAGAGTCCCAAGCGCACCACCTGCAGCTCGCGAGGTTCATCGTCCCAGAAGCGAAGAGACGCGACCCCTGACGCCAGAAACATTCCAGCACCGAGAACGCTGTACAGAGCGTCCTGCAAAAACATAGCCTGTTATATGCATGACATAATCCTGTCCTTTTAGGGATAGGATTTACATGTTGTCATTAAATTATGGATAAACTACATACTAAATTTTATGACATTGCTATAATACAGTAAGGTTAATTTATAAATAACAAACTAATTAATAGCCATGAGTTAATTTGTTGATAAAAAAATGTTTAATTCAATTTAACATCCATAAAACTTGCATTATTCTCCTTTTTCTAATTATATGAATATATATATATATCAATAATTTTATATTTTTCAAACCAATTCTTTTTATGATTTGAAATAAAAAACAAAGGTAGCATAGTAAATTAATACCATCATATAGCATGTCTCGAAACTATCACCCAATAATGACGTAACTTACCACGACGCTGGGCACGGGCGTGCCTGAGACTGCCCCGAAAGCCACGCCCACCTCGATCACCAGGAACGTGATGAACGTGACTGACAGTAACGTGATGTGTGCCTCGTCAGCGGGCTGCAGACTGAACACGTGCAAAGTGAAGCACGTCACAGTTAACGTCTGCAAAAAGACACGTGTGTAGTAGCAGGCCCTAATTAGCAGGGTCTCGTGCCGAGAAAAGCACGTGAGAGGCCTGACACGTGCGTCTTATCGTCTAATAGCTGCAGATGATAGGAGGTCAAAGTAAATCATGTCCCTCACTGTCAACCTGAATGCAAGTTGCCTACCAAAATTTTTTTATCTACGTTTGAAATATTTTGATTAAATATATTAATTTTCGATTTTATTATATTATTTTTGTTTTTATTAATTACCCTGCTTTCAGAACTTTGAAATTATAAAATTATGAAACTTAAAAAAAAAAAATTAAAAAATTAACTAAGTTTTCAACATCAATGAATTCAAATTGAATTAATATTTAAAACTACAATATTAAACATTTTAAGGGGCATTCACAAAGCCTTAAGGCCACAATTAAGGCTCAGTAATTTAAGACCAGAAATTTTGGGTCTAAAAAACATGTCTAAAATCAAGCTTTAAATTATCGAGCCTTAAATGTGGCCTTAAGACTTTGTGAATGCCCCTTAATATGAACTTATATTATTAAAAATTAAGTATACTCTTCTTATATAATAAATAGAAAATATGTTACACTAAATATGACATCTTAATTTACAACAAAATTTATTACGAGTCCTTAACACATATTATTAATTCCTAAATGATGAAGTGATTCATGCACTTAATGATAATTTAAACTAATTAAAGTAATCAACATGCCAATCTTGAGCAATGGAACAAAGAATGAACTACATAATATAATATTATATTATATAATTATTGTATCAATATACTATAAGGCTACATACTAAGCAGTCTATATAAGCACAGAACATATGTCATCAAGATGAGCTCGAGTGTATCAAATTTCGAGTGCATGTCAAATTTATTCCAGAGTCTCGCGCACTCGGAAAGTATTTCACCTATTTTGACATAAGGAACTGAGTTTATAATAATAATCTTAGTTTCTTGACTTACGTAATTATAATACAAGCTTATGTTATAAAGTATAAACATTGATTAGTATAATATAAACATCTCATTATTTTGTGACCGCGCTTTTAGTTAAAACTTAATCTATTGCAACATAATAAATAATTCTGATCCTGGTTGTTTTAATTCAGCTGGTTGTAAATTTACTCCTCGCATTAAAACATTTTGTATGATTTTGTAGTTCTGCCAAATAACATCTGACTTTTTTTTTTCATTCTGAAACTGCATACGTGATTTAACGTAAATTTAACTTGAGGTAAGTAAACTGTGCACTCTATAACTCATTATAATTATAAACTTACTACGACTCATTTGTGTGTTTGTTAAGCACTTATATAACACCATATATTATAAAAAAAATATATAATTTTTTATGTGGTGCTGTTACAATTTGATATATATATTATACTTGATAATATATGATTTATTGAAGCATATTTTGATCTCTGTTTGATAAAATATGGATATAAAGTATTATTCCCTGCTTAAATTTAAGCTCCCTGTTTATTAACTCCAAATGACCATACAAATTATCAAAGTACGATTTTAATTTTTAAAATTATAAATTTACAATTCGTTAGGCAGTTATTACCAAAAAAAAAATATATATACTTAATACATTTAAAACGAATATCCATCGATCCATTCATGCGCAATAAATTAAAGGTTAACAAGAAATAATATAGCCCTATTCATTGCACAATTTACATATTTCATAGAGTGACATGCATGTGACATATACTTGAATGATAAACAATTGAAAACAAGTGTCAATGACATTCTGAAAGTGCAAGTAATATACTTTGCAACGTCAAGGGCATGTGTTTTTTGCAGCAAGCTAATTTAGTCAAAGAACACATTGATTGTTGCTTGTAAATTTAGAATTTACTCTCCCGTCAGTGGCCCTATAATATCATAATACTTAAGTTTATGTTCTATATACTCGTGAAGAGTTTTTTCTAATTCTTTCTGTAACGCTAAAAAAAAAATAAAAAAAGATAGACTTTCGTGTAATAAATTTTCCGTCTTGGCGCTGGAAATATAAAAAAATACGATGCATATTGACCAAGTAATGCAATTAAAGGATGAAACGTTAAAGGAATTAAGCAACGAGTTAATGCATTCTTTACTTACATTAGTTACATTGATGTGAAAAAGTAAATAATTTGCATCATAACTTATACTATTTATAAGAAATTCATCAAATTAGATTTGTATTTTAAGTATCATATGTCATGTTTACCAAATTTTCATATAGACCACGAGAAAAATTTTGGAAACAATTTTGGATCATACGATGACTGATATATAATTATCCATTTTGCTTGCGGTAGTACATTTTAAATTTGTTCTATTTAAAATTTATCCTTTCCAGCTACCATGAAGGAACTAAACAAATTTAAGTCATGCACTTAAAAAATACCCACAAGAAAAAAACTACACATGCATTAATCCCACTACATAAAATGTATAGCATGATTCTATTTTCATAAAGAACCACTTTATGTGAAGCAACCCAGAACGGACCGATTTTTATTTATAAAATTAATGGAGTCTTCTATTCGCAATGGTTGGAGTAGAAACTTTTGTTTTATTAAACAAATTTCATAAATTTTTATAATTATACATTATAATTTATATGTATATATAATTATGTAAAAACATTATTTATATTTTAGCAGTTCTTCTACCTTCAAAAATCGCCAAAACCTTCTTTTTCTCCCTTATATCCCTGATAATTTCAACAAAACCCAAACTTGTTCTAAAACTGTGAGCAGAGTGACCGAACTGACACGGCTAGCACCACCGGCGAACACGCAGCGGACCTTCGACCTCCAGCAGGAGGAGCGGCATCAGCAAACTTGGCGTGGTCCCGCGTGTTGCAGACCAAGCACGCAGAGCACAGCACGCTACATGGCGGGTGAGTGAGAAAATGATGCACTCGAAGGTGCAAAGATTTACCTGAGATCTACATTTTTAAATTTTTTTATAGAAAAATAATTCACATTTTATTTATAATTTGAAAAAGCAAAAAGAATATTATATTTATCACGAAAACAGAAAAAAAAATCGTTTTAAAGTTTGCAATAACTCTATAAATAAAAGTGTATGTGGTTCATGAAACACGTACATGATTTCAACGTATAAATAAAGAATTGAATATATAGAATTTTTTGTTCTCGTCGAATTTTTCTATTTTTATTTATAGTTTTGTTTGTATAAGGGTCGGTAGAAAATTTAAAGCAAGAAAACAAGGTCGATTTTATGATATATGTTTGCAATTGTTTTACATAACCTATACCCTATATATATATATATATATATTTAACTTGTTGGAATTTTAGTATCTGTAGAATTCAAAATTTCGATTGAAACTCCCAAGCTGTACCCGAACCACAAAATCATCATAAAATTACTTAAAAAAATAATAATTAGTTAATTACACCACTATTAAGGAGTAAAGAGTAAAGAGAGTAAGAGTGAGATCAGATGGACATTGTTGAGATAAACGGCTTAATGACTAATACTTACGATCTCAAGTGCTTTAATTAGTGGTAATCTACAACAACGCCCCATGTTTCCGTTTTTTTTTTCTGTGTTATAAACACACGTTTCAAGACACTGACTACAAGTGTCAAGAATGCACTATGACGTCACACTGACACTAAATTCTTCACATCACATGTATATGCAACACGAGACGCACCTCCAGCGGTATGAGACAGACTGTGTGACTCCTGCAGAACAACACAGATTTCAAGCTTATACAAATTTAACCAACGCAATATTACCTTTAAAGACTTTCTTATACTTAAATAGTATTATAAAATAAACCTTATTGACTATAATGTGTGACGTAACGGTATGACCCTGTCAAGATGTTTGCTGCCCGTTCGCCTCCGATCTAGTGTGATGCAGATCTGTTGGTCATGCCCTACTTTTATATACCAAAGTCATAATAATAATTCTCTTTTATATTCACTTTTGCTTGATAGAAAGTAATTTTATTGCTTATATAATGTAACCTTCAACCAAAAATTAATTTACGTTTGTATAAATATGGTCAAATTTTATTATTCAAGTATTATTTTTAATGTATGCAACCTTTTAAATTATTTACACTACTTGAATTTAAATTATTAATTTACTATTTTATTATATAATATAAAAATTAATTAAAATAACTATATAATAACTTTAATGGTTATGCATGAATTTGAAATGCAAAATTAATTATCACAAACATGGAATATTACACTTTTATTATGTTCATAACCTTGAAAACAATAATTAATTATGCATTCTATTTTATAATCTTGTTAAAATTGTATAGTGATTTTAATAAGTACTTGAAAATGTTATAGAATAAAGGAGGGAGGGAAAAAAGGCAGTGAAATGAAATCATTTTTTTATTTTACTGGAGTTATGTTTATTATATCAAAACAGAATTACAATAGCTATTTACTTACTCCTTGTTGAACACTTGGTATAGTTTGTACGTTACATATAAAGCTTTATTGTTATATGGTATAAGTATATATAAAGAAGAAGCCAATTCACCGGGTTTATTTTAATTTTAACCCTTAAGTGTTCAAGCAAAAAAGCTGTACACTTAATAAAGCATGAAGATATTATATAGGCATTTTTATCAGTCTGATATATATTAATTATAAAAATTAGTTTCTTTGTTAACAGAGAATTATTATATATATATAATATTAATATAAAAAAAAACTCTTCATAATATTATAAAATTTGAGTATTTTGTTTTGTTTGTATTTTTAGAAGACAAAAATTTATAATATCGTTAATTTTAAATTGATCATCTAATTCTAAACTAAAGAAAATCTTATAGAAAAGAAATTAAAATTAATTTATTCTAATAAATAATTTCTCCATTATTTTTGTTATTATTTAAGTCCTTATAATTAAGTTTTTAATTACCAAAAAGTTGTGACACATTGGCATTGTTGCTAGCAATTAATAACGTAAAAAATGAAAAAAAAATGCAAACATTTAAGATATTTTCAAGTTAATTTTTATCTTTAACGATTATTAAAATGTGATTTGAGTTTTACTTGAATACGCTCTTTTTGGTAATTCACAAAACTATTGTAACATTAAATTTATATAAGCTGCTAGAACTTGCGTTCAGTCAATTTGCGCTTTACAAATTTAATGCAGCAAAAAATGTTGATATTTTTTTTTAATTGCCTGTTCATTTATTTAATGACATTAAAGTTTTGTTCGTCTTTAAATTACTTTTTTTTTTCTAAATTATTTGTGCGATATGTGCATATGAAAAAATGAAAAACTGCAAACTTAAATTAAATGGAAACACATGATAAAAGCTGATGAATGAAAAAAAAAAAAATGTATTAATTATATTTTAGGTAGACATACTTCGTTTTTTTAAATGAAATAATTTGGGCAACATCTTACATAAATGCAAGCAAAAATAATATAAATTATTTCAGAATAGATACTGGCAGTAGACGGTCGTGAAGTGGATTTCAGTTCAGAAAATATTTGACCACGATTTTATTTTGCAAAAAAAAAAAAAAAAAAAAATGCCATTTTAAGATTCAGATAAAATGAAAAATGAGATTACTAGATTCCTTAAATAAAAAAATTTAAATGCAAGTAGAACAATTTCCAACATTAGAACCCAAATTAGGATAAACAAGTTTTAGCATTTCGATTGATCCTATTATTATAAACTTTCACTCTTCATTACATCATACGACATTTAAATGCTTCTTTATAAAACTGCTATATCATAAAATGGGACTATCCTTTTTTACTGACCATTTTCAAATCCTATCAAACACAGTAAGTAATTAATTCTTAGTAATAAAAATTTTATAACATTAAATTGATTAAATATTTCAAATCAAATTTCTTCGTATTTTCAGAAAACAAGAAAAATTTCCTTCTTATAGGAAAAAAAATATATTAATTCAATTTATATTATATTTTATTATTAAAAAAAAAGTGAAAATTTGATATTACAATTTTACTGTGTTAAGGTAAATTTACACGAGTAATTTTTTTTAGATCGATTTGAAGCACTTGCTATGAAATAACGTTACAATTTTAAGTGCGTCAAAATCACGTCATGTAAATTCTCCTTTACGGTGCAAGATTTAGTCGCGGAAAGTGAAGATGAGGTCAAGCAGGAAGATGACTGCGTTGATGATGGAGATGGAGCCCTTGGCCAGGGTGATGTTGTTGGTGTCATTGTTGACCCACCGGTCGTTGTAGTACTGGATGCTGAGGACGCCGCTGGCCACGAACAGAGCCACGCCCGCCAGACTGTAGTACATGTCCTGCGCAACAAAACAGCTGTTCAATCTAGATCAGCCTAACGGGGCGTTAATTAAGGTAGAGGTAACGTCGAACAGCTGTTCGACGTAATCCCCTTTGATTAACATGTAAACCTTAGCAAATTGACAAAAATTCTGAAATTTTTTTGAGAGGCAGATATTAGTGCCTAAAAGCCATAGCAAAAGTTTCAAAAACATTTAACGAGCCGATTTTTTTAAATTAATTTTTTAGTTTGGCTCTCCATGCATGGAAAGCCCTATGCTGAAAATTAAAAAAATTAATTAAAAAAAATCGGCTCGTTAAATCGTTTTGAAATTTTTTCTATGGCTTTTAGGCACTAATATCTGCCTCTCCAAAAAATTTCAGAATTTTTGTCAATTTGCTAAGGTTTACATGTTAATCAAAGGGCATTACGTCAATCAGCTGTTCGGCGTTATCTCTACCTTAATGACATAGAAAAAAAAACGTATTGCTTTTTAAAGAGCAATGTTTAATTCTTATTGAAGTGTGTTTAAATGTATTTTTTTCTCTATATTTAACAAGAAATTTGCATGTATAAATACGTAACTGTATGATAAAAGTATACAAGAAAAACTTAATTGTTATAATCTTCATTAATGGCGTATGATAAATTATAACAATTTGAATTTAGTTATATGATGATACATGCAAGATAAGCTTTGTTACACAATTAAATTATACTCCGCAATATTCGCTTTTATGATGATATTGCTCATCATAATTTAAAGAAATCGAATTTTAACCACAGAAAGAATGATACAATCATTTCTCAAGTAATTTAATTATTAACTAAAATCAACAAAATTCCCCTATAATAACTGGTAAATTTTTTATATCATAATTTTCACCACATTTCTCATTTTTAGTATCAATAAAGTAAACAACAGTAAATTTCTTATTGGTAAAAACCAGTCACAGAGTGGCGTAATGTTATAACTTTATCGTTTCAACCCCATGCATTGCAAACAATAATGTGTGACCAAATTGACTATAAATTGACTGCAAGAGGATAAAGTTTCAGAATGTATGCAAAATGTTCTGTGGGAGAAGGTAATAAAAGGGAGAAACGTTGATGGGAGGTTAGTACTAACCACGCGCTTGGGCAGCGGCTGTCCGGCGATGATTCCGGCGAACACTCCGGACAGGATGACCAAGAAGCCACCAAACGTAGCGGAGGCGACCATCTGACCGTGCAGGTCATTGGCCGTGAAGCTGTGGTAGTGCAGACCGACGCAGACGCAGGTCAAGATCTGTGGAACAAATCCATCGTCCTCAGCATTCGCAAAAAAATTTTTACTTGTGTTAATGAATTTGTTTGATTCAGAAACATTAGAATATATTGAAATTGTTTACAGTAACATCGGTCACGTAAAAAAGACGTATTTTAATGACGTTACAAGAGACAGCCACCATTCAAATTATTAATTTTTCCCCCCTAGAACATTATCTTTACCTAATAGAAAATTGAAACTATTGCTTGTTTAGCATTTGATATGATTGATTGATTGGTTTGTATTTTGGGGCAACTGACACATTTTGGTCATGTATGCCCCAAGCATTTGGTATAAATTATACTTATGTAATTTTGCGCACGTAGGTTTATGTACAAATAATAATTAAGACTATAATTATGACGTATAAAATCATGATATATTAGACGTCGGGCCTCCCATATAACAAGAGGAGAACACAATTCCTCTAATGTTTAGTGACGTAATTAGGCTTCTCATTATGAGCACAGCGAGTGCATTTGATGCCCCATGTAGAGAACGTCCGGGGGAAGTGGGTGTGTGTTTACATTCAGGTCACGTCGTTAATTATCGTAAAATTTGTGTGTTTGCTCAACGTTAGCTTAATACTTGACTTTACCATTAATACTTGCTATTTTATTGCTTTATTTATATAGTAAATGCAATAAAAAATATACTAATTTTCTTCATTTTATTTCATACTCGTTTATATCTTTTTCTCTAATTTGTTACAGTACTAAAATTAATTTTATTCTTTATTATGTTGCTCCGTTTAATAAATCTTTTAAATTTAATTGTTCGTATAATTATAATACATTAGTTTCTTGATTTTTCTATATCATCATGTTTATAACAATTTGAATTCAATAGTTTTGATTTTAATTTTGGTAAATTATCTTATAAAGGTTAATAGTAATCCAGAGGTTAACTTTGTTGATTTTGATTATTGCAATAATAGAAATCAACAAACTTAAGCTTGGCTTAAAGTTAAAACTCATCTATGCAATATACATGTAATTGGGTGCATTAATTGAAAACACTCATCTGTAGACTATACCTATAGTGAAATAGAGCTTTTTGAACACTTTTTAATGTACTGTATTTTGTACGTATTTTGTAATTTATTATTAATTATTGTAGTCAACGAAAAGAGCGAAACACGCGCGCGCGTGCATATATATATATATATATATATATATATATATATATAATATTGAACTATCAATGCTAAAGAAGAGAAAAGCGCATCTATTTTTGACTTCAGTAGTATAGCCAGCAGACTTGTTAATTGAAGTTTCTCTTACTGTCTTGTGATGTATAATTATATAATTTATTGAGAGTTACGTCACCTCATAATAACTACACACAAGATAATGTGTAAATAAATATGCTCGTCGCATATAGACCTAAATAACTTGATACATGTATGGCCCAGTCATATGTTATGCCTCTGATGATAAAATTCTAAGAACTAAAAACAAGTATACCTACATGTATGTTTTTTTTTTATATAAATGCTCATACATATAATAAAAAGAAGCCTCTATATTTTCGTCTGACAATGTTAATTGCAATGAAAGAGGTTATAGCACAACAATCTTTAACTTTAAAAACAAGGGAACACTACATAAATAATAATAAACTATTTGTAATTATATGCTATTCACGTATCCGCCTACGACGCTTTTACTCCACCCTCATCGTGTAAATTTCCTAGCTCAGAGAAAGCCGGACGTAAACTATGGTCATGGTAAGTTTAGAATGGAGATACGAAAGTATACAATACAATGCTGAATAAATAATATTGAAATTTTAGGCATTAGTTTTAATAATATAACTTTTACTTTCTTCTGCATGTACGTATATTATAACTCGAGCAGTTCGATTTGTTAGAGATTTGGAACTGCAGCTCCAAGCAAGAGACAAATATATGAAGTTTTGTGATTCTGGGACATTTAAGAAGAGTATCCAGTATAGCAATCCCAAAGAAGTTAAATTCGCAAAGTATAAGATAGCGTTCAATCGCCCATAACAAACAGAATTGAAAACATTTGTTCTTTCTCGAGTTGTACAGCCATCGATGTTTTGTTTGATCAACATTGAACAGCGACGGTATTGCCATCTATTGGTAAAGGACAATGGAGTATTGTCCTCAATTTTTTTTTATTGCAGAAATGGATAGAGGGTGAAAAGTTATGCTATCCTGATTTTTTTCCGATTTTTTAGAGCGCGGGAAGTATTTTTAAAAAATTATTGAAAGTCCTATTTGTGACGTCACGCGGCGGCAAGTCCTATATTTTTCTTAAGGAGCGGCGTCTCGTGACGTCACAAAAAGAACTTTCAATCATTTTTTAAAAATAGTTCCCGGGCTCTAAAAAATCTGAAAAAAATCAGGGTAGCATATCTTTGCACCCTCTAATCCATTTCTGCAATAAAAAAAATTGAGGACAATACTTCATTTTCAAGGCAAGGAGAGTACTGCTCGAGACACCATGAAAGTTACCTCTGCTTTGTTTGTGGGTGTTGCCACGTAGTCCATAGAGACATGGTGAGCTTGAAAATTTTAGGATGGCTAGACTGAGTGCTTTTCTTTACTCCCCCAAATTTGTAAATCTGCATCTCTTTGTGTCTTAGAGCTGCAGCGCAAGCAAATGAGGCAGAGATAACGTTTGTGGTGTCCGGAGGTGTTCGTACAAAACGTCTTGCAAACTTCAGCTCTTACTAGTTAAATATGATGGGTGCGATTCACGAAGCCAGTTAGCCAGGTTTCTAACCACGTTTAGCTTAACCACGTTTAACTATATATATTTTTTACATGTTAATTACCACCTAGTTAAACGTGGTTAAGCTAAACGTGGTTGGAAACCTGGCTTCATAAATAGCGCCCAATACTTCTGCTTTTTTTTGCAAACAATAGTACAAAATATAACAAAAAAAGTAACAATAGTTTACATTAACATGGGTCATTCATAAATAAAATTATTACATCAAACCCTTTTTGTTATATGATTTAATTCAATTTAACTTCTCAAACTTGGTGTGCAGGGGATATTTATTAAATATTAAATTTTTATTGAATAAGATCATTCTCCCTGCATTTACTTTATAAAAGTATCAACTTACCAATTCCAGGACTTTGAGAATGGATACTCTGGTAAAGCCGGCCATGCTTGATGCTTGCTGAAACATAAGACGTTATATTTTTTTACCACATGTAGATTTCAAGCAGATACCTGACCCAAAAGTGTGCTAAACTTGCTCATGAACGAGTTTTTTTTTAAAATCTAGTTAAGACTTTTTTGGGAACATCAAAGACTTTTCTCGTTGGTGATTTTTATAACATAATAATTTTAATGTACTTTTAAAATAAATACACTGACAAAGAATGTTTATTTATACGTTATAATCTTTCCAGACGATCCCCTATAATAAAATTTTAAAATCAAAAACCAGTTTTGTATATAATTATAGTAACAAAAATACAAAATCATATGAAGCGATATAAAGTTAGGACTTAGAAGAGAGGGGGAGAGAGAGAGAGAGAGAGAGAGAGAGAGAGAGAGAGAGAGAGAGAGAGAGAGAGAGAGAGAGAGAGAGAGAGAGAGAGAGAGAGAGAGAGAGAGAGAGAGAGAGAGAGAGAGAGAGAGAGAGAGAGAGAGAGAGAGTAAATTTAAAAATAATTTTTATTTCATTTTCAAGAAACTGCTGTATAAATAACTATAAATATATACCGAATGTAAAAACAAAAAACATGAGATTTTTTTATGCGCTTCAAATGAGGCCTGATTACTGAAAGGAAAGTTAAAATTTACGTTAAAATAAAAACGAAGTAAATAATAAAATTCATTAATAAATAATAATATAGAATGCATGCATGATGAAGCATATTATATAATTTTGTAGGGTAAAAAAAGGAATGAGATAATGCATCAAGTATGTAAATAATAATATGTAGGAGGTGAACCTACACTTGATGTAAACCTCTGGTTTGGATATGATCTCATCACTACGAGTGACGTCATGATTACACCTCAAGACCGGAATCTCAAGTCGTGACGTCACAATCTCGTAACATCCCGTGAACGTCATTCAAAAGACGATTGAAATACAAAAGATGAAAAAATTGTCGCTCTAATTTACATTACAAAAAAAAAAAATGGTAATATGACATGTCTTGTGTGGTGTGAGCTTATGAGACTCAAGTGGTGATATTAAAAAATGTATGAGGGTGTCGTAATGATGAGCAAAGTACACATCTCCATACGTTACTAAGCATGGAAATGACGTAAGTGTTTAAATTTGGCTTACTATGCTGGGAATTAATCTTTAAGATTTCATCTCATTTGATCATGCAAGCATAATATTAATTCAATCTGTCACTCATTTATTATATAATTTACAGTGGGGGACTTTCACAATAAAGCACTTTAACTCCCACTTTAGCCCCGATTTTTAACCCTGGTGCTAAACATGGTACTAAACCAGGGGCTAACCATGTTAAGCTCATATAGTTTGGCACCATGCATGATTAGCACCAGGGTTAAAAATCGGGGCTAAAGTTGGGGTTAAAGTGCTTTGTGAATGTCCCCCACTAGTATGTATATTTTTTTTCAAGCAAATATTTTTTCTGAATGTCCTGGCATAAGATTGCTTATTACAAAAATATATTATACAATAGACCATCAGTTTCAAAATTAACCGACTCTTTGACATTTCAATAAAAACAGTAATTAAATGTATAAATATTATAGACCGTATAGACTGTAACAGAAAAAAAAAAAAAAAAACATTATAGTGTATTGTACTGAATACACTTCGGGATAGCCCAAATGTTACCCTAGCATGTTGATTAGCTCGCGAGTATATTACAGCAGCTCCAAATTGGACAAACAGACGTAATTTCGGTAGAGATAAGAAGAATGTCTTCCCGAAAACACCTCTTTAGCCTGCGTGACGACGCCCCCAAACTGAGCGGCGGTAAAACGTTCGGGCTAACCCGATCGAGGTGTCCAAGGTCTAAAATAGTAGACAAGCTTATAGACAACACTGCGTGCGCGACTTCGTGCATAGTCACAAGCATCATGACTAAAAATAAATATGAAAATACATCGGCTCCATAATATTCAGATAGAACTTTTGAAAGATATTGACTTTTTGATGTTGTATTTTTATAATTAATAATTTAATTTGTGGAATATTTCTTATAGTTCATATATAAGTTCGCAAATTCTGATGCTCACAGTATATCGAATGTCATTTTTTTTTTTTAGCTTTATCAGTATATTTTGAAAAAAAATTATCTCCATTTTGCGAGAAAAAATGTGTACACAATTCATACAATAAGTGGCACTGTTGGAAAACGAGACAGTAAAGTTGTATGGACGCGCCCTCTGGTTCTCTCAGTCAATATGATGTAATGACTAATATAAACATCATTGCTGCTAGACAATATAGACTTCTTTATAAATAACTTAAACACTTCTAAATATAGTTGCATAAACTTCAGCTTTTTCTTATTTGCATTACTGCTATCTGCACTCCGCAGCAGCAACACGAACGGCCTAGTAAAATCTGTAAAATTAAACTTTTTAGACAGAAGTCAATAGACGACTGCATTTTATCCACTTGTTTTATTAATGTATTCTGTATAGTCATGTGCACAAAAAAAGAAATGTTTGTGTCCTCATTTTATCCAATTTAATTGCATTATGGGTGTGGCATTTTTTTTTAGCAAAAAAATAAGCTACTAGACAATTAAATTTGAAGAGAAAAATTATAAAAAAGTTTATTTCTAGTAAAATTAATTTTAATTGATTTAGTCAATTGCTTTTTCTACCTGAGTGAATCTTTTTTAATTTATATTGCCTAATTTTTTTTTAGGAAACTAGTTAAATTGATTATCTTTTACGATGATGTCTATTAATATTATACAATGTATGTGCAAGCTGTTTATGCGCGAGAAGATAGATTTGAGGGTGGCAAAGTTATTCTAATTTTAGCGCGACATGGGCGTGGCATGACGGCAGCTGCGGCATACAAGATATCATATATCATGTGTCTAAAATGGAGCTGCTGGAGCTTTATTGCGTTACGATTGTCATGTACTTGGGAAGAGAAAGCACTGGAATCTGGAGATGATGTCATAATTTTTTTTAAGAGTTTCATGAAGAATATTAATAGAAATTACGTCAATATTTATAATTTCTTTTTCATGGAACCTTTGTATTCTTAAATTTTTATAAACAAATTGAAATAAATGAAACTTTATAAGAAGTTACGCCTACCCAGTATAACAACGCAAAGAGTGTAATTATAAGAGACTAGGCTAATTTAAAGACGAGAGACGACGATTGTGGGAGACAGACGGAAGGCCGCCGCCTCCACTTTGCCGCCTGTTTATCTGACCTTCTTCCTTCCTTCCCTGCCACCCCCGGCAACCGGCATGACGCCGACGCTTGCGCCCCCCGCCTCCCTCAGCTCTGGAGCGTTCTTCGCCGCTTCTTGGGAATTTTCAAACACAATGGCTGCTTCTAATAAGCGTCTTTTTTTTATATACTATCGGAAAAATAAAAATAAAGCTTCTTGTTATCCCTATATATAATGAAAAAAGTTAAAATAAAACCTATCAAAATTTTGATTGACATAATATAGAGTACATATAAAAAGTATAAAGTAAATAAACATTAACCTTTGTTCATTACAAAGTTTGAATATAAATTTTTTGATACCTTGCAGCAATTAACCTTTTAAAATAATTACTGTAAGGTGCATAATTGTAATTTTTTTTTAACGTGAATAAATTGACAAGTTTATTTTACATAAATTTGTAATATTATTTTAGTAATTTTTATCTAAATTCTTACCTTATTGCGTTGAGCGTTACTTGATGAAAAAGTCGAGAGAAGTTTCTCTGAGACCGACGCAACAGGCGAACAAGCTTTGAAGTCTTTGAAAACGCTCACCTCTCCTTTTGAACATGCATCAACCAAGTGGTGCGCATGCGCAATTTCTACAACACAAGAGCGCTCTTTGCTTGTATTCACGCATTAAAAAAAAAAAAACTTTGGATAACGCAACCTTCATCAATAGCCGGCGTAGGTGATGTCACGATTGACTCACTATAGCGTGATGTCGTGTGGTACAAGCTTGGCTGCTTACTTGCATCGTGATTCTAGTAAATGTTACAAGTCCAAAGTCTTATCACCAGTTCACACATCAGAGCGCATAGAGTGAATATAGTAAAATAATTTCCGATTCTCCATGTTATAAAATTTCTTAAATTAAAAATCACGAAGAAAATATTATAATATTTAGAATTTAAAAATATAATGAAAATTGAAATTTTTTAATAAATTGTGCTGGCAGTAATTCATAATTATTTATAAATGCTGACCTACGTTGGGTCAAAAATATATCATATTATTTACCACGCCTCTATGCCATGTGGCTCTGTGTCGCAGGTCGCAGAGGGCACACAAAATACCACAAACCGAGCAGGTGTATAAAAACTAAGTAGTGCAAAATCGATTACTTCTTTTTCAGGAGGTTAATAAATATACATATATTTTTGTGCTCTTAAAAACCCATTAATAGTTTCACAATAACATTTGGGTATATCTCATAACCAAGAAAGTATAATATTGTTCTGCATGAAGTGATATTCCTGTGATAAGAAGACTATTTCCTTAAAATTTTACACAACATCATGATTACACCAGCAGGACATGAAATCATTAATATTGTTTAATTATTTATTTATTCACACATGATGTAATCACCTGCAGTATTGGTGAACTTTTGCAGCCCTGGAGAACAAAATTTACGTTTGTATTTTATATATCGATGGAAAATTAAATATCATGGCTGGGGTAGATTTTTTGAGCGCTCATCGGAACTTTTATATTTAAATTTTACAAATTATAATTTAATTTAAGTTAATTATTAAACATTATATTATATTGACTGTAAAAACTATAATAAATTTAATGATAACAATTAAAATTTTATAATAAGATCGATAAATTGCACTTTATTGCATACTCTTATAAAAAATAAGAAATTACATCAATACCTCACTCGAAAGCATTTGTTATAAAACGAAAGAGCCATAAAAACCATTTGGAATCCTCCCAAGTTATTGAGAAGTATTGGCGAGTAGCGACACCACAAACCTCAACTGTAACCTGTTGTTACCTGTTAGTTCTAGTGAAGACCGTTGGAGTCGCTGCTTGTCTCTGTGAATTGAAACCTCTTAATTAAAAATGACACTTTTCTTTCTATCACTTGTCTGCATGCAGGAGCGAATACATTATTATAATAGGAGAGTATGACTGAACGATGTACGCAGTTAAAAGTCACGTGACTGCCGTTCTTGCGGACTCACTGTACGTTAACGATGTACTCAACTGGAGTACTTAGGAAGGGAAGGGTTTTGTTACGTGTGTGGAGCAGGGTATTACTCCCCACTCCCTTATGTGTTGAGTGAAGAGAAAGAGAGGTTAACCTTAAAACAACCCCTAATACACTTGGTTAATGCTCCAACCGGAATTATACTAAACAAAATTATAAATTCCATGTATATCTTTCAGAGGAAATTAAATTAATTTTTAAAGTGTATTAGTAATTAGATTGTAAAATAATTTCATTTTATTTGTTTTGTTTTTGTTTTTTTTTTGTGTGGTGAATACTAGAAATACTATTGAAATTTAATGATGACACTAACTTCTTTTTTATTATTTCAAAGTCTTTATCATTATGCGATAGTTTTTAATTATTCTGAATTTACGCATAAAAGAGCTGTTATTGTCTTATTAATTTTAATTATTTTTTACTATACATAAGCCCTTTTTGATTCTTCAATATTAACTCATGCATTAATTATTATTACAGGTGTTAATTAAGTTATAGAATTTTTTTCAGTTAATTCGATCACCACGCACTTCTGTTATTAATACGTACGTTATAAGTGGTTATAACTTATTGTGACTGATAATTCAATTAATTAATCTGTTGATTAATTTATGTATTTAGTAATATTAATTATTGATGCAGTCATTTAATTATAGAAATCAACACAATTAAACGTTGTGTATCACATGCAGTTATGTGGTTTAAATATTACAGGGCTTCGTGACTATATACTATCGAATTCAAAAATATATACCCCATTCCTTGTGAATAGTATAATACTAAATACTTTAACATTGGGCCATTAGTGGTATACGTTTTTCACTCAGACAATGGATATTATTTTGATGGTCCCAAAGAGACCAATAAAAGCGTGACAAAAAACCTCAGTGTCTCCAGGAGATGAAAATCTAGTATTCTGATTGGTCAGAGCAAACGTAATATAAATTCGCTACGATAAAAATTGCAATAACAGCAGAGAAAAAGTTATATCTCACCTTACAATGCTCGTGGGTTCAGGAGTTTCAAGAACACTTCCCAATAATGGTGAAAGCTCTCTGGAGCATTAAAAATCATGGGTCGATCGATGGCGCCACTATCGGTGGAAGTCCGAACTACAATTTCCCATCTGAAACTCCAAATAAAGACAGACATCTCGTATGATCTCTGTACTTACTATTATAGACGACACATTTTGACTTCCATAGAATACATTACTCACGGCATCGTTCTTTTGTCCAGTTTTTTAGAGTCAGGTAATAAATACTCAGGTGCAACACAATAGTTGGACCAAGCATTTGTAAGGTTGTTATTTTTAGAGTGGTGACTATAGGTGGGCTCAGTCAGCTCCAGATGATTCATTGCTGATATGATAACCCACGTACGGTCTACTGGAGGCAGCGGAACGACTGCAGGTGACGCATATGTTGTACTGCCGCGTAGGTGCGAGGTGAGAAAAACACCTGAAGGTCAAATGTACTTTTTTTATGAAATTCCGATCCAGTTACATCAAATTTTAATATTTTTATTCCCTCACCAAATCTTTTACATGACACTTAAGGAAAGACTGAACATTAACTGTATCTGCATGATATGAGAGATTAAGAGTTAATAGAGATTTGAATTTTTAGGGCGATGAGCACCAAACAGGTCTATATATTTAAGACGTGAAATTGCCCTAAAATAGAGCAGTGTTTACCAAAATCACATTATATCCATGTTATACTATAAGCTGAGGTGTGTATCTATAATAATTAATTATATAGTATAGACTTAAAAAATATAAAAGACATTATAATATTATATAGATGCTACTTTATAATTATATTCTCCAGCATTTTTTCTTCTAAAATGAAAATTCATAGTATAATTATGCCATCATGCCAACAATTAAAACTATATAGAACTGCGTGAATATATAAAATATAATTTTTAATTACGTTGATATTGATTTTAGTTTATTTTTTATTTTATTTTTTTCCATTATTTTGAACGAGTCAAAAATGCGTAAACAACATTTTTTTAATAATTATTTTCTGCGCAAACGTATGTCCTTTTTATAAAAGTGTTTTAGCCTCATTTATATATATAATAAAAAAATTAAATTATTGTCAATGACATTGAAAAATTTCATGCTTGCGTTTTATTTTTTTTTTTTATTTTTTCTTAATGACGAGTGGCTAATTATTTAGAAAGATTGCTAAGTTTGTTAAGAAGAGAGGCGACCTACAATCTGCGACACCGAAGGTAAAATCGACCGTGACTGCGGCTTGTTTTGATGGTGATGAGATGCGTGCAAATGTCACTGTGAGGAGTATACTGACGTTCATGATATTTCCTCGTGACGTCACGATGTATAAAAGTCAGGTACAATTTACTACAGGAAAATTACTCCTGCCTTTATATACTTGCTGTCGCTGCAATTTAAGAGACAAAATGATGCAGATTTGCAAGAAGAGCACCAGTCTATCCCAGTAAGTTCAAGTTCACCATGTCTCTATAGACAGCGTTCATGGCAACGCCCACAAACATGCAGGACAGGGTATACATACATCAGTTAATATTTATTATGACATTTATATGACAATCAGAAAGGTTTAGTCTATAATTTGAAATCCAAAAATAATCTGAGAAAGGGGTGAGTTTGTATGAGGATTGATTTAGTCGAGTTATAGACAATCGAAACATTATTGTAAGATCATGATGCACTGTACGTAGGCATAAGTATATTATTTCTAGAGTAAGGGATTGGCTAGGGAGGGAGGGAGGGAGGGGGGGAGTATTTACATATGTTTGCACGTGGAGAGGGGGGTGAATCGATTGCATCCCTAATCCTTCTGGACTATCTTTGATTATATACTAATCCTTATTATTTTATTATTTCAATATATTAAAATCAATACGTTTAATGAAAGTATTATGCATTACAATAATTGTTAATGCTGGTTTCGTTACTATAAAAATAAGCAACTACACCATTCATTTATTGGTGTCAAGATATAAGGACACTAATTTATATTACATATGTACGACAAACATTGCACATCAGTAGGTGTGTATAAACCTTGCCAGATATCACATAGTAGTTAATTGACATGCATTATATATAGGACAATATATGGCACCAAGCATGTTGTAAACTAAATCAATATCAACAAAGGTTGTATTTCGTTTTCAATATTAAAGCACCACCACATTATAATAATATAATATATATATATATATATATATATATATATATATATATATATATATATATATATATATAAATGATACATTGATTACGTAAACCAAAATGAGCAAATACTTTTTCTGCGTGTCTGTATTATTTTTATTATTTTACTCTTATATTATTATACAATTTTTCTTTTTAGTATACTCAGGGTGCTGTATTTGAAAAAAAAATGTATATCGTGCACCATTATAAATATCAATTTAAGGGGAAGGTAACACGCCTAAAATGTTAAAAAAAAAAATCCCACACTATGAAAATTAATTGTTTTTTTTTTTTTTTTTTTTTTTTAATGTTCTCCTCTATACATTCTCTATCTGTAGCTAAAATATTAGGTATACAAATTCGAGCTAGTTTTTGAGTTATGAATTTTAAAAGTTGACATTTTTAACAAATTTTTTGACAAATTTAACATGAAAAAATGAAACTATTTATTGGTAATAACTATAATAATCAATTAGTAAATATAATTAGCAGTCAAATAGTTATTAGTTTTAAGTTCATTGGCTTATACAATATTGCATAATATATAATATTCATATTATAATTTGAGTACCAGTCTAAATTACTACTGAAATTTATTACTAAATGTTAGTACATACTATAGTACAAATTTCTATACTAAATTAAAGTTTGTTGCTATGCACTATAATGTAATTGAAATAAAGCTTTTACGGTCAACGTTTATGGACTGGGCTCAGCCCTTATAGTTGTATCATGGGCTCAGCCTATAAACGTTGTTCCACGGTGAGAGAGACTAATTGGATGCAAAAAGGTTCTCCCTAATGAAATTTAACATAATACAATATATTAGACTGCACTGCTTTTTCATTTCAATATAATTAGAGTAGTTCTCAACTCTCTAATAAGTACAATTTTATGGAGAAATGAAACTCCCATGTTAAATTGGTCAACTTTAAAAATTCATAACTCAAAAACTAGATCGTATTTGTATACCTGATATTTTAGCTACTGATAGGGGGTGTAGAGGAGAACATTTTAAATTTTTTTCAGAATTTTTGTGAGAGGGATTTTTTTTAACATTGGTGGCGTTACCTTACCCTTAACATTTTTGTAATTTTATTTTTTTATACAAAGTTCAAGTCGGCAGAAAAGTATATATTTATATAATTTTGGTCTCTGGTCGTATGGTAAAGTTATATGAGAGAATTTTTATTTTTTAGGCGCCTATAATGTATGCAACCACTTCTACACATTCTATTTCATTTTTTTTTTTTCTTTTTTACTATATTATACTTTAAATTTTAGAATGTTATGAAATGTTATGATGTATATTATGACTCATAATAAAATAATAGACAATGTGTACGGTATTTAGTGTTAAAATGGAGCATTAATAGTCATCAACATTATCAAAATAACAATAAACAGTTCGGAGAACACACATAATGCGGGTAAATAAAACTTCAGCTTAGTATTACAATAAATTTTATTACGGATGTTTCTGTGACATGTGTCAATGTCACCTGGCTTGATGGATCGTGCAGTTGTTGTGTATGCATAAATATAAAGTACAGTGTGCTTCATAATTAAAATACAACATTGAAAAAACGCTCTTATTGATTCGTAATATTAGTTTAATGAATATTTTCATAAAACATTGATGTATTATTTTTATTATGAGCCTTCGGTTAATCAACAATATTTTATAATAATAATTATTAATTATTTATAGCCTGAAAGTGCATTTCATCATATCATTAAAGCCAGATGTTGGTTATAGAAAGTATTTTATTATTTATTGGCTTATATTTTTAATAATAAACAGATTTAATAAAATAATTATAAACACATGTGTTAAGCATTAAGATAGTAGTTTGGAATTTATTACTTTTAACTAATTTATGTATAAAAAATATAAAAATTAAAAATATAAGAAATAAATGTAAGAATTGTCATTCAGTTTGTTTTACCACGCAGTTGAGAATTTAAGTTGGTTCATCTCCACCTTTAAGTGGTACAATGATATGGTTCACTTATATTTCATATAATCCATGGCTGTAGTCCTTATAAAAAAAATTGTGATAATTAAACGATTTGTATATTTCTCATGCAGCTGATGACTAATTTATTATAATATAAAATACAGGAAAATAAATTTATTGAATTTTCAATCAATATTTTGTTTTAAGAACCTCTATCAGCAAACCTTTAATATCAAATACAAAATTAAAACTCACTAATACGAAAATAAAATGATTTTCATTGGCTATATAGGTGCGGGAAATTCGTTGCAGCATTTATAGAGTAAATAAATTGTTAGAAATTGGGTATCTTGTCCTGCTTATGTAGTACCACCCCAAAATTTAAATTTTGAGTGAACTTCCTTATCATCAAGCATTATAATGAACATTTTTACTGTAAACATTTTACGTGCTGTGGCCGTAATATTATGCTTGCAAAGTACGTATAATAAAAACGTGACAAATAATATTTACGTTTCTTCCCTGCATACTTTATCAGCAGCAGTCGAGAGAGGAGGAAAAGTGTCTCGTCGTAACTTTCTCCACTTCTCAGTCCCAATGCGGCAACCTGATGCAAATACACTTAAATTGGTTTTAAAATCCCCCTGGAAGTACCAGAAAATACGGAATTTCTAGCCTACCTAACGGTATTTTAAGATATTCACAGTGCAAATGTCACCTGGTAAAAATAATATTAAAAATATGAAAATGAAAATTAAAAATCTTACACTGTCGGCAATTTATTTGGGGAAATTAAATTAATTTAAGTATAGTTATAAATCTACAACAGCCGGTTGCTATATACCTGAGACCTGATAGACCACAGACAATCAAATGCATTCCTCAGCAGAGCTCCCTTCTTTAGCAAGCTCCGGCTTTAGGTAACACAATTTTTTATATGTGTATACGTTATCTAAAGCTTTGTCGTTGATTATAAAAAATATTCAGAGTTTAAATTAAACTTAAACACAGCTGTTGTATTAAAGGGGTGATTTATTTATAAAGTGTGTTGTTTTTATTATACGTTAGAAACAACAATAGTGCATTTAACATTTAATTCTATTTTTACATCCCATCTATGAAAGTAAGAGTGTACCCCATAGTTCTGGTAACTTAAAATGGAATTATTTATAATTAAACTTAGGACACTCTTGTTATAAATTATCGATTTTTAAAAATGCGATATATCATAATATTTTATAATTGCACATGGGTCCAAATTATAGTTCAGGCAAGGCAAAATTTGATCTAAATTTAAGCTAGGCTTAACTTTGTTTATTTTGATTGTCGTAAGTCGTAATAATTGAAGCCTTTTCCTCCCTAAAAATTACAAATATTCATATCCTTGACATTTTAAGCTCCTGCATGAAAATTAACTGCAGGTGTTAAGTTTTGGACTGTCTTGAGTTGTTTGTTTTTAAACTGGTTTTGTTTTAGTAATTAATTACAAAATTATATTTTTTGTGGTAGAGTTAATTCTATTTAGAAGTATAATATATTATAATTATAGTCCCAGGACGCAAACAGACTTCACCAAATAATAAAATACTGCAATAATTAATATAATGTACTTTAAATTTTAATAATCACAATAAACAGGGCTTATCATATTAAATCCTTTACAAAATATTTGAATAAAACCTTTGCTTATTCTTCAAGTTAATTCAATTCAAAATATAAACACATAATAATAAATTATTTCATAATAATATAAACAAATTGGTTAAATTCCTGTCAATGTTAACAAGGTATTTCACCTGAGCTTGCAACAAAAACTTTCTGTATTAGGTAAAAAGATGTTAATGAATTCTTACAGGTATTGCGAAATAGTTTAGCGCAGGTTTACTAAAAACTGAATCGTTACGTCAGTAGAAAAGTGTCGCGGATCTGCAACAGGATGTTGGAGACTGAAAGTGAAATTACTTGGGGAAAGATTGGAAAATTAAATGATTGAGAGACCCCAACAAGAATTTGGTAACTCTTAATTTAGAAATGTTACACGATACAGCTTGTAGAAATTGTAAAGAAGTTGAAAGAAATGCAAGGATTTTATAGCTTTTTAATAAAAGCATACAGTAAATTACATAGCTCATAAAGAGACAGTGCTGTAAATTCTTTATCATGAATTTTGTGATAAAATGAATAAATTTCTAGCTACTCCCAGTTGCAATTTTTTCTTTGTTGAATTGTGTCTTGATTTGAATTTTAAATTACCTTGATTTTATTATAACTTGGTAATAATAAAGTATATAAAATTTTATTGCATAATCTAATATTGAAATGCAGAATATTAATAGCAGTAATAAAAATATATTAACTTTATTGGACTGTTTTATGAAGAAACTCGTGTCTTTATTGCTAACATAAGTCCAGGTAAAATATTCCTTTATTTTATCACATTAAATAAAGTTCACATCGAATTTAATCAAAGAAATTAATAAAACAAATTACGATATATTTGCGATGGATTCTTAGAAAATTATTGGCTTCATTTTGCAATAATTAAAAAGGAAATACACTGTTATTGCTTGTCATTGCTAACTCATTGTCGATTTGTAATTTTTACATGAAAAAACTCAGTGGTACTTGTCTACTTTTTGTTGGCGTCAAATTAGTTTTTGAAAAAAAAAAACGTGTTTTTGATAAACCAGTACATCTTGATATTTAAGTATAGAATGCATTAAATAATAAATTATTGTGTACAAAATGATTAAAATATTTAAAACAATTACAAGTTTAAACCTTGCAATTATGTGATTATTATGAAACAAGTATTTGTTATAATTATTGTACGTGCATGCTTATATGATACGTGAAAATTTTACAATTATACAAACTTACAATTAAAATGCTACACGTATGAATGAAAATTTTAATTTAAAATTTTTATGGAGTAGACATCAAGAACTATTTACGTCACACCGCTGATTTTTCAAGAACATTTGATTGGTTATAGTTATAACCTAACTACAGCCTCAAAGGTGCTGATTTAGCCGCCGGCGCTACGCTGTCAACTTTGTCGTCCCCAAACAGACCGCTCGAGCACGTTGCTTATTTGGCGGAATTTCCCGAAGGTTGACGAAAATTATCGAATATCGAGGTTCCTCCATTTGACATACACAGTACTATAATAGATCGTCCTCCCAATATACAGTCTTTGAGTAGCTCCTTCACTTGATGAGAAGGAGTTTTTTGACCCAAAATTATTTATTTACCACCTTTTCCCTAGACACGAGCCAGACATTTTTTTTACTAATCCGATTTTTTTGTAGATGGCCACGTCCGACTTGGCTACTTGTCTTGGAGGAGTAATAACCGGCGCCAGTGGGAGTTAGCACCGGCGCCAGCAGCCATGTGGCTCACAGTGTTGGTGGCTGCCCTGCTGCTGGGGGTGGCGCGTGACCATGTGGAGGGTGCCCCAACAACATCCCCACGACGCCTGGACGATGATGAAACACGTAGCTTTTGGAAAGGATGGTTGTTGTTGGACGATCTTACACCTGAGGAAGGTGGACGTAAAAAAGTACCAAAATCTATCTTTATAGCACCTGTTATTAAAGATTCACCAAAATTTGTTATAGCACCTGTAATTAAAGATTTACCTGATTGTGAACCAGGATATAGACGAGTTGATGCAACAGGGCGTTGTAATAAATTATTTCAAGTTGATCGAACTGCACAAGAAAAATTTGCATTACAAATACTTAATAAGTTAAAATTTTAATTATGGATTGTAAATTTTCTAATGCAATTAGTCCTTATTATGCATCTTCAATATAAAATATTGAAAATATTTTAAAAAAATATTTAAATTCTACATTTAAATTAATAAAAAGTACAACATCATGTCTATATGATATCATATAATAATGATATTATCACATCATAATATAATGTTAATAATCTCATCCGTTGTAATATATTGCACTGATGATATACTTTGCTCTAGAAGTTTTATCAAGGCTCTCAGTGCATTTCCATTGCATGATTAAAAATTGCAAACTTCAATCAAGTTGTTAATTTAAATACAACTGCGTAGAATATATGAACAATAAAAAGTACTTTATGTTAAATTTAAACCTACTTTTATAAGAACCCTAACCTACCACAATTATTCTTATTGAAATCACTTTCTTAAACATTTAAGTCAAATTTGCAATAAAGTTAATTTCATACTGATGGTTATTTACGTCAATTTGATAAACCATCTTCTATTGGTCAATTTATAGTGCTTGACAACTAAAATAACCAATCAAAATAACTGAAATAGGAAAAAAAAAAATGTTATAGAAAATTTAGGGCAAAATTTACTTTTGTAATATAATCTTAAAAGGGAAATACATTATTATAAAATATTCAGGATAAATTGATGACGTCATTAAAAAGGGGTTTGAATGACGAGCTATATTCTTGAAATAATGTAAATTGAATCTTTTTACGTTCACTTCCAATAATTTTACTTTAATAAAATCGACCTTATGACAAGTTAAAGCTGCGTTGTATGACTTATAAGCTTACTTGAGAGTCTCTTGCTAGTTTAGAGTAGCTCGTTAGTTGACCAGAGAAAGTTCATGCGGACTTATGTGTTTCTAACTTACTCTGCAATTTTTATAATTACAAAGTCCAAGTGTATCTATGTAAATATTAAATTATATCCATGGAATCATCGAATGAATTCTCAAATGATATTATAATAAGGTATTTAAATAAACAAAAATATAATATTATTATAAAATATTATCTTTCACTTTATTTATTGTCCTTGATATTTAAAAAAATATATATAGTCTATATACATATAAATATTAATTACGTAAATTTAGTTATATTCATGTTACTTTTCTACTAATTTACTTCAATATAATATTGAGGTCAAAATAATTTATTACAATGTACTTCAATTGCAACAAAAATATAATTTATTAAAAGAAACTCAAGTTATTATACATTATATTTTAGTGATCTAATGTTCATTAATAGTGACTTTTAATATATTGCACCTGCTTCTTGTGTTGTTGACTTCCTTTATAATTTCCCCTACTACAACTTACTTTTTTTTTTCTATCCCCACTACTATTTTTGCCTTTAGAAAGAGACTTTATACCTTTTGTTTTTTCCCCTACTCTTTACCTACCTTTAAACCACAAAACCACTGTATGTATAGTATAGGGCAGTTGAACATCCCTTCTAGGCATGCTTGGACGTCTCTGTTTGCTTTACACTCAGTTTTATTTTTGCTCTCGCTCGTGCATGAGCGTCTTGTGAATGTGCAGTGCTAAATACAAGAGGATAATTTTCTACACGCCCTAACAAATCAAAGATTTTATGCAGGTAAAAGTTATATATATATCGTGATTAAAATTTTATATTATGTCTACGTGTATTTATTTTTATTATTTTGTCAGCGTTATAATATATATATGATGTTGTGTTTTAAATACTTGTTTTTATGTACATAATATATGGTGACCATCGTCCTATTTTATTATTATAGTTATGTTAAATGTGTAATGTTAAATACAAGACATGAAGTGTACGTCTTTTTGAGTTGTTGTTTTTTTAATAAAAAGTAAAAAAAGTACAATGTCATAAGGAAAAACGTACAATATGACTCAACTTTGGTTTTCTTGAATTATCTTGTGTGTCTATCGGATATAACGACATCACAACGGATATCATTTACCGGCGTGTGCGTGTTTTTTTTTTTTTTTTTTGTGTTCAAGACCAAAATATGAGTCATACAAAATATTATATACAACATTTTTTTTATAGGGTACGTTAATTAAATAATTCAATTAAACAAATAGGTTACAGTAAATATTGTAATAGTAGATCTGATACTGAATTGTAATTGATATATATTCGAGATCACCAGACGAGATATAACCTTGCATGCAATTAATCTAAATTTCTATTACTTTTTATTGAGGTTAAATTAAGAAAAATTAAGTCATTATATCTTCTTTTTAAATTACTATTTTAATGTTTTTGTATATCAAGTCCTATATATTTTATTTTTCCACAAAAGATACGGTAAAAATATTTTAAACCTACTTCTTACTATCTAAAGATAATATTGTATTTAAAACCTAGTTTTTAGCTATATAGTATTTTGATGTTATGTTATTTTTATTTGAGCTATCTATTTACTTGTCTACACATGTTTATTTTTAACTTTTTTTTCTTTGGCGGTAAATAATTGGAAATTTAAGTTGCCTTCAGCTAAAGTTGCTACTTTAAAATTACAGTTATACTCGTATGGAGCTCGTGTTGTATGCACTAAACGTCTCGTCGCGGCTATATCGACTACTAACTTCATAATGTATTGCAAGCACAATTGAAAGTTTTAATTTTTAGCCTTGTAGTATATCTATCTATAATACTACTGTAGTGCATGCATGGTGTCCTTAATTTTCTTTCTTAACTACTGGGATTTACCACTCCTATATAGTTTTAATATAAGAAAGCCGCACCTTTATCAAACGGTGTTTTTTTTTATTATTTATATTTCTTATAGTATTTTATTTGCCTTTAGGTCTGCATACAAAATTTTAATAAAAAATGTATCTTAATTTCTATAATATTATTTATTTATATAACCCAATCTTATTGCTTTTTAAGTTGTATTTGTTTTACAATAACAAAAAAAAAAACTTGTTTCTTAAATTGTGTTATTATAATTTAAAATATTTATTTATGGAATAATTATTAACTGATTTATATGTATAATCAGCTGGTATTAAATACACTAAAAGTAGTTTATGTTCCAGATATTTTCAATGGCAGACCCATCTATAGGCTGAATTGCTATTAATGTAAATTGCCATCAGCTTCAAAACCGGATAATTACATTTTCTGAGAATAAAATAGCCTTTATTATATATAAGTGTAGTTGTCTGGTTTCGAAGCTAATAAAATACTCCACAATGGCTCCTTCCCTACAATACATACATGCAGGGGTGCTATAATTTTATTCGGGAAATGTACTTCCTCCTTCCTATATGTCTTGCATAAAAATCACAAATTTATACAACATCATGTTTCCCCTTAACTTTACTCGTTGCATGATAACTTCACGTTACAAAAAAAAAAAAAATATTTTAATGCCTCAAATATAATTATTATTGTAGTTAAAAAATTGTGTATAGTTTAAATTGCAATCGATACATTCATATTTTTTACTCAAGAATTTTTCCCGCGTTGAAGAAAAATTTTTATGCAGACGAGATAAATATGAAGAGGTTCATTCTGCAGTTACTTGAAGCAAGACAATAGTGGAAATTTTATAGAACATAGATTAAAATGAAAACACAACATAATATATTGCTGCATATTATGCAAAAAGTTCAAAGGTGATTTTTTTTCCCACTATATATTTTTTTCAATAATAAAAAATATTATCGTAAACTAGTTTGTTTTTATTTTAATAAGGTCTTGAATCACATTGAAAAATATATAAAAATGAGCAATACAGCAATGCAAAGATAAAGAACTTGCACTCCTTTCTCTGTCTACTGCACCTGTAAGATAATAAGAGCACCTGATGCTGCTAGAAGGTGTTTGCAGGTGCAACTCGTGCTCTACCGTTGTTGAAGATAAATAATATTGTGTCAGTTTCCAGCATGCATTGATAGTACGTGAATTTCGCAGCAAATATATTTAATACAATATCTGCTATATCTCTTTCCATATAAAATTTATAACGATGAAGCTTTAACATTTAAAAGAAAAAGGATTATATTTCCCTTTCACAAATTCAAGGTTATTATATAAAATAGCTACGTTTTCATGCTATAGACTTTGATTGAGAATTAAATAATAGTAATAATACTAATAATTATTTGATAATATTTTACATGTACTAAATTCTTAATAAACTTTATATTATTATAGAGAAAATCTATGATTTTGTATCGAGTTTGCATGATTTTACTTTGTGTACTAGTCAACACGACACTCTCAGCCAAGGTCCAATCTACAACAAGATCTGTGGCGGCTATGACAAACCTTCCTTGTGGCTATGTAGCATGTTGAGGATCACGATACGCAAATATTGTTATTTCTAGGCGCCACTCGGCATTGTTGCCAGACATAAGTGATATTGATGGTAAATAATAACGAGTAATCATCGTATCCAAGTAGTTGGCTATAGTTGGAAAGCAAGTTTTCTTATTTATATAGTTTTTTTTATATAAGAAGTTGCCACGAACATTTTAAATAAAATTTAACATTTACGATTTTTTTTTTTTTTTTTTTTAATACGTGTAATTTATTTTTCAGTTTCAAAGAGTAACTGCTTTGTATCTTTGTAAATATATAGTAGTAAAGTACCTAAATATAAACAAATAAATATACCTAAATATAAATCGAGGTCTATAAATTGTAAGATATGCAGTAGTGGTTAAAATACAAACATGCAGGGGGGTCATTTCGAGAAGGCACATTAAATTAATTAGACTTTTGACTTGATACATCAAGATTAGATTGTTTGAATTTGATTGCTGAAATTCTGAAAAATGAACCCTAATAGTCTTTACTCCTGCGGTCAATGATTTTGCAGGATCGTGTTCTCTGCGTCATTCTAGCCTTTTTTTAGTTGTTGGAACTTACAATTAGAAAAGAAACAAAAAGTGGTAAACTTTACGCTTCAAAAATATAATAGAAACATGCAGTTTATAAAGAATTGTTGTATAAAAATAAGTGCAAAATGTGTATATTTAAATTGTACCCTGACCGCAATTTAAAATGCTAACTCATCGTCAACGTGTAATTTTTATATGAATAAGAAACGGTGGTGTACTTTTTGTTGACGTCCAATTAGTTTTTGTCTGTACACCTTGATATTTAAGTTGAGACCGCAATTTAAAGGAAAGTTCTTTTTTTTGTGTTTGTTTTAAAATTATACTCGAGAATGCATTAAAAACTGAAGGTAACTAAATAGGGAGGTGGTAATCTTAGTTGATTGAAGATCTCAGAAACAGACCCCTAAAATTAAACAAGACTTACAGGAGATTTTGAACTCGCTATTTGCTATCAATATATAGGTAATAGTTAGGTATCAATAATCATACATAATTTTGAAGTGGATATCTGTCAGACCAGTTTTGTATAAAACGAGGTAGAAATTTAACATTGGAGTCTTATAAATGGAAATCGGAAATAGAGCTGTTGTGAGAGAACCTTCCGATGATCAAACTATAAGCAATTAAGTTTGAAAACATTCTGGAATTTTTAAATTTTACTTCATTCGATTCCTTCTGATATAAATATTCTCTGACTCCGAAGTACAAGTATTTTTTTTTGTTTTAAAGTGACTTTAATGTTCGTAGTTCTTATAAAAATCCTTTTTTAAATTAAATTTTAACTGAAAAAAAAATTGAAAGATTGTAAAGTAACTGTTTATTTGTTTACAAAATGAATTAATAAAATATTTAAAACAATTTACAAGATTAAACTTTATAATGGTCTTATTACTATACGAAACAAGTATTTTAAGTAATTATTGTACGTGACGCATGAAAATTGTATACGGAGTAAGAAAAGATGAACAAACATAATATAAAATACTTAAATGTTGTGACAGTATTATATTAAGCTCCAATAAAAGTTTAAGTACAAAACTTAACGACGTACCATTTCCCTTTTAAGGATTAAAATAAACTTGTATTTACATTTATAGCGTTATACCCATATACCCACCCACACACACCAAACTTGAGACGAGTTTTTTAACCCACTAATCCAAAATTATTTATTTACCACCTTTTCCCTATAGACACGAGCCAGACATTTTTTTTACTAATCCGATTTTTTTGTAGATGGCCACGTCCGACTTGGCTACTTGTCTTGGAGGAGTAATAACCGGCGCCAGTGGAAGTTAGCGCCGGCGCCAGCAGCCATGTGGCTCACAGTGTTGGTGGCTGCCCTGCTGCTGGGAGTGGCGCGTGACCACGTGGAGGGTGCCCCAACAACATCCCCACGACGCCTGGACGATGATGAAACACGTAGCTTTTGGAAAGGATGGTTGTTGCTGGATGATCCTTCTCTTACACCTGAGGAAGGTGGACGTAAAAAAGGACAAATAACACCAAAATCTGTATTTATAGCACCTGTAATTAAAGATTTACCTGATTGTGCACCAGGATATAGACCAGATGCATTAGGACGTTGTCATAGATTAGTTAAAATTGATCAAAGTGCACAATTAAGTTTCTTATTACAAAAACTTAATGCAATGTATTCATCTGATAAATTTATTAAAAAACCTTCTGCTACTACTGAAGGACCTTTACATATTGCCATTCCATTTGCTGCTGCATCTCCAACTTCTTCTGTAGTTCCAAGTACCACCACCGAGGCGCCTCAAACAGAAGAGGTAGAGATGGTTGTGGTAGCTGCAGAGGTACAAATCAAAGATGAAGAACAACATAGTACCTCCATACCAGGTGCAATTGTGACATTATGGCACCTGAATTCCACGTCAAACCTCACTACCGCAGATACCTCTTTACCAACTACAACAGAATTGATTGACACTAGTACAGTAGAGTCTACTACCCTTGTCACAATGGAGGACACCACCCCATCACCCAGTGTCACCCCTGAGGAGGAATTCTCTACCCTTACTACTGATGAGGGAGCAATAACCTCTACAAATACAGACACGACTCAAACAGAGGAAAATACAACGTATACTGATACAACAAAGGCAGAAGATGAAACTACCATAACAGAATCTGAAATAACAATACTGGAAGAGTTATCATCTTTACCTAGTACTACTATTATAACAACAGCAATACCACCAAAGAGAAATTTAACAATAACAACTTCAACTGAAATTCCATTATTAAGTGTACATAAAATTGATGCTGATGTTAAAATAGTTGAAAGTAGTGATTTATCAAGTGAAAATACAGCTGAAAAACCAACAACAACATTTAAATTTTCTCCTGATGAAGAAAGTGGTGATACAGTGATAAATCAGGGTGGTACTTTTACTGGTACTTGGGTAGGGTCCGATTCAGGTTATACCATAAGTTGGCCTCTTGATGACTCGGAAGGACAAAGGACACCACAACATACAAGTCCTTCAGGGTCAGGGTGGTCCTGGGGTAATTGGCAGTCATCCACACAACGACCAGTGTACCTTAATTTCTGGTCCGGTGACCCTCCTCCAACCAGGATCAGGACGGCATTAAGAAGACCGCCTCCAAGGTACCCTTCGTATCGTCCTGCTTCTTTGTTTTATCAAGAACTTTCAGGACAAGATGTAGCTAATGTATTTAGACAACCTTGGTTGCATGGACAACATGGATATCGCGGCTGAACATTCCTATAAATATTTTTTTTATTTAGTAAATATAATTTAATTATAATTAATAAATATAAACAATTATATTTGTTTTTCTTTTTAAAAAAATTAAATTTGCTATTATGTACGAATATAGCAAAAAAAAAATATATATATATAATATATACAACTTTTACTATTATTGTATTATAGTAAATTTGCTTAATCGAACTATTTTTAACTTCTTGAAAAATCTGCTTGTAATTTATTTTGTTATTGAATAAAATATAAAAATATTGTTGCTTAAAAAACATATATAACAAAATCTAAGTCAAGGCTGCTGTGTTTAACTGAAAAACTGAAAGCATAATATGGCGTCATAGATCTATTTTTAAATCAAATTTTAGTAAATTTTTGGAAATCAAGAAAATAATTTTAAAAATATTACTCATCATGCATAAAAGTAATAAAAATATATGACCAAAAAATTCATTCAGATTTTTCATGGATTTCTTTGGATTGTTTGACTCATTTCAAGTATAAATATTGTTTTGTAAATATTTCGTTTTGTGTTTTACTCTTATTAAGATGTGTAAATAAAATGTTAATAATTAGTTATGCTTCGCATGATAAAGCAACCAATGACACGTATAATCTCTCACAGACATTTTCTTTTGTCAAATTATATGTGTGTTGGTAAATCAGGATTTCATTAAAAAATCAAAATGTAAAAACCATTCATATTTATTTTGCAAACATTTGCTACAGAATTAATTAAATTTACATAATTGATGAAAAATCCTAATTTAGAACCATAATTTAACGAAGTTAATTATAAATTTAAAAAAACTCGGTTCATAAAATCTATAAATTCGATAGTTTTCTTTATTGTAATAAATATTATTAAGAAGCATACTCTTATATTATATTGTAAATATTACATTATTTAAATAACACACACATTATTATAATTATTATGCTCAAACACAAGAGACTAGAGAATAGAAGTAAAATCTATTCCGTAATAATACCATAGTTGTATTGTTTTATATAAAATGTATTATAACAAAATATTTTTTAACTCAAATGTATATTTTTGATCTCAAAGTTGTGTATTAAAATTTCTTTCAATACTTTTAATACTGAATTTTTTAATTTGTTTAAATGCCTGCTGTTTATATTTGTTATAAGAATAAATATGTTGCACACGATTCATAACTTTAAAATATAATGTTATAGGATATTATTTATATATACGATTACGTATTTAAATTGAGCTATTTTTTATGCATTCATTATTAGTTAACTATTTATTTATCAAAGTTTCAAAATATTCAAGTTCTGACGTTTCCATCATAAAAGGATTTTTTTCTTTCTTTTTTTCTTTTTTTTTAAAGGATTTGTTGTTAACAGAAATTATTAGAACTTTAAAAAAAAAAAAAATGCTCATCTAGTGTTACAAAATCAATTTAAAATTATAATTTTGTTTTTTCGTAAATTAGGATGAATATTATTTAAAACAAAGTCTTATGATTAAATATTGCAAAAAATCACAAAGTCGACTTGCGAGTACTTCGAGGGCTGCGAGGGCGCGAGTTGAGAAGGTAGTCCATTTTGGTACCTCGCAGGGGGCTGTGGTGGATCCAGGCTGTAATTAGAAGAAACGGCTTTGTTAAAATTCAATTACAAAACATTTTAACATTATACTTCAGTTTTTTAAATATTACATCACGATATTTATAATGAAAATAGGGTTACATTTTTTAAAATAATAATTTTCATTCCAATAAATTGTCAATCTGACATGATATATAATTAAATTTTTACACTACAAAATTTCTAAAATATAATTAAAATATAATATATGTATATTATAATGGTTATATGTAATGCTTCAAAATTTTCCATAATAAATGTGATTTAAATGGTATATTACGTCATCGTGTGTATGAACGATAGAGATCTTTCTGTTTACCAAAAAGAGTGTTATAATTATTATCAAGATTATTTAACTACCCGTTAAAGAATCTTGAATTATTATACAGTACATATTTCATTTCGTCTCACAGTGATAGACATCATTCATGTTCAAACAAGTGATACATATATATGATGGGGAGCGTTTACTGATAAGTGAGATGACTGCTTGACCTTTATATCTTATGTCGATTAACGTTCAAGCTCCGGTCGAAAAAAAAATCATTACACTCCATTAACATACCAACGATAACATAATGAAAGTCGAGTGTGGAGGGCTAAAATATTTGAGTTGAGTCAGATCGCGTCATATTCAGAATACTTTTCAGTTTTCAATACGCGACGTAGGCAATTCACAGCATCATAGGTTATCAATTATAGATTCAATTCTGTTTGTTGTTTACGAAGAAAATATTTTAAAAGAATAGAAAATAATAAATCAGTGCCTACATTTTTATTGGCAAACATGATATCAATAGTATGAAATGAAATATGCTTATCTACATGTTTGCTTGGTATCGACTGTGCAGCTGCATTCGTGATTAGGATTTTACGAAACGGAGAAATTCTCAAAGGTGGTGATCATTTTAAACAAATGATCAAACATTTTAAACATATTGTGTCTTTTACAACCTGACCGGCGTAACTGATAGTCTTCTGCGCGTTATGAAAGTAAAGAAAGTATTTTTTAAATATTAATATGGATAGCAAAGTTGACATCATCGCTAAAATTTAGTTTTGGTGAGAGAGGGGTTGCCTACGTTACAGGCAATAAAAATTTTTACTCGACAAGTTCTTTGTATTTTTTGCACATGATACCTATATCATTATATTATTTTTACGAAAAAAAAAAATGAAATGAAATAAAATAAAATAAAAAAATGAGGTATTTTGTAGTTATAGAGAGTTCTTTTCTTCATAATTTTAAATTTTATTTACATTTTAACGATATCTCTTAGTGCTATATTTTGCTGCATGACGAATATATATGGGGATACTCGCGCATTATTATTCTGATGATGAAACTTATATAACAAGAAAAAAAAAAATAGATTTACGCTTTTAGATTAGGTATAAAGGCGAGCATCTTAAAATAGTTTGATTAAGATGTGTTTTTTGCGAATAATCTGCCAGGTTTGTTTGCAGGTATATTAATAAATTTAGTTTTTTTTTTGCGATAAATTCGAAAGAAATATTGACGAAATAATTTTTATTATTCTTGTATATAATTATATTATAAATTAAATTGTTTTGTGTGTTTTAAATGTTTATCTGAATGAATGTTGTTTTGCACGACAGAGATTTGTTCATAATAAAATTATTATTTTTATTATTAATCAATTAAACTGTATCATAGAGCTTTTGCAACGAAAACAGGTAACGTTCAGGCAAGATGTACACTCTTCTCCTCGGAAAATTTCCCTTTGCGGCCTTGTTAATCCCCATGTTAAAAATAACAAGGGGCATGGGGATTAACAAAACTGCAGGTGGGAAATGGAGTATTGTCCTCAATTTTTTTTTTATTGCAGAAATGGATAGAGCGTGCAAAGATATGCTACCCTGATTTTTTCAGATTTTTTAGAGCCCGGGAAGTATTTTTAAAAAATTATTGAAAGTCCTTTTTGTGACGTCACGCGGCGGCAAGTCCTATCTTTTTCTTAAGGAGCGGCGTCTCGTGACGTCACAAAAATAACTTTCAATAATTTTTTAAAAATAGTTCCCGGGCTCTAAAAATCTGAAAAAATTCTGAATAGCATAACTTTGCACCCTCTATCCATTTCTGCAATAAAAAAAATTGAGGACAATACTCCATTTCCCAAGGCGACGAGTGTACACGGAAGTTCAACTCACCGCCGCTGCTGGCGTCTCGGATGCTCTGCTGGAGGAACATCTTGTCCTCGGCCTCGAGCTGCAGCATGTTCCTCAGGAGCTCTACCATGGTACCTCTGGCGCGGGACACGGCGCGCATGTAGTACACACCAACGCTGCAACATAATTTAGAGATGAATATAGCAAAACGCACTGACGTGATGCCCTGTAAGTAAACTGCGCTATTGGTAGGTCTCCAGCAGCAAGTAAATGTGATTTATTCTGTATTTTACTGTAATAAACTCGCCGCCTTGAAAATTTTCCTACATGCAGCCTTAGCTTGTTAATCACTATGCCTTGTATTATTCTGGTGATTAACAAGGCCGCAAAGGGGAGTTTCTGATGTGACGGTGGGACTGTATACAACGTATGTGTCTAGGTCAAAGAATAAGGACCAGTACGTACGATAAATTTTACAGAAAAAAATCTTACTATAATAAATATATAATGTCAAAGAATAATTGAAGCTCTGCCTTTTCAAAATTATATTATTATTCGTATTCTTCCCTCTTGTTTATAATATATTATACTCCTCTAGATTCAAAATTTAAAATTTTCTTCCATAAAAAAAAATCACTATTTTAAAATCAATAATTTATATTGTTACATCATTGAGTTACAAAAATGATCGATCAAATTAAAAAATAAAAATATAAAACGTTCTTTTACCTTGAACAATGAACCAGTTCTGTATACTACATCATGAGTACAAATTGTCAGGCAACAATGTATTCTTGTGGGGTCATTGTTGTAAGTGTGAATGACTGACTTGACTATTAAATAAAAATATGGATGAGCCGCTCCCAACCATTGTCATCTAAATGAAGGTTCGTAACTTCGTAACAAAGCTGGTTATTTCCTAGTTCATTGCTACTTTTTAAACGTGTTCTTTATTAAAGTGAAACTTGTATTCTTATATAGTAAACATTGTGACATAACAGCGTATTGATTTTTGTTATTATAAAAATAAAAATTAGAAGTTTAAGATTTGCACTGTACAGTAAAATATTCAAATTCTTACTCATATTTTTTATTATATTTATTTTTTTTTGTAATATTTCTGTTTTGAATAATATTTTTGTGTTGCCGTTTTCAATTTTATATATTTATATTTACAAAGCAATGTAGAATGTAGATATCAAGAATAAATTAAAAATTAAATAAAAATCAAACCTTCGAATCTGAACAATAAAATTAATTTCAAACCTTAAATTAATTATTATTAAAAATCTAATTAAAAGCAATGTAAATAAATAATAATTTTTTATGTTTTTCTTAGGGCATTGGAATCATTAATATGCAGACTTAAAAAATATAGCATAAAATCTTAATTAAAATAATTACATAAGATCAAAGAACGTAATTCAGTCACTATACTGTATAATATATTTTATACAATCCAATACAATCATCATTATATTTGAAAGACGTCTCCTTATTGGTTGACAAATAATAACATCTCATTTCATTGGCTCAGCCCAGAGCCGAACTGTGACGGAACCAACAAGACGGAGTTTCAATTAATTATGCACCTGTCTAGGCTAGCGTGTTGCTAATTAATTGTTAAAATGCTCACCAGAGCGCGACGATGAAAAAGGCCACAACTCCGGGCTTGGTGAAGAAGATGATGACCGCCCAGAAGGTGCTGTTGGTCTTCAGGTTGAAAGTGTCCATCAGGATCTTCTCGTACACGAACTGGACGGTGTTGAACGGACCGCACTCCGAGGTTTCCACCCTGCAACACGGGGGAACTCATGTAGAGGAAAGGGGGCGTGGCACCGAGCACTCGTACTTGATTATAAACACGTATATTATATATTTAGTCTAGGCTAGTATTCTTTATTATATGGTCTAGTTTATACAAAGCTTTATTTATTACATTTTTGACGTACGTTGTACTAATACGATATGAAATCTCCTCCATGGATTATAATTTACAATTTTATTACATTATTTAGCAACATTCTGGATTACAAAAATATTAAAAATTTATAATTGTTAGACTAGATAATTATATGAAATATTGTGTTAATACAGAAATTTTTGAACTCAATTTTTTTTTTATTTTTTTTTTTTTTTTGCCTTAAGTATGAAGTTTTCCTCAAAATATTATTGTCTTGCACAATATTTATATAATATTTGCGGCTTTTTTCATTTATTAGAAACTATAGAATTGTGTTTACCAAAATATCAGCTTTGGTATAGATATATTATAATGTTAGTTTTTATGGCTTTCATATTCTAAACATTAATAAACCATATAACACCGTTAATGACACAGGTAGTAGTAACCTTCTAGACAAAACTTTCATTGCCCTAATAGTTAGTGCTTGGTGGAACAAAGAAGGTTGACAACGGGGAGAGAAAGCACGAAGCTGTTACTTCCCCAGTAAGAAAATAAAGTTTAACGCACCCTCTTTAATATATAATTAAAATGGCAATAAAAGTTTGCACTCTGTTTTAAACGCGGAGTAAATTAGGACTCCTAGCAAAAAATCTATATATAATTATTTAAATTCATTTTAAGTTAGTTCAAGAAGTATACATAAGAGCTAGAAAAAATATTAGATCTCATCCTCCATCGTCCAAAAATAAATTCTAACTTTGCTTCTAATGACGTACGTGTCACCCACAATTTAAGTTAATTGAGTTTTGAGCAGCTGATATTAAATGTAATTTTAAGACAAAATTTAATAAGAGTAAAAAGTATAAGTGTGTTAATACGTCATCACGAGTCCTTTTCCTAAAATAAAACTCACCAATAATTTAAAAAAAAGCATGAAATTTTAAATAATTAATTAATAATTTTTCCGTGAGCAAAAGTTTTTAGAGCAATGAACTGCGAATATTTCACATTGCAGTCTATTGAATATATATATTTTTTTTACCATCTAAACTTTGTAACGGAAATTAAACTTTGCTGCCAGATGACAGTGCACCAAAATGGCGTCAAATCACCGCTCTTGTAACTCTCCTTCGAGTCAATGGATAATCTGCATGATTTTTTTTTATTGAATATTTGAACCCTTGTTGCAAAACGCTGTGACGTCATAGACATGCAAATATTCACAACACGTAAATATTGGAAAAGACGTTGCGTGACTATAACGTTACAGCGTCTTTTCCTAAAGCTTTGAGGGTTTAAAAAAATGTGAAAAAAAAAATGACAAAACATATTGGGCGCGATTCACGAAGCAGTTAACCAGGTTTCTAACCACGTTTAGCTTAACCACGTTTAGCTTAACCACGTTTAACTAGGGTTGTTTAACACGTAAAACAGGTATATTTAAACATGGTTAAGGTAAACGTGGTTAGAAACCTGGTTAACTGCTTCGTGAATCGCACCCATTGGGGGCGATTCACGAAAGAGTTATCCAGGTTTTTATCCGCGTTTAGCTTAACCACGTTTAGCAAGGTGATTTAACACGTAAAACAGGTATAGTTTAAACGTGGTTAAGCTAAACGTGGTTAAAACCTGGCTAACTGCTTCGTGAATCGCACCCATTAACTCGAGGTCCTCTTTCCAAATACGATCATGGTAGTTGTCTCTTTTGGCGCCAGTTCACTTACTGCGTGATGACGTAGCCCAGGGTGACGAGCACGCCGATGATGGCCAGGAAGGTGAGAGCCAGGAACACGGTGTGAGTCTGCGCCGCGCGCCACGACCGGGCAGTGGGCTGACAGTTGTACATCACGCACAACTGCAACAAGGGTCGTGGTCACGTGAATGTAAAGGTGCGAGTGACATCAGTGTTGTCCGATATAATTAATGTTCTCTCATTGAATGTATTCAAGAGATAAGTGGCAGATGAAGTGACGTAACAATCGAGATTGGTCCAAATATTTAAAAAACAAAAAACAGATATGCACCGTCTTCTGAATTATTGTGGGGCATTTGACCTTTGGCATGCAAGAATCGTGGGAGAAAAAGTAACGATCAATATGAATAGGTTATTTGAACGATTATCAATTTAAATTTTATAAATTTTATTTTATAATATTATACCTTTTAAATTAAATATTATGAATATAACGCAACAGCAATGCGTTCATTTCACGCTGTATATTATGTAGCTAGTATAATAATTGAACTATATACCTGCCACATTAATTAGCGACTTTGCGAATTCAGTTATTATTATTTATTTATTTATTTATTTATTTATTTATTTATTTATTTATTTATTTATTTATTTATTTATTTATTTATTTATTTATTTATTTATTTATTTATTTATTTATTTATTTATTTATTTATTTATTTATTTATTTATTTATTTATTTATTTATTTATTTATTTATTTATTTGTTTTTTGTTTTTTTGTTTTTTTTTGCAAATCGGCTGCAGCAGATAAATAGTGTGTTAAATCTAATAAAAATTCCCTTTTTAACTATACCGACTTTTAATTTCCAAGCGTATATTTTATGAAAATATTTTATTTTTCTATACAGAAAATGATGAAATTTTATTTTAAGTTCAGTTCGTTTCTATTAAAAAAAAAATAACACCTTGGCCTACAATGAACGAGAAAAGTAATTCTATATGAGTTATCGTATGATACATTGGTTTTACCCATAACCTTCACACTTTCTTTCTCTGATCTGTGGTGCAGCACAAGTTGCCTACTTGCAGGGGCAACTCACCTTCTTGATGTAGAAGGTGATAAACAGCTTGACGACGATCACGACAGCCAACAGGGGGCTGAAGTAGAATCCCACCCAGAACAGAGTCTGGTTGTAGATCAAGTTGAGAGTGTTGCGCGCGATGTCGAACTCGGGGGCGCCGATACCCTCCCACAATGTCCTGCAAAGGTCACTTAAGGTCAAATAAAGGTCATGTAACTTTGAATATATTATTATTGATTTAGATTTATTAAAACGTTCTAAGTTGGTGAAGTAATTTCATTAAAACTTTTAAAAGCATTCTAACTTGGTGAAGTAATTAATCTTATGCTATAGAAATCCATTATTAGTTAAAATGCAGGGAGATCCATTATTAGTTATATGCACGTGCATTCATAGGACGTTCTAGTTCCCAACTATAGTTTTTCTTTGACAGGATTTCTTATTGATTTTATTATAAGTAAATAAACTAAATATTATTTAGTTATCTTTATTGGGAATCGAAAAGTAACCTTAAATAACCAGTAGACTTAATTAAAAGTGTCGTATTAGGGGTAATTTACCCAGTTTAAATTTCTTTAATCAGATATAGAAATCAACTCATTTACTCATTCTTACATTTTGTGCTTTAATCTTACGTTTTGAAACATTTTAAAGCACTGCAACGATTCCATATCCATATACTGTATAGTAATAATGCACTAATATGCACTTAATAGTATACTTACGTGTGGATGCGAGCTCGGATAAACTCAGCCAACGATGTTCCAATGAGACAGATAAAGAAGTCAACAATAATCAGTCTATATACTTCCTGGCCTAGAGATGTTTCCCAACACTGAAACAAAAATGTGCTCTGATAATTTTTGAAATTAATCTTGTATAAATATTTCTGGTAATTGTAGTATGATGTGATGAAATAACTAAAAATAAATTAACTAATTAACCAACAAAGCATCTGTTTTTAAATATTAAATTATTTACATATTACAACTTGCATTAATTAATAAAAATTTCTGTGTCTATATATATTACTATTTTCCTTAAATTTATACCAACTGCATGTATATTTTAATAATATGCTCTAGTGTATCGTATAAAATTTTAATTTGATATCGTATAAAAATGTACCTAGATATATCTAGATAACTCTATATACCAAAATAATAAGAAAAACATTATTTATTGGCAGCTGGTGTAGTTGAGGCGTAGAGTTATGATTCGTTTAAGAATCTATTGAGGATGGTTGACCCTTCTTGAGCCACCGCGCGTGGCTTTGCCGCCTTAATATTATTATAAAATTCTGAGTAAACTCCACAAACTCACGGGACTGTCGGGAGAGTTTCGTAGCCAATAAGCAAGCAGCACGCCCACGATGGCCACCTCGAGTCCGAAGGTCCTCAAGAGGGTGACGAAGACCCTGTTGCGGGGGTTGGAGTACTTTTCGAGCACCGCGAGCCGCGAGAAGATCATGGGCAGCACCAACATGACACACGTCACCACAAGTGACATCATCATGTCCGCCTGCTGCTTGCTAGAACCCTGGATCGAAAACCACAGTTTGTCGACACAAAAGACCATGATAGCGTTGACAATACAGATCATTTTCTGTTTAATCCGTTTTTTCCAGGTCCACCACTAATTGAGGTCAGGTTTGTCTCCCATAAGAATTGTATTGGAGGATAAAAGAGAGGTCATGACGTCAGAAAAGTGATAAACTGAATAGACTATAAGGCTCTTGCATGTGACGTCAGATTCCGAGTTTCATCGGCTGATGGCCATTCATAGGAGTAGGACCAAACCTTAAAAAAAATATATTGAAAAATATATAAAAAAAAAATCAAAATTCTGAGGCGAGGAAAAATATATTCAAATTTAAAATTAAACATTTTGTTCACCTGACATTTTACTATTTTCGTTTAAAATAATTTATATATAATTTTTGTTATACTTTTGTCTGCATGTTATATCATCTATACCACCGTCATGGCGGCCTATTTGCACTCATCCCCTGTAAAGTAGGCTGCTCATGCAATCCCCTTATAGATTTATCGTCACTATGGAGTGTCAGGAGAGACTTACGTCAACGAGGAGGGCCTGTTTGTCCAGCAGGAACCACACGAGTACTCCGGAGCCGACGAGCAGCGTGGCTACGAGCACGGTGAGCGCGGCGCGGGTCCCCAGTAACGTCCAGCGGTGCTGCCAGCTGCCCCGCACCTTCTCCGCGGCCGCCTCCTCTTCCAGCAGCTCGCGCAGCTCGTTGTAAATGCTCTGGGAGCGAAGACGTGCAGCCTCTGAGTCCACGATGCCAAAGTCCCAGCCGCAGAACACTTTCTGGGCGTAGACGTTCATCATACCTCCCTGCATCTCGATGTAGTTTTTGCGATACGACTTTGCCATGCTGTGGAGGAAATTTTGTTGTTAGAAATTAGTACGGTAATATAAAAAAAAAACTGAATTTATTAAATTTAAAATCAGATGTATATGTTGCAAAAAAAATATAATCAATTGAAGATTATCATTTTATATTATTAATAAAAGTGCTTTAAAAAAAAGGAGTGAATGGAGTATTGTCCTCAATTTTTTTTATTGCAGAAATGGATAGAGGGTGAAAATTTATGCTACCCTGATTTTTTTCCGATTTTTTAGAGCCCGGGAAGTATTTTTAAAAAATTATTGAAAGTCCTATTTGTGACGTCACGCGGCGTCAAGTCCTATCTTTTTCTTAAAGAGCGGCGTCTCGTGACGTCACAAAAAGAACTTTCAATAATTTTTTAAAAATAGTTCCCGGGCTCTAAAAAATCTGAAAAAAATCAGGGTAGCATAACTTTGCACCCTCTATCCATTTCTGCAATAAAAAAAATTGAGGTCAATACTCCATTGTTAATAAAAATGTAGAATAATCTTGCAAAGTACACTCATGATTGTTAAATGTTAGTAAATTTCATAGCTATTCGAAAATTATTAAAGAATGAAGAAACACCGTGCACATATATAAAGAAGGTGTATTAAAAACGTCACGATTGAATTTGAATTTTGAGTGATTTGAATTTATATATATGACTCACTAACATTTATCATGGACGTATCTCATGCACATGTAAATTTTATGTAAATATTTTTCAATAAATAATAGTTGACGTCAAAAATGCGTGCACTCCAAAATTATGTAAAAAGAAGTGTACACTTTTTTGACGACGATAGTAGTTATTGACTTACCTAACAGAGAGAACGACAATAGTGAAAATGTAGCAGACTAGAATGGTGAAGAAGTAAGCACTCGGTATATTGTAACAATGAGCACCAGAAAGACTGACAGACTGGTTAGAGTAGGCGCCGTAGAAAAGTTCTGTGTCGGTTAGCCATCCCTGTGAAAGGTTGTACGAGCAGTTAGTATCAGGAAGACGTCGACAATCAGGGACACTTACCGTCAAGCTTGAAATATTCCAAAGTTGAGAGCAAAATAACAGACAAATTAATTAAAATACAGATTTTAGTGTAAATTAATCAAGGACCATGCGAGATAAATAATCGTTTCTCAATAATTGTTTTGCTTCCGACAGCATGATATAATAATAATTAAAAGTTTGTCACCATGAAGCTTTAAGATTTAAATTACCTTTATCATCTTACATTTTAAAAATCAAGTTGAAATACAATAAAACCTGTATTTTAATTTTAAAATGATATAGCATTAATTTCTCATAGAAAAGTAACAAGAAAATGTTAAATATCATTTTGGTGTTATTTAAAAATACTAACCTCTCCAGTGATCATATTTCCGAAATGAAAGTAAGAGTTGTTATAATAAGGCTCAGGATTAGGTTCAAATGTCCAACCACCAGAGCCACCTGCAACAGTAAGAGGATGAGTACACGTCAACAGGCGCGGATCCAGAAAAAAAATTCGGGAGGGGCTGCCTCCATAAGGCCAATGTTAAAAAAAAAAATTTGGAGTGGGGGAAATGCCTATATTGCCCATGTTAAATCCAAAATTTCGGGGGGGGGGCTGCAGCCCCCCCAGCCCACCCCCTGGATCCGCGCCTGCACGTCAAGTAATTAGCAAGTAGTCCATCGTTACTGACCTTCGCAGGTCATGTTGCCCGATGCGGATAGGTAGTATCTGTCCAGCAATTGTGGGGTGACCAGGAAACAGAGACTGCACACGAGACATAATTTCAATTAAATTTACGTGGCAAAAATAAAAAAAAAATGAGTAGGTCTGATATACGCTTATTTTATTATAATTTATTGTAAAATAGAAATCATAATTTTAATTTTTAGTGCTAATATTATATTATTTATATATGATAAATGTTTTGCAATAAAAGTGATTATAATATTTTTTTTTAGTATTTTTATACCACTGATGTTAAATGAAAGTTATTTTAGTGTTAATAGTAATTATCGTAATTTTATATATTTTTCTTATGAAGGAATCATATTTATATAGCATGCAATTGCTATATATAGTTTTAAAGTTTCATATCTCCTTTTGTATACGTGCGTATGGTGCGTATACGTTTCTTTTACTGCATAAACTAGATGTTATAATTTAAAATGTGAAAATACGTAATCCTAATTCTTAAAGGCCTTATGAACCTTTGCACAATATTAAGTACACGGTAAGCTTTGCTTCAGTATGATTCGGCTGCATAAATTTTTTTGTTTCAGCAGCACAAATATCAGAGATAATAGTCGATGAAAAGGAACCTGTGACGTCACTCACACTCATTCAGCGGCGACAATATAGGGAAATCCCTGCAAAAGATAGGTTCACTCCCGCTGCAACCACGACCACAATTTTACTTCTGGAATTTTGAAACTTTTCCAGGGCAGTCTTGATAGTATTTTTCAAATAGACTGAAAGGTTTTTTTTATGACATTCATACAAACTGAGTTATTGCGGTAGAAAGAGGAGCAAAAATGTTGTATAGGAAAACAATGTTAAATTTTTGGCTTATCTTGCTACCGCAATAACTCAGTCTGTATACTCATGCCACCAAAAAAATTCTTTCAGTCTATTTGACAAATACTATCAAGACTGCCCTGGTAAAGTTTCAAAATTCCAGAAGTAAAATTGTGGCCGTGCGGTTGCAGCGGGAGTGAACCTATCTTTTGCAGGGATTTCCCTATATTGTCGCCGCTGAATGAGTGTGAGTGACGTCACAGGTTCCTTTTCATCGGCTATTATCTCTGATATTTGTGCTACTGAAACAAAAAAAATTATGCAGCTGAATCACACTGAAGCAAAGCTAACCGTGTACCTAATACTGTGAATAAAAGGTTCATAAGGCCTTTAATGTATAGTCGACACAGCGTGAGAGTGTCAGCCCACCTGATGACGAGCACGGCGATGTTGATCAAAAACAGACTACGCAGGAACCGGAAGTAGGTGGCCACGCCACTGCCGAACCTTCCCTCGATCTCGTGGATAGTGCTGTACCACAACTCCAGGCCGCTCACCGTCTCGTGAGCACCACGCCGCATCTGAGGGGACATGTCACCTTTAACCGACATAACATTTGAAGGGCAACTCTTCTGGAGTTGCTTCAGGGGCTTATATATAAATGTCGTCTCCACTTATCGTTTGTCAACAAGCGACCCTCCTAAAATGGGGTTGCAAAGACCAGAAATCATGCAATACATCAATGAAATAACCTAAATGGTACCAGACCGCCCTGGATAAATTTCTTTCTTATTTTCAAATATTTAAAAAAAAAAAAATCAATTTCAATAGAATTTGAGGTTAAAAAGAAAACGCAATAAAACACAGTAAGTCTTACGTATATAAGATCATGAGTGTCATGATAACATACATTTCTTATCAAAACAATTCAGATGATAAATTTACAACAGCTGCGATTGACTCATCAATTTTATTTATTTATTTATTTATTTATTTATTTATTTATTTATTTATTTATTTATTTATTTATTTATTTATTTATTTATTTATTTATTTATTTATTTATTTATTTATTTATTTATTTATTTATTTATTTATTTATTTATTTATTTATTTATTTATTTATTTATTTATTTATTTATTTATTTATTTATTTATTGTCTTTAAAATTTTACTTGAATATTGTCTAAATAATAATATAAAAAATTAACAATTTAAGAAAACTCTTACTCTTCTATTTTTGGTATATAAAAAAAAAACACATTTGCGGGGGTGGGGAGAGGGGACAAATTTATTTATTTCCTTGCTGACAACCTACATATATAGCTCATATGCCATAGCCAAGGGGATATATGATATCATAATTAATATACTGTGTATAAGTATCGTAAAACCGACATGAAGGGACCCTGGTACCTTGTCAAGCGCGGCACGCAGGCGGTACCGGAAGCGCTTGGTGGAGCCTGGCGGTGACTTCTGAGAGTTGAGGCTGACGGTGCGGCTGAGGCGCTCTTTGACGTTACGCTTCAGCCCCAGAGCCTCGGGCATCTCTCGCAGGGTGTCCCTGGACATGGGACATGGCCGTCAAAACTGGACATGAAACACCTTTTTGAGGGTAACATCCCTTCATGGTCAATACTGGATAACTTCAAATTATATCAAATACTAAACTTCTTGCAGCTATTTATTAATTCAACAAATATTTAAAACATCAATTTAAAAAACCATAGCAAATTTCATTTTCTAGCACACTCAACCAGCAATATTATTATTCTTGGTGATTACATTTATTAATATTTTATTTCTTTCAATAGAGTATTGTCCTCAAATTTTTTTATTGCAGAAATGGATAGAGGGTGCAAAGTTATGCTACCCTGATTTTTTTCAGATTTTTTAGAGCCCGGGAACTATTTTTAAAAAATTATCGAAAGTCCTTTTCGTGACGTCACGAGACGCCGCTCCTTAAGAAAAAGATAGGACTTGCCGCCGCGTGACGTCACAAAAAGGACTTTCAATAATTTTTTTAAAAATAGTTCCAGGTCTCAAAAAAATCTGAAAAAAATCAGGATAGCATAACTTTGCATCCTCTATCCATTTCTGCAATAAAAAAAATTGAGGACAATACTCCATTGTTCTCCATTACTTCTAACATTTGTGTGTCATCTACCATCAATTTCACTCACAGTCTCAGCTGCTCCGACTCCGGCGTGTCGTCCATCAACACCTCGTCTTGTTCGATGGCTCCGGCGATCTCGGCGGCGTAGCTCTCCACGGAGTTCCTGCTGCCCGGCTTGCGGAGCGTCAGGTACGCCATGTTGGGTCCACCCTTCGAGCGCAGCAGTCGTTGAGTCTTCGCCCAGCTGGGACTGATGGTCGGAGACAGCGGTGCTGCAGCCAGGCACAGTCAATATTACATACAAGTGGACGTGCAGGACACTTGACGTTATATTAAATTGATGATATTTCATTGGTAGTTCAGGCGCAAATCCAAAACAACATTTCGGAGGGACTCATAAGCCTGATATTAAAAAAAATTTGGAGGGGGGAAATGCCTATATTGCCCATGTTAAATCCAAAATTTCACCTCCCGCCCCTGGATTTCGTGTCTCGCTGGTATATTCATTATGTAAACTCGCTGCAAAATATATTAAAATAACGAAATAATAATTTACATTATAGTAACTGAAGGAAAATAGCTGATCATTGAGTTATATAATATAATGAAAAATATTTCGGGTTTTGAGAGAGCTGAAATATATTAAGTAAATTTGCCTTTTTTTTACTAAATAATTAATTAAATTTATCATTGCGTATCTAATTACTTCTTTATAATTTATTATAATTATTTTGCATTTTCTTGTCACAAGTTTTGCACAAAAGCCACCGAGAATAACCAAATTTGGTGCCGATCGAGGAATCAGCAGACACCACTGCGCCTGCGCCGGAGAAAAGCAGATTCTTGTTTGTAAACAAAAATTCAAGCCCTCCCTGACGACTTTAAAAGTTGATCTTGCTTTTTTTTAATTTGAATTTTTTCAATGCTGGGGAGGGGAGATTTTCAAATTAAAAGTCGTAGAACTGATGATAGTATATAATAGTTATTGCAGCTAAATATTAATATTATTATCATTGTATAGTATATAGAGAAGGTAGAGAATGGAGTATTGTCCTCAATTTTTTTTATTGCAGAAAGGGATAAAGGGTGCAAAGTTATGCTACCCTGATTTTTTTCAGATTTTTTAGAGCCCGGGAACTATTTTTAAAGAATTATTGAAAGTTATTTTTGTGACGTCACGAGACGCCGCTCCTTAAGAAAAAGATAGGACTTGTCGCCGCGTGACGTCACAAAAAGGACTTTCAATAATTTTTTAAAAATACTTCCCGGGCTCTAAAAAATCTGAAAAAAATCAGGGTAACATAACTTTGCACGCTCTATCCATTTCTGCAATAAAAAAAATTGAGGACAATACTCCATTATAAGTACTAACGTAAGCTATAAATCGATTTAATTTAAAAAAAGTGTTTGTTTTTTACAAAATTGAATTTTTATGATTGCTTTATAAATTATAAAACAATATAAATAATACTAACTAAAAATAATGTTTTAAATTTTAACTATAAAGAAAGAGGTAGCATAAATAAGCTGCACTATAAATAAATTCAGTTGTGATAACTCTGTATAAATTTAAAATTAATATTTATATAATACAGTATTATATATTTAACAATTAACATTTAAAAGAGGCCTGACTTTAAGTTATAATTAAGTTAAATTCAAGTTACTTTTGATCAGTTTTAATGTTTTCATAAGTAAATAAATCAATTAAATTTAGATTTGATCGAGTGTCAATTAAAATGTCCCCAGCATAGAAGTTTTAAATGGAGTATGCATGGTAATTTATAATGATATGTACTACTATAGGGGTATACGAATTTTAATAGAGAACCTTGAGGTAGCGGCATGCAGCATATGTTGTAGCTAGCTAGGGGTCATACATAAATTCCAATTCAGACTGAGAGCTGATATATTATAATGATGAAGGTAAAATATTTTAAGCACTTTGAAAATTATTCATTCATTCATTTGTGATTTAAAATATTTAAGAAAAAAGAAAAAAAAAAATATAAATACAGTATTTTATGTGACCAATTAAACCACTAAACTTTTTATTTTATTAATTAAATTTGTGATTTTTTAAAAATAAGTACATAATTATATTTCAAGCTACAAAAAAAAAAAATATATATATATATATATAAAAATATCAAAATGCGCAACACGATATAAACCATTCTTATTATTTTGTTTTCTTATCAATCGAAGTTTTCAAATAACTTTTGTCAAAACTTTAGGTATTACCACAACATACTTTATCTACATATACAGTAACCACAGGAAATGTCAATATACCGCAACAGGAATTCCTCCTCTTACATAAAAAAAAAAGTATATATATGAATAAAAAAAAGTACTTACTCATATTTTGCGAGGGCATCATTTCCATAACATCCCTGGTGACATCAATCAAGGTCAAATGTTTTCTTCTGTTGGTCAACAATGGTGAGTCACTCGCCCCGGTGACCCGAGATGACCCCACGGTCACCGTAGATTCATTGGACGGTGCCTCTACAGAAGATCTTGGTAATTCCACTAAAAACAAATAATAAAAAAATCAACATTTACCTCAATAATATTTTACCTTTAAGTAGTTTAAATACTTACAATGTTGCATGGGAAAATCATCATCTCTATCATAGTCTACTTCCGGTATATAAATTTCATTATTTCTTCTTTCATCTTTTGAACTCATTTTATAAAGAAATGGATGATCTTCATTGACTTCTTCTTCACTTTTATCTGCCAGGCTTTTTATTTTTAAGTACAGCTGACAGAAGGTTCACTTAACAGCATCACTATCATATTAATATAGTGACGAATATGTGATATGAACTATCTTATCATGCTTTTAGAATATATCCCCCCTTTATACGTCTAGTCATTATACTTACAATTAAATTTAATAACATCATTTTTTATTAAAATCATTAAAATAAATTGTATTTTAATTTTTTTTCAGTTTTATATTATTTTATAATAAGCTGATATTGAAATATTATTTAAAAAATATTTTGTACCAAATTTTAATGTTATTTTAAGTCTTATTTCTAATGTGAATTCGATCCGTGAATTTTAGATCGTGAAGCATTTTTCCAGTGATAAAAAATCCACTGCTTGCCACGGAAGCAAATGGAGCGTATACTCAGTTTCATTATCATATGGTATGACGTAGTTTATCCACGTGTTGTGACGGTGTTTTATTTATCTTATTTATCTGTAAAAAAATTGAATAAAACTTGAGTTAAGATAGCTATTTTCACTATAAGCGCCTTGAAACTTTTGTTAGAAATTTAAAATAATAGAGAATTATATTTTATTTTAATTATGATGTAATTACATTTCATATGGAATAATACCATGTATTTTTTATTATAGTTAGTACATATTTTTTTATAAAGATGTCTCTGATAATCCTGTTTTAAAATTAGTTCTAAAATTATTTTTAAAAAAAGAAAGATATTTTAATAGTAAATTATTTTTGTCCTTTACTTTTAAGTGTTTTGTTTATTTGCTGGAAAAAATAGTAAACATATCATATTTTTAAAATCAAATTTCTACTATACAAATACAATATTTTATTTAATTAGTACCCAGACAATAATATCTTTAAATACAAATGCGTCCCATATAAAATTATATATTAAAATGATTTTATTTTTATTTATTAAATGCTTAACAGTAATTAATCCCCACAAATAATAAAAGTTAAAAAAATTTACTACAATTAAAAGTTTTAAAGTTTTGAATAAATTTTTAAATATTTTACTAAATGTTTTTAAATACCATCGTTAGATGCCAGCACTTGAAAGAAAAGTTTAGTTTTGGTGGGAGTTTGTTTTATTTTGGTATATGTCTTCAACAAGAAATAGAGGGGATTTTCTTGGTGATTTTTCCTGAGGGCTCCCCGCGTCCCCGCCTCTTTTGAAGGAGCGGTAGAGAGAGGCAAGGATCATAATAACAATTAGTTGAGGAAGAAAAAGCGTGGACGTAAGAGGTATCTGACGTGGTCAATATCGCCTGGCGGGCACGAGTTATTTTTTTAGTGTGCCGGTGAAGTGGTGCTAGCAGGACACAAAAATAAACAAAAAGTGTTATATTTTCAAGTGTTACTTTAATATTTTTATATTCCAAATGTAGTCCTTATTATGGGCAATAAAATAAATAAGTCATTATGTGGAATAATTATTATTGCTGTAATTACAAATATTACGAGAGTGGACGCACAAAAAGGTAAAAAAGTTTTAAATATTTTTATATTCTATATATGTCAATTTATAATTTATGACTTTTAAACTAATCTTTTTAACAAATGGTCATGCAGTGAAATCAGATAATATTGATAATATAAAATATATTGAGCAATAAAATCAATCTTATTAATGTGTATAATCAATTTTAACATTTTTAACTAATAAATAAATTATATAATATATATATATTATAATTTAAGCTGCATGCCCAAATTATATAAATAAAAGAATAATTGTTTTGTTTCATTTTAAAATAAATGGTGCATAAGTAGAAAAATACTAACTGTTTATAATTAACATACCACAATAACATATTTCCAGAGGGTAGGGACGCAATTTTAAAAAAAAAAAAAAAAAAAAAAAAGTGAATAAAAACATATATGGCATAAATTGAAAAACATTATATTGGAATGCAAAATAGATTTTGAAGAGATAAATTTATAGAGCATAATATTATCATCTATAATTTTTATATTTGTAACATGAATAAATCATGAGAAAAATCAGAAAAAGATGATTGTAAATTATAGGATAAAATTTGTTTCTCTAATTGTGATGCACGCTACACAGCTACATGCATCTATAATATAATAATACTGATCGATGTTTTAATTATATGGATGGATATACTCAGAACTCAGATAAAGCAATGAATTTAAAAACAAAACAAAATCGTAACCAAGAGATTTTTAACATAAATTTAACTTGTTTTTGACACTGATATCACGCTCATTTTTTTAAATATTTTTACTTTAGTCGATGTTGCAAGCTACGAATATAAATAACAATAAGTATATGAATAAGACATGCAAGAAAGACTTCACGAAAAGTTACCTAATTTTAAACAATATTCAAAAGGAAGGAAATACTATTTGTACAGGAAAATTTTGCTTCACTGCACTTTGTTTTAAAGCAAAGCAACTCTAATTATAATCTTGATGCGCGACGGTACTATAAGCTATCAGAGGGGGTGTTGGCGTAATGAAGACGTGAATATTCAAGTGAAAGTTTTTAGTAAATGATTTGGTTAAGGAGAAAGTTACCCTGGTAAATTATAAGTATATAATGATCATCACTGATCACTGATCAGTAGTATATTATATTTTATATCAAAAGTAACCCAAGGTAGTATAGAAATGCATTATAAATACACTTTAACCATACGTTATATGAATAAACAATTCAAAAGGTGTATGTACTTGGTACAATATTATAATTCGAGGTTAACTTGTTCAGAAAAATACAATTGGAAATAATATAACCTTCATCAATATTAAATTAATTGTCATTGTTCATGTATATTATGTATGCCATTCTTTTATATAATATTATTATAAAGGTTTAAATATTCATTGAAATATTGAAGTACTGGTATTACAAATTTTGTGTGTATATCCTGTATTTCAAGGCTGACTACGTGATTGTGATAACAATTACCAAATTTACTGTTATTTAGTGCTAACCATTTTTTATTACTTAAAAAAATTCTAAGGGTTGTTGACAATCAAAAGAATTTTCCCACCTATATATAAGGTGTGTATATATACTTATAATTATTCTTCTAAAAGGATTTTTATTGCTCTAAAAGGCAGATGTTAGGTATATCTTTTTTTACAGCTACCCGATAATACCTGGTCATTTTATATCTTCAAAAGTTTCGTTCTAGCTATAAGTTTTTTCCTTGCTTGGTACGCTTGGTGCCTTCTATTTCTTATAATAGTCAAATTTACATGATATTCCCTCCTGAAGTTTGGTCTCCTCTTTGTACTTCAACTTACAATGTCGCACATAGGTCAGTACCTTTTACTGCAAACCTCTGTGCAAAGTTTCTAAAAGGAATTACATACAGAAGATTGAAAACTTCACACTTCCGGCTACTTCCGGAGGGAATTTTAAGTTAATTTGACTGTAGTATTAGAGATTTGCAGGTCATAGCTCTTTCCTTGAGTCGTGATGCGTGCGGAAACATCACAAAATAAAAAACTGCATTTTCTAACTTCATTCAATACAAGGTGGTACTTCAAACATTTTTTATATGACAATGATATACTACTGAATATAGAATTAATTGTTGGTATCTTTTTTTTATCATTTTGACGGTATACATTCTCATTAACGTGCTCTTGAAAATTATAAATTTTATTTTTTTTATATCAAAGTTCATTGACAAGAGAAGAAAGTAATGATATACATAAAAGTGCAATGGTTTAAAACATAACAATGAAATGTAGATTTACGTAGATTTGAAGTTCAACAGTATAATAATTTGCTTCCTCTTTAGATTAATATTATAATTGGCTAATTATTTCGGTAAGATATTATAATTTTTTATTTTCATAATCGATTTTTAATTGATGTAAAAAAAAGTGTCATTACTATCATTTGTTATCTACAGTTAAAGAACTACAATAATTTTCTCACCCGTTCAAACAAAATTTAGTGTTTGTGTTTTTTAAAAGGATTACAGACTGCGAAATTGTTTACTGTAAATATGTAAAGATTGAAGATAAAAAGTTGTTAGATAGTTTATAACCGAAAATATCATGTACTATAGCATGGATCTTATCTGAAAAGTAATTATTCAGATTCCCTTGCATGCTATATACATTTTTACAAGGCTTTATATTTATAACAATATTATACAGTAGGTGTTATAAGTATAATTGCAAGTGCAGCCAACGCCCTTAAAAATTACATGTTGAAGTTGTAGGGGCTATATTACGTTATAATTATATATTTTTAGATTTGCTGTAATATAAGAGTATTAAATTTCTGCAAAACAAGTTTTAAAAATTGAGAAATAAAATGTTAAAAAAAAATGTGAAATATCAAAACGTAGGTTAATCATCAACAGGCAATAGGTTTGATCGCAAATGCATTCAATCAATGCAGATTTCAAAGTACAGAATCAGATTCAATTCAATATTATTTATTTCCATTCCTCCTACAATCAAAGTGTCGTATAATATGTAATAATGTAATGTAATAATATTTATTGAGGTTTATAGGAAAAGGGGAATTAGGAAAATGAAGAATAATGAAAGGTTGACTAATTGACCTTATTGAATCATATGAATCGGGATTAATTTATTACATGCATGAACTAAATGATTTTAAAATAAATATTTTGTATAGAGAAAATAAAACAATGTGAAAAAAAAAAAACATTGCCTATAAATTCTAATTAATTATTGGAATATTCATCTAATACATTGCAGTATTAAATTAATTATTTATCTTCTTACTAAATTCTTAAACTGAAAAATTTTTACTATTATAATACAATTTTTCAATTGTTTCAATATAGAGGCTTCAAGTCATCTGATTTTACAGTGTTCCCACTGTCCTATCCAAACCATGTAAAAAAAAATCTAAAATTTTTAAAGTCTTGATTCATTATTAGAATAGTAGGAGATAGTTTCAAATTAACAGCTTAAATAGTTACTGAGAAAAAATTCAAATTTTCTAACATGGTGGCTTATGGAGAAAATTTTTCCTACGAGGAACACTTGAGGCCTCAATTTTCAATAGTTGTTTTACCACTATATAACTTTTTTTTATATAATAATCAAAATAATACAGTGTACGTGTTTTTTTTATCGCGATAAATCAGCTACCGTTAAAATAATATTCACTACTCGTGCGTTAAAACCAATGACATTTATCCGAACAAATATTTTGACAAAGAACAATTGAATTTTTTTTTTTTTCACTGACCTTCAACATTAATTGGATTAACGACAGATTGTCACATTTCATTGTTTCCGAATGACAACAACAATCACCGCATACAAAGTTTGTCAAGTTCGGTCTCCGTCTTTTAGCTTTTGATTTGAAGTGGCAGTTAAATTTGCATGAGTGTATGGTAAAGTTAGCTCTTCATAGTTTGCATGCAAAGTAACGCAAGTGTAGCTACTGCTGCCTCAGTTTCATATTTCACTTTCTTCGAGTTGCTTACTAAACGTTTTTACCATGAAGTCGTGGTTAAAAAAAAAATATAAGTTGACTTGCTAAAATATATACAAATAAATGAACTAAATACTTAAAGGATCTCATTACATATATATGCTTGGAAATAATAATAATTATAAAAAACTAGATATTTTAACTGCAGTTATATAAATATATAGAAATGACGGCAGTTTTAAGTAAGATAGAAAATGTACACCCATGGACGAAAGTTTCTAAACTCTTTTCTCATTTTATTTGTTCAGCCTGTAAAATCAATCAAAGACGATTATACTCAAAGAATCATGAATTTGATGACCAATATGATATATTTGTGTTGTTGCTTAATAAATCAATTGAATCAATATTACGAAGAAGTCATGAGAATGTTGGGGATATAAAATTCTATGCTTGTGAGTGTACAGTTCATTTCATTGAGGAAAATATCATTCGTACAATTTTCTAAGGCAAGTGTACATTAATACTTATACTTCAAACAATAAATTGCTAGTTTCTTTGTCTCTTATATTCTGTAATCCAGTGTACTATATATTATAGTAAGTTACTATATTATTGTCATTATTTTATATTTACACGAGAACTAAATAGTAATTGTATAAGGTGAGTGAAAGAACTCGGGAGAAAGTAATTCAATTGTGTAATCAATAACAATGGTAATGTTAAATGTATTTGTTAATACAATTCCAAGTGTCACAATTACGAAACACGATGAGACTTATTTTATTCTTCATCTCTGCAAGTAGTAAAATATTTTCTTTCCTCAGATGCTCAAGGAGTATTTTTTATTGTTATATATATTTTTTTTAGAACAAGCCTTTTCTTAGTAATGATATAAATCAACAAGGAAATATTACATAAACTACATCATAATATATGATACACTCTCAGATTAGCTACTTGGAAAAAATATGATACCTATTTATTAAATTATTTACCACAAAAAAAAAGAGGGGCTAGGAGAAAAAAAAAATCCTGTATTTTATTATATATAAAAAAAAAACTAAATTTAAATTACTATTTTTCTAACATATTTTAAATTAAAGCGAATTTTTTACAGAAATAAATAAAAATTAAATTAATTAACGAACAACTTTCTTTCTCTACTTTACAATCCATAAGATCATAACATAAGATAATATATTTAAATGTAATGCAATGTAATAAAAGTCATAATCACTTTCATGTAAGATTATTTAATTATGGGAGTGTTATAAAAAAATAATTATAACAATTAATTACTTAAATCTAAATACAAATAAAAGGATGTTAATTGTCATTCTGAGAGTGCAATTAAATTTAGTCAATGGTTAATATGCTTTGTGGAGTACTCTCCTTATAAATAATACGGTTTGCTGAAACACAATGGAGTCACGTATAAGTTATATGTTTCCGCTTGCAAACGACTTCAAACCCCCCTTTATAAAATATATTATGATATATTCTTACCTGCATTGAATTATAATTAAAGGATTATCCAGAATATAAAATTTAATATCTATTGAGTTTATGACAACTTTATTATTTATTCTCCCCCTTCTATTCTAATTTAATAAAAGAGAATGATCAAAAAGCATTGTTTAGATAACCCTATTGTTGATAATAACAATAACATATTCCAGAGTGATTTGTCACGGTATAAATGTTGAGTGAAGCTAATTCCATTGAAGATTTTATACCTCTCACTTTCTACCTGTTCTTTAACTGTAGGTACGGAGTTCGAATGCCGTGGACTTCACCATTCAAAGAACTAGTTCACCATGTGACGTCATTTAGACGACCCAGTAGCCACCATCAACTACATTTTGTAGTAACGCCTTCTATGCTATTATAATGTTTCAGTTATTACACTATATAGCTATATACTATATTATTTATTATACGGTATAACAAATTGCGATATAAGAGAATATTGTAGTAAATGGAAGATAAAATTGAATATATTTCACTGCAGTATAATGTTAATAGGTGTGCATTACCTAAACGCTCGTGACGTGAGACCCACACTTCCGAACTTGAACTACTTTGTGAGTTGAATATTATTTACTATAGAAAAAAGTAACTTTTTACTCATTAATTAAAGATTACTACATAAGGAGAACAATAGGCTTATCTTTAACAACGATTTAATTTAAAATAATATTATTTATAATTTGAGGGAAATGCAAATAAATCATCAGTTTTCATTAATTTGTTGTCATAATGTTCCACATTTTTTAAAATCATATTTGATAAAATATAAAGGATATGTAAATCTCTGGACAACAGGAACTTTATACCCCCCTTTTTTTTTGGGGGGGGGGGAGGGGAGGGGGCGTCGTCACAAAGCATAGTGAGGTTTGGAGAACTCGAGAGTATTTTGGGATGGTTAGACCAAAATTAATTTAATTATGTATCATATTTTCTACATGGCAACCGTCACAATTATTTATATCATTTTACTTCATATTAGTGTTATACGTTATTGCAACATAATGCAACTGTTATATTAAATTTAGTGTGATTGCAAAATACTGTACAGGATATTCCGGTTGATAATTATTATCTAAAGTAAAATATATTATAAATAAGGATAATGCGACTTACAGGAATTGAAATCAATTCCTGTAAGTCGCATTATTATTAATTTCAAGAACATACAAAGTAAACATCCTTGATTTAGTTGTTACTTTTTAGTCATATAATTTTATACTAAAAAAAAAAAATAAAATACATAAAATTAAAACATGGTTATGTATTTATAAATAAACAACCCTCATACATTTTTTTTTACCAAAAGTTTTTAAAATTACAACCACAAAAATTTAGCTTATTTTCATTTAAATATTGACAGCGCTGTATATAATTTTTAACACGCACACAAATACACGGCGGGTTCAAAGAACTGTGTTATATAAACTTACATATCTGCAGGACTTATTTATGTAACCTCGATCATTTGTCATCGTTCCTCGTGACGGTCCTGACGAGGACGTGATTTTTTGGCACGTTCTCACCACATGTGACGTGACATAACGCGCTTTACGATCTTCTTTTTTAATTTAATTTTTTTATATCAAAGATTCATTACTTTCTTTATCCATCGCTTGTTTTCTTCCACTGTAGCGTAACAAATTAGTTGTGTTATTAATAATTATTTTTTTATATATATAATTATAATGAAGGTTAGTATAAATGTATTGGGTTTTTTCAATTTTAATATAATAGAAAATATAATAAATTAAAAAATTTCTTAAAAAAATCCGTGTGAAATATAAGCATAATCTTATGTTGTTATCAAATTAATGATTATAGATAGATATCTTAAATTAAAGATCTTGAAAAATAATTTAATTACAAATTTAATTTAATTCATAAAAAGTTTATATAAAAAGTTTAAACATTGACATACAGTTATTTATTAACACTTAATTATAATGAGTAACCATGTTTTGTTTTTATGTTGACATTTTCAAGATTCAGTTACACACATAAGTAGATACGATGAGGATAGTAATATGTACACGTAAAGTCATGGCATATATATTTATGAGCTCTCCTTACACGTTCAATTTAGCTACTACTATTAAGATTCTATAGAGCAGATCGTGAGGGCATCTAACAAAGCGAAGTAGGCTGCTAAAGAAGTTAAGCCAATGTTTTGCTCGTGAACACGGCTATCGTGACGTCACGAGCCGGTACGTAACGGTGAGCGTGAGTGGTGAACGCAGCTTTGTTGTAAAGACACACCGACGCTTCCAAGGAATCTAGAAAATAAAGGTAAAACATTCTTAATTTAATCGATAATAATAGTAAGGTTTCCAATGAAACAGAATGTCTGAAAAAAAAGTCTCCCGGGGGATTTTTTTTTTTTTATTGATTTAGTTTCGAATTTTAGAAGTCTAGTAAATTAATTTAATAATTTTCGCAGAAATTATAAAATAGTTTACAGTTGCGTTGTAAAAAATTGAAAGGAGAGGGAGGGGCAGTAGCCCCCAATTCCTTTCTTCCCGCTCCAAATGGGCATTCAACGCCTCAGGGTTAAAATACAAACTTGAAATTGGGTAGGTTCTCCCTGTGCAACCTCTAAAACTTTATTGTCCCAACCCTCCTCCCCTGCTCAATTTTTTTCTATTAAATTATTTTATTTCCATTTTTATACGATGCACTAGAATTTCTTTATCATTTTTTTTTATTGCATTGCAAAAATTTGCATAATTCTATACGTCATTCTTCTCATACTCTATAAAAAAAAAAAACTTGAAGCTTATATGGTTTAATAATAAAGCCAAAACTTAAAATAATAAACGCCTATCGAATTTCTGATCGTAATTTGGTGATATTTATCACATAATTTTAACATTATGGGAAACTGCTGAATCATTACTTGCAATCAGTTACCGCTGAATTTGGAAGACACGTACAGGATCATGCTTATGTAGTCTAGATTGAAAAGCGAGTTGCCAGCTTCACTGATCGTTCAATGTCAAGAACCCTTCAAACAAGGAAACCCTGCCTAGTCATTCCTGTTGGTTTAGTTTTTTTATTATTTGAGATGCTCTCTATATGTCTCTACAAACACACCTGATGGTAGAATATGATGGTAGAATATTTTTCTACCCTTTGCTATTTATATAATAGGAGAATTTAAACTTATAATAGTTTTAAAGAAAATACAGCTGGAAACTCATATTTCTACGTATAAAGTTTAATGAACTGATAAAAAAAAATTTAAACGTATAAAGCGTAACAAAATATTTTTCAAAAAATTCTATGTATTTGGAAAATTTTGAGTGAATTTTATTAAAGGTGTACTGAAGAGAACACTTTTTTAATATCATCTTATCAACAAAAATAAGACCGATTCACTGGTAATAATCATTTTCTTGTTCAGGCCCCCAAATTTGAATTCCAGGGACCAACGGCTAAAAAGTGAAGTTGTGACGTATGGGTCTGGCCACACGCGATGTCCAGTAGCAATTTTATGGCGAGATGAGAGCAGAAGCGGCGATACCGGATGTTGGCTGTCATTAAAATAAACACAATTTTTCAACGTCTATAAGAAATCAACTTTCGTCCTTTTCAATGATTGGGATGAAATCACAATTCAATTCTCTATCTAGCGGTACAAAAATTATTTTTCTGCGATGATTAGAACAATTTATAGTAAAGTGCAATTGCATAAAAATGCATTGATGCATTTCCCTATTTCACTTAATATGCATAGTACAACAATTAAATTTATACTAATCGATTGGAAATTACATCATCAGTTGCGTACTATCATTGAAAATGACGAAAATTGATAATTAACAAAAGATAAAATTTTGTGTTTTTATTTTATTGTCATGAATGTAGTAAAATGGGAAAAAAATTGGAGTGGCGATGGTGATGGTAGCCGTCGCTGGAGTCGCCGCGCTTCACCGGAAATCATAAATCTTACTGGTGTCAATAAAATAAATTTAATAAATACAAAATTTCAACTTTTGATAATTATCAATTTTCGTAATTTTTAATGATATAGCGTAACTGATGATAAAATTTCCAATCAAATAGTATAAATTTCATTCTTGTGCGATGCATATTAGCTGAGATTGAGAATTGCATCAATGCATTTTCATGCAATTGCACTTTACTATAAATTGTTCTAATCATCACAGAAAAATAATTTTTGTACCGGTAGATAGAGAATTGAACTGTGATTTCATCCCAATCGTTGAAAAGGACGAAAGATGATTTCTTATAGACGTTGAAAATTTGTGTTTATTTTAATGACAGCCAACATCCGGTATCGCCGCTTCTGCTCTCATCTCGCCATAAAATTGCTACTGGACATCGCGTGTGGCCAGACCGATACGTCACAACTTCACTTTTTAGCCGTTGGTCCTTGGAATTCAAATTTGGGGGCCTGAACAAGAAAATGATTATTACCAGTGAATCGGTCTTATTTTTGTTGATAAGATGATATTAAAAAAGTGTTCCCTTCAGTACCCCTTTAAATAATAATCTGCATTATATTTTGAATTTGATGCTAATTTCAAATCTAACTGCTGTTGTGCAAGTAGCAATATTTCCTTCAACAAACAATATTTAATAAAAGTACGTACAACCATATATAGCATCAGAATGTGTATTATCAGAATTTATCAGTTTTACCTTTAACAAAAGCTTTAAATTAAGCTCATAATTATGAGCTTAATTTAAATATAACTTGAAGTTTCATAAAATTGATATCGAAATGAAAATACGAACTATATTATTTTTTTTACTGTCTTGCTATAGCATGCACAGTTTTGAAGTCATGAGCAGATATTCCAAAATATTATATATTCTCACAGTCGAGAATATTATTATTGTATTTAGTGCCTTGGTTTTGTAGTTGTTGCTAAATAAATAACAATTTGAATTTGAATTTGAGCCACAATGGAGTACCGACCTCAAAATTTTTTATTGCAGAAATGGATAGAGGGTGCAAAAATATGCTACTCTGAATTTTTTCAGATTTTTCTGAGACCAGGAACTATTTTTAAAAAATTATTGAAAGTCCGTTTTATGACGTCACGGGCGTTAATGTCCTATCCTTTTCTTAAGGAGAGGCGCCTCGTGACGTCATCAAAATGGACTTTCAAAAAATATTTAAAAATAGTTCTCGGTCTCGGAAAAATCTGAAAAAATTCAGAGTAGCATATTTTTGCACCCTCTATATATTCATTTCTGCAATAAAAAATTTTGAGGTCGGTACTCCATGCAGTTAAAAAAAATAACAACCTTCATAATAAATTATTGTTGTCTGAGAATCAAGTTTTTTAACGCTAGAATCACTGTAAAACAAATATGACTGACAAGTGAGATCAGGTAAACCTTATCTAATTTCCAATATAGTTCAGTCCTTCATGGAGTGAATGGGTTTTTTTTTTATTTGACTCTTGTGACCTCTTACTGTATTGTACGTACCTTTCACTATAGTGCTTGTGTACGTATAAAGCAACGCTGCCAAAAGTAACTTGGTATCCTCATGTTAAAATAAATTACAGAGAAAGAATTCGTGATTTTTATTTTTGAATATTCAATTTCAAGCATGATTTAAGTTGAAAATGAATGTAAATTATATAATTAAATAAATAAACACTTAATATAGATAAGAAAGGTAAATTTGATCTTTTATTTAAATTTATTTTCAAACTGGTTTTATCATTGCTACAACAATTAGTAAAACAAGAAAATAAGATTAAATTAATATTAAAATACATAAATTTAATTTTAAAAACTACTAAAGACATATGTTAATACATTATTTATAAAGTTATCTTTCTTGGATAACAAACTATATATATTTGAACCTTCATTCAACATGTTTAAATGTATGTGGGCTCATTCGTTCTTTTGTTTAATTCTTCTCACACTCCATATAACGAATTTAAACCATTTGTTATATAGCAAAAACCGTGAGAAATTGGGTTATTCGAACGAATTGCGTAATGATTTGACAAGTACATATGAAACGTTAAAAAAAAGGTAAGACAAATTTGCCGTTTTTTTAAATCCTAATTCGAATTTGGTACATACAAACAACTTTATGAACCGTGCACACATCAAGATATTTATTCATCCGTGGAGGCAACTTGCGTAACGGGACGATGCCGGAGAGCTTTGCGGTGCCTCAAAGGATGTTTATCCGAACACACACACTACACAAACATTATGAATTCAATGTTAATAAAACAAATGTAAAAGCATTGACTGAAGTAATTCAATATCAATTTAATATTGATGTACGTAATAATTTGAAGTTCAACATAATTTTAATAGAGCGTATCCATAATAAAATTGTGTCATTATCTATATAAATATATTGTAAGTTATGTATTATATAAAACTGTAATAATATAGTACAGAAATAGGACAGACTACAATTTGATTGTAATAAATCCTATTATATAAATAAACTAAATCATGACGGGAATTATACCTTATGCCGATTTGTTCTTCAATAGTAACTGTATATATTATTATAGTATCACATTGTCTATAAATTATTAAATAACATAATATTATTTATTAGAACTATAAATAATATTATATAATATAGTTGTTTTGAAAATCATAAGTTCTATAATATTAGCCGGCGCGACTATAAGCACAGACAAGTCTTTCGTTTAATAGCGGCATGTATTTTCTGATATTATAAAAATATAATCACGATCATCATATGCATACGTTATACTTCAACTTTTTTTTAATAATAATACTAACGAATTAAATTAATTAATGAAAGTATTTTTAAATAATAACAAAAACTGCTATTTTGTAAACCAACCTAAATAGATTATATTTTTATTTTTTACTATCAGTTTTGGTCTTAATAATTTTTAAAACTGTTTAGTATACAACATATATTAGCACTTTGAAAGAAGCAAAATGACGTATACATTTATATATAAATTTTGTTAGAGAAATAAGAAAGTGCGGTGGAAAAGTGTGGGTTTAAGCAAAAACATAAGTTATTAATCTTTTGATTGACAGGAACAGGTTGTGAGTATGATTCATTGAGAAAATCTATTTTTTAATCTTTAAATCAAACTTTAGGATTCATTAATTAAAATCTACTGTCAACATAGACTGTTAGCTAATATATAATATATATGCAATCATACTGTTTTTGCACATGTATGGCTAGAATTTGATTTACTTTCTAAAAAAAAAATAATCCTTTATAACAAGAACCAAAATCTTCATGTTATTATATATTATAAATAACTTGTTTCATCCAAATTTTAAAGCCCTCCGAGATATACACTTCGGGTCAGTTGAAACGTTACCCTTGTCCTACCTGCAGCTCCAGATTCGCAGAATGGCATATATAGGGAAGGAGGGAGAACACTTAATACAAAATTCTTTCGCAAATTGCCAGATTACAGACAGCATAGTTGAATCACGAAAAGAAAAATTGGGCAACATTCGGAATGTTTTAAGTGCACCAAAAATCCAAATTGTCATACACGCCCCCACTAAATAAATAAATAGACGCAAGACACGCAGCTATAAGTGTGTTTTGTATAATTTTGCGTACTCAATTGTAAACAATGCGTAAGTAAGGTTCATAAAAGACGATAATTGTATATAACATTGGAAATATTAGAATTTCCACTGAATCTAAAAAGATTACGAGATAAAATAATTATAGAATTACATACAATTGGTATAAAATTATATGAAAAAAGTACTTTTAAAATATTTATCTTGATGTAGGTCTCATGTACATAATTGCTATATAACAAAAAAGTAAGGTTTTCTTTGAGAATGTATTTTTTTCGTATTTCTTTGTGAAAAATCTCATATCACGAGAACGAAAGCGAATAATTATGGAGCAGTATAGATAATTATATACAATAGCGGTGAGGAATCAGTTCATTGCCGTGATTTCCCTTGTGATGGTGCTTCAATGTTATTCACGCGTGGTATTCTCCATGAAACGGATGACTGCATGGCAACCAATCTTACTTATAGTCTTAATTCACTTTATTCACTATTGTTTTAACATGTAAATTTCTTATGAAGATACGCTTTCCAATATTAATTTGTAGCTATATTGATTAAAATTTCTACTACGGAAAATTCCCTAAAGTTTTTATGGTAGATATGGTTGAGTTAGCACAGTACTCCTGTCTAATTTACTATTGTATTAAGCTGTGTTAGCTATTAGCTTTAGAATGCAAAAATATTTTTATAATTATATATAAGATTTAAAGTTTATATAGCTTTTTTATACGTGTATCGGGTGAAATAATAAAATAAGTAAATTATATGGTATTGTACTCTATAATTACATATTTTGCAATTTTTGGAGGAGATAAGACAAATTTCAGTCTATTATAGTACTAGATAGAGTAGATAGCTATCCCAAAATATAACTGCATAGCAATGAAACATAAACGGAAGTTTTTATTTTTTTATTTTTAAATATATATTTTTTTACTGTCGCTGGACTTATTGGTGTTATAGGTATATAGAGGTGTATGTTATAATATTAGTTTTTAATTAGACTACGTTAAAAATGGAATAATAATAATACATTTTATCCTTCATATTTTTAATGGATTTCTTATTGATAAAAATATATAATTTTATGAACTTGACTGTACACAGTACAAAACAACAACAAATGTATCAAAAACATTATAAATATTGTATAGCAACTTCTTTGAAACTCTTGTGATAATATAACCATAATAAAAACATCATTATAGAATTGTCTTATATATAATTTTATTAAATAAACTCTGATACAGAAAAAATTTGATTATCCTTTTGCTTCTGTTGGGGTGATAAAAAAAATAATTGGTATACTTATTTTCCCCACTTGATTGGTGCATCGCTGTGGTTCTCAACTTCGATTTGTGGCTTTCGTATATCATTGAAAAGACGGTAGTTTCGTACGAATACAGTTAATTGAAGTAATTTTCAGTGTAGAGCTTTTTTTCCATTAAGTAGCATGACACATTAATTGAATATTATACAATATGATATAAAAGCATAGAGCTGTAATTTAATTAGTATGGTATTATTGTATTTTAAAGATCATGTGTGTAATTTTCCCACACAAGTTCTACTAGCTGTATACGAAAAAAGAAGCATGCTGTCATCCCAAATTATTTAAAAGAGAATAAATTACTGTATTATCACTTAGTCTGGGTCACATATTATGTATTTTATTATAATTTATAACAGAAATATGTTATACAGTTGCGTATAATTTTTTTAATAATTAATTTTTATTTTCATCTGAAGAGGAATGAATGTTTGCATCCGTTAGAGGTCTAATTATTTTTAATAAACTATTGCGGTTTACCTATAAATTTATTATTAAATTTGTATTTTGTTAACATACAACCCATACCGGGGGCATTTCACACATTGTTTAATTCTGGTGAAATATGTTTAATATTATTATAACATTAAATTTCTGACTATATAAATTCTGCATAAAAAACTGAACCCGATTGCATAGATGAAGCCTGGCATAGAGTTTTTAACCTCTTCTATGCTTCTATGCAATCGAGTGTCATAATATATTATTATTATTTTTTTTTTAATATATTATGGCAAGCGCTGAAATTTTTAATATGTTTGATAAGCAGATAGTTGGATTTTTTTTATCAAATTTCATCAATATCAAAGTATTATAATCTTGGTTTTGTTTATCTAGTCTACCCCCCAGTTATAGCATATAAAAGTGCTCCCCTTGCCACCCACCGCTTAATTATGGCATAAATAAATTATCCATCCCAACAATATTTTTCTTCAGAATTCATTGTATTAAGTTCCTAAACAATTTTATTACTTTTCCTCTTCCATTTATTTTTTCGTCATTAAAAGAAAGCTTGAATTTCATAGTAAATTTTTGAAGCACCAATATACACTCCTACAGTACCACAATATGCGTCACGAGTGCCGAGAATTATTTTATAAAGGGGCACCCACTTCCATGATATCAAGTGCGGCTCGCTTCGTCCGGTCATATAAAGAGGAGGGGCTTAGACAGACCTGAATGCTAAATTGTTAGATCATTTAATTGACGCCAGAATGACGTCACTGTTTCTTTTAATTTTTGTAGAGGATATACGTTGTTTGTGACTTGGACTGTTCTAATTTTAGCATTCATTCAAAACTGTCTTGAAATGTTGTCTCACTTTCATGTAGTAATTTTAGACGTAGAGGGATTTGGAAGAAGACTACAGTACAGCAAATTTAAGGCTGCGGCTGGAAGTGGAATGATTTTAGCTGAACTATGGTCATGAAAAATCTAAGACATTGCAGATAGTTCGAAATCCTTAATATGAATCTTTCTACAAAGTTTCAGGTTCAAAACTGAACTATATTGTCCAGAAACCTACCACTTCCGGCTACTTCCGGTGGTAACCTTGCATTTTTTGAAGTGTATATTGAACGTCCCCCATGAGACAACATTGAAGTTTAACACCACCGCCGTGCCAAGCAACCCTCTCTGATGTGATAATTTTAGATCCATATTCCAGAGACAATTTTAGTCCCGACTTCTCTCTCTCTCTCTCTATATATATATATATATATATATATATAATATGTCTGTATATGTTTCTCTTTACTAATGTATATGTTATGTTTAAGAAACCTTGCGATGATAATGTCATTTCTATTTTTATTATGTCTTCATTAGTAAATATATTTAAAACATACATGTGCATTTAAATTTCATCAAATTGTGATGGAAATATAATATAAATAGATGTTTGAATATATTTTAAAATAATGTAAATAATATATATATTTTCGTTTTAACCAATAATTTTAGTATATTTTTAATTACAGCTAGTTATGATTGATTATAACGTAACTTTTTCTCAACTTCTCACGTAAATCTTTATGGTAGGTTGCGTGCGCGTATGGTCTGGCAGTACAACTATGAACATCGACATTCAATAATTATTATATCCAGTCTACACTACAGGGAATATTTTTAATGAGATTTTTATTATTAGAAATATAACTCAAGGATATAACAAGAGTTATTAATTGTATAGATTGCTGAACGGGCATGGGCATGCATGGTTGTATCAGCTTTTTCATAAAATTCAGTCTCCTAAAATTATTTGAAAAATTTCTACTAGAGTAACTAAAAGTTCTAAATATTTCCATCCAAAAAGTTATAATATTTCAAGAAATTTACGATCATACTTTTAACCAACAAAATTTCATAGTAGAGTAACTTATTGGCAAAAAAACAAAAAAAACTCTTGTACTTTTAGCTTGTCCAAGATTTTAAAAAATCGATAAAAAAAAATACACCTTCACATCAGAAAATCAAAGATAATCCATCAATATTTTTTTTTTATAACATTGTTTATATGTGACAGGTGGCGAAGAGGGCAGTGGTCTGTTGAGCCCTCTGTTGAGTCTGCACGAGGCGGAGGCGAGTCTCCAATCTCCTCCAGATGACCCCGCGCGTGTCGGCGAGGCGGCCTACCCCCGGAGCGTCGGTCCTTGCGGAGCGGAATGTCTGCGCTGCGACAACACGGGCTGCGTCAAGTGTCGTGGAGTCATCATGTTGGGTAGCAGAGAGTGCAGGGAATCGTGTCCTCCGGGCTTCAGAGAGACTTGGTCAACCCTGGTAGACTACATGGGCCGTCTGTGTACTGGTGCGTGCCTCCGCATAGCAGTATATATAACACTTCCTTTCCATGTCTGTATATGGCGAAAACTGTAAAACTAAATTATTTTAAATTTTAAAAAGAAACACATGCACACGCATAAAAAACAGCTTGATGGAGATTTTTTTTTTTTTTTTTTTTTTTTTTTAGTATAGATTATTAAATTCTAGGTGTGGTTTTGTAGAATAATAATAATAAAAAAAATACTTCAATATAGTTCTAAAGAAATAGTAATAATGATGTATTTTCAAGGAAATTATATAAATTAATTTTAAATTGTATAACGATAAAGTTATATAAACTGAAAATGATTTGAATTTAAATACTATTTGTTGAATGGTTTTTGTTGTGGGCATTGACTTCAGAATTTGAAAACCACAATGAATCATAATATAAAAAAATAACAGGTGATATACCGGTTGATAGAACTGTTATAGTTATATTAAGTCGCGCAGATTAAAAAAAAAAAACGTCGGTGACAGATGTGACCACAAGGAAAATTTAAATATTTTCTGATAATACCGTATGCAAATTTTCTGTATAATCGCTTTAAGGTATCATAACAGTACACGGTGTATACAACAGGGGGAAAAAACAGTTCATATCGTCACTTATCTAATACTGCATGTCATGTAAATACCTTTAACAGCTGTTGTTGTTATAAAATTGGAGAACAAGCTATTTCCTTTTTTGTACTTGACCGTAGCAATGTAATAAATAAATTTATTGTTATTATTTTATAGCATCAATAATCAATTGATGATGTTCCATCATTTCCTGTACTTGAAATTTTACACACAAACCTGATTTTGATATAAATGAACTTGGCCTCAATGTTAAAATTATCAATGATTATTTGAAATAGAATTGAATTTAATTTATCATGGTATACCAAGGTTTTAAAATTAACAATCAAATGTCATTGATTTTTTTTTAGCTATTTTTAATTACATTTTTATTGCAATTTAATTAAAAAAAATTAATTTGATATTAAATATAATTGAATGTTATTGTTTTTCTATTGACTATAATAAATTTGCAATATATCTTGAAATATCAAGCAGACACAATAAAAATAAATCATCGTCCCACCATTTCCATTTATAAAAAAACGATGCTGTTTTATTATAGTCACATAAAAAATCATATGAAGGGGCTAGACAGAAGATATGTCAGTCATCCAATTAGCCTATTAATCGTCAGTCGTGACTAATACCCCCTCACACGTCTGAATGATCTCACGATGGGCGGGGGGGGGGGGGGGGGCGATATACACGAAGAAGTACACGAGGCGGGAGAGACAAACATTGCCACCAGATGTGCGCACAAAAGCCTCCTTGGTTCGACTCCCGGCAGTGCTAAAACTTTCAAGTGCTATTAAACGTGTTCACACGTTGTTCGTTATATTATATGTAAGCAACATGAGGCATGTTTTAAATTGAAAGAAAAAAAAAATGTGTTGCATATTTTGGCAGCTGGTACGTCTAACAAAAATAAGTTGATTTTTTTTTTTACTTGCAGTATATTTACAAAATGTAAATTACTTTTAAAATACTACACGTTTTTACAGTAAGCCTTTTATATATAAAGTTACTTCCTATGTAGCTGCAGTTTTTTCATGCATGGGATTCAGAAAAAAAAAAAAAAAAAAAATGTTAAGGTTTGAAAATACACTACACGAAAATATGATTATACTTTTGATGAATGTAAAATCGTAGGAATTTATAATGACTTCAATCTCAGATTTAATTTATTGCTGATCATAATTATTAATTATTATAAATTATTAATTAATTATTATAATTATTAATATTATAGTGCTACACATGATATAGGTACACCTCGAATTCTATTTTAGGGTATTTTGCCAGTTTGCCTTGCAGTCAATAAAGGCGTGATGAACTTTTGAATTTTTTTACACTTATGGGGATATTTAATGTTTATAATTTTATTATAGTGTGAGAGCTTTTCCAGAGATTTTTTATTGTACAATGTAAACTCTTTGGCTTTTCTTACTTTTCAAATTTGCAAATCTTTACCCTTTTGTCTCGTTGAGTAAAAGCCAAAACAAATCAAGTAGAAGTTATTTAAATTTATGGTGTTCTGAATCATTGAACAAATTTTGGTTTTGATTTGTGTATAATGAAATTGGAGTTATAAATTTAAAGGTATATAATATACATAATATATGCATTTATTATAAGTAACACTATATAAACTATAATAATAAACTACTTTAGACGTAGAAATAGATTTCAATCTAGATCAAAAATGGAAATAAGAACTATGTTCGTGTGTATATAAAACTGTAAATATTTATCAAATTGCTAGAAAAATAAGTTGTAGCTCTCACTTTTTACAGTATAATGTTATTTCAAATACAAGCACTCCCACAGCTGAAGTTATAAAAGTTAAAGAAAATTTTATACAAATTAATAAAAGTTTTTATTATGATACCACTTTTAAATTAAATAATTTAAACTTTTAACGAATGAATTTTCACGTCTAAAATTTTCGTAGGAGTTTATGATTATCTTTATGAACTAGTTCATTAGACCATACAATATAAAGATACTAAAATAAAAAAGAAAGGATATCTTAATTTTTTTCTTACCCTACACACATTAAACTTAATTAACTTTAATAAGTTGCTTCATTTTTTTTTATTTACATTTAAACTACCGTAGCATTTAAAAAAAAAAGGTTGTTTTTCATATATTTCTAAAACTGTATAATTGCTCCTTAGTTTGGTAGTTAATATTATATTAATTATATATTCTTAAATACGACTTCAAAGACATTTTTTTTTGTATGTCATCCTACATTAATTTTACTGGAAGTTCAAGTAATTATGAAGTCTGTGTCAAATTTGTTCATGACCGCATTCTTGACGATGACGCAATTCTCACTTGCTTGCATGACCCTACCAGCTTTATAAGACAAGACCAGCACTCGTTGTAGAGTACAGTTCAATTAATTTAATATCCCAACCGGAAGTGCAATGTTTCTCACTTTCTTCTCTGAATTTTTATATTGAAACTTTACGCAATAATCTTTACTTCTTTGGGAATTTCTCTGCAAACTTTCATAAAGATAGGATTTAATTTTGATCCATTTCCAGTATGAATTAAAATTAATTTAACTATAGATTAACTACTATAGTAATGATGGTCTTCTTAAAGAGACGCAATGAGATAATAAGTCTGCTCCTTGTGTACATGAAGAATTATCATGCTGTGTAGGCGTCATGTGTATAATATAAACTGTAGACATGCATGCTGTTGGTGGTACTGCACTCCAAAGATAAGAATGATGTAATGTGAATTACTCTAACTTAAAAAAAAAAAAATTGCACTTAAATGCTATAAATTTTTTTACATAGACTGAAATGATACGTACTAAAATTTTATTTATAAAAAGGATTTACATGTTAGTGTTCGAATGGCGTGAGAAACTGATGATATTGGCTCACGTTTTGTATTCTAAACTATAAATTGTTATTTAAAAAAAAAATGTAAATACAGTAGAGTAGAAACTTATTTTAATAAAATGTAGATTATAGAGAATTGAGATCATTGGCAAGTTACTGAATATTTTGACCTTATAATTTTCTTTGCCAAGAATAAATTCTTAAACTTTCAATGCAGATACACAGCCAAATTTTTTTTTAAGCAGCAAATGGAATAGAGGTGGACCCAAACCACTTCAAATGTATTTATCCCAAACGATTTGTGGGAATGTGACCCCCCAATCCTCCTAAACTGTTTCAAAATATACGATTCAATATGTCAACACGTTTTATTACATTATAAATATTTGATTGACAATAAGATCGTTTGCCTCACTTGTAATTAGTTAATATATATTCTCGTCGTGTCTTCACTGCGCTGCAGATTACTCGCTAAACAAAAGGTCACGTGACCTATGACGTGATCCTAAGTCAAAGACCACACAAGCGCTGTTTGCAGATCGAGCTAATAAACAATAAAGCAATACAATTGTATCATGTACTTATTAATAAAGCTTATTAATTGCTGATAATGAAGATAAAGGTTAGGTTTTGAAAGTCACCCCCTAATGAAAACAATGAATATTTTTCAGGTTTATTTTTATTACACTGTTATGATAATTGTAACCTAAAGAAGTGTTTTAAAAAAAAAAAGGTAACCTTGTACAGGACCTTGGTTAGAAATTTCTCAGAGAATGAAATGTTGTTAATTAGTGTTAACAATAGTCGCGCATTCTGACTAGGGCAGTGTCGAATGTCGAAGGAAATAGATTTTAATGCTTTTATACTTCAGTTTCTTTTTTCAATTAAACTTCGTGTCTTTTTAATCAAGCGTGGATTTTGCAGAACAGAAGTGAAAAATATATAATGACCCATAGATTTTACACGGTTTAAAAACAATTTAAAATAAAAATAAACATAATTTCCCTGCCATTTCAAATAAACATACTATCACACCTCTAATCCGTCGCCCCTCCTCCCCTTCCTCACTTCTAATTTAACGTTAGGGGATAATGCAACTTCCCTTTTTTCCGCCCTTAGTTCCAAAATTCAAAAATTATTCCTACAATCATATTTTCCAGCTCAAACATACGGGTTGTCACCTAAAAATTCTTAATGAGACGACTTTATTTAAATAACATGGGATGAACATGCACTGGTATTCGTTATAAAGAGGGTTATATAATTAGTTAACATCTCAATTTCTGATTATGAACTTCCTAAAAGAGTCTTGTAAGGTCTTTGAGCACCGCGTATATTACAATTTATTACATGTTGTCTTTCTTTGCTCGGTGAGCCCGTATATAAACCACCTTTCCGGTTTATAATATATTTCTTAGTGAAACCATTAATGCTAATTAGTGTTAACCGTATGATAATATATATTATGCTCAAAGAATTTTTAAAATACAATAAATATTATTTTTCTAACGGCAGTGTAAAATCTTTGACCTCACTTAATTGTCATTGTCTGGTCTTCATTTACATACAATTAAAGTTCACTATTACTTACAATATTATAACAAATTGAACCTTATGATGTCATTACTAATTATGAGGGTCTATATATAATATAAATCTCTATTGTCGCATTTATGTTTGCAGAGAGCTCTGTTCTTGGAGGCGGCTGGCTCGGAGGCGGGCTTGGACTTGGGGGCCGTGGACTCGCCGTACTAGTGGGGGCGGTGTCCGGTGCTGCGATATGTCTGGTGCTGCTACTGGCTGGCTGCGGCTGGGTCGCGTACCACCGAGGCAAAGGTCGAAGATCCGCGACCTCCACAAATATGTGTAGCGTGTACGATGAAGCACTGGTCAGTGGTCGAGAGAGGGCCTCCTCAGATCAGTGGATCTCTCCACAAGGTAAGCATATGTGTCACACTTTCACATTATAGGATCTAGTCCACCTCCATTCAGTCGTCATTATCATAGATTGTCATTGATAAAATATATTCAGAAAGTCTTTTGTTTCTTGATAAACGAGTGAGAGAATTAAATTTTGACATTTATAGCACCTGTTGTTGTTTTTTTAGCCAAGTTTTGCTGTACAGAAGTCTATACTTTGTATAGACATGTTTATTTTCATATTTAAGAAATAAATAATGAATTACATTTTACATCTTCGAGTTATTAAAATATAATAGATTTTGACACTATTTATAAATTATTTTTTAATGCGAGTATCAAATTAAATTGGGTTGTATTTCTTTAGAAATAAATAATGATCATAATGAAAATTGCGAGTTCCTTCAAGGGGAAGTTTTGATCTTTTGACTTTTGGTATAAAAATTGATGGTGTAGATCTTCAGATAATTGCAACATTTAAAAAGAAATGCACTTTCAAACATTTCCTGCTTTCTTTTTTCACAAACAAACAAAAAACGTAACTAATTTTGGATACGTCAATTATTTTAATTAACATCGCGTGTGTACAACAACTTCTTAGTTCAATTTGTAATTTTGTTTTTATCTTTTCTGCATAAAAACTCACACACCATGGTAGTTAATTATTCATGAATATAAAATAAAAAAATATATATTCAAAAAAACAGTCTTTGAAGTCTTTTTGTTTCATATTATGATTATGAATTATATATCATAAATATCCGGAAAATAGCTATATATGTACAAAATAGATTAACAATTAATCTCAATTACTTCGGAGTCGTAGAATATTTCTGTAAGAAGGAATAGAGGCTTCAAGTCAGCTGATTTTTCGGTGATCCCACCCGCTATACCAAACCTATGTAAAAAAACGTGAATTCGTTTTTTCACCAAGAATAAGATTTTTCAGGGATAATTCCTTTACGGAACTTTGGTCCAAACTGAAAAATAAAGTAGATAATTAAAGATTTAGATTTTTACTTGATTTATAACCGAGAAAAGTTAAAAAAACACTTTGCTTCATTTTCAAGTGCAAGATGGACCTTAGCGACAAACAGTTGCGCAGCGAAAGCGCATCACTTGAAGCCTCCATTGAATGAAATAAATTTTAAAAAAAAATCGAGAACGTCGTAGCACTTCATCGCTAATGGCTTTCGTTCATAAGGCTCCATGTTAAACTACCTCAATTTTCTGAATTTTCACAAACCTAGTATAATACTGATCCACTTCAAAATTTACATGCCACTTATCGTAAGTATAAAATCCCCTGCAAGTCTCATTAAAATCAAAGGGGCCGATTCCGAGATCTCAATCAACTGAGATTTAAAATTTAATTTTTTAAAATTTCTAACATATGTATAAGCATCGTCATTGTACCCAGAATCTTAGTGATATTTGATAGCGTGTATTTTCATCCTAGTCTAATCTAATTCTAAGCTTTAGACTTTTTTTTCTGTTTCAATTCAGTTCTCCCAATTAAAAGTAGCTTTACACTTCACAGCCGCTGAGCTAAACTCCGCTTGAGGCTAAAGAACTTTTAGTCTATACATTCTGAATTTTATCTATATTTATTTTCAATTTCTTTTATCATAAATTGCCTTTCTATAAAAATAATGATGCATATTACAACCTTGAATTTTTCAAAACTGCACACGATATTAAAAAAAAAATAGCGACAATTCAAAATGAATAATCATCATTTTTACTAATAAAAAAAATTGTAGGATATGACGTTGCAAAAGCTGATGACGTAATTTAATGCACTTTTTTTTTTAGTAATTTGCATGCATTTTCTGCAATATTTTTATTATTTTGAATGAAACTTGATCGAAGGTACAATAAGATTATAAAGTACATAAAATATGTTTATATTATATGACAAAGACATGCACTTCCTCTTTGTTGAATGCCCTGCGTTGTATCTCCTTCCCCCACGGTAAAATATGACGGTGCAGCTACCAGGATGTGCTCGAGTTTCTCCCGCATCTCCAACTCAACACCGAGCTTACGTGTTCTCACAGCCGAGAAGAATACTTTAATAATTTATTAAACGTATAACTCGATCTTTTATCTTACTGGCGAGTTTTGTTTCAAAAATGAAAAATCTTTCGATTCTATTACCTCGATAAACATCGCTGTAAAAAAGTGCTCTTAATCAATTCTTTCAAAATTTCATGGTCACCAGGGGGGTCTTCAAATAACACCACTTAACCTAAACTTAGCCTAAGACTGTCTTAGCGCAACAATAAAGAATACACTAAGACTGTCTTAATTTTAGGATTGTTGTAATTTGTGTTATTTGAAGTCCCCCCAGAGATTTTTTTATTTAGTTCTCTAGTCTATATAAGTAGTGTCTATATATATTGTTTATAGCTGTGAACGGTTGGATCATGCTGCTTTTTTGCATGATGCTAGGATGCTACCGCTGTATATACATTTACAAAACACGCTCTATTTTCAAGCATCTAAATAAATAATTAATGTTAATCGAATTAGCAACATCACAATTTAAAGAACTTTAATGCAATATACAATCTCTGTTACAATATAGGGACAGAAGGAAGAAAAATATGCTATCAGTATTTTTGTACTTTGAGGTGAATGGACTTTGTCAAAAATCGACGATGACATAATATATATTATAGTGTTCTATAAAAAATACTAAAATCCTTATAATAATTCACTCCTTTTCTGTATTTCAATAGACTCGAGCTATAAGATAATGAATTTAATGTTATAATATATTTTAAGTAAATTATCAACATCTTATCCAATAAAATTTTACACATTAAAATTATGTTATATGACTAACTGGCAACTTAAAAAAGACGCATTATTAACGGATAATTTGTCAACTTTCTGAGTAAAACACAACATATTATAAATAATAGACATTATTACATACATGCATTCTGGAAAATTGTAATTATTTCTTTCAGAATTATGTGCTGTTTTTTTCCCACAATGTGTCTCAATATCAAACTGTTTGTAGAGCAAAGTTACAACAACGGATTGTTGAAGAAGAAAGCTAATAAGTAATAACAGTCATATATAATAACAACAACAGTACAAAAGTAATTGCTATTTTTACTTAAACTTTACCCATGATGCAGTAAAAAAATTTTTGCTGTCACTTTTTTTCTTATTCATTTATATTTTTGTGATTATAAGCTTCAATGAATCGACCATATTTTGATTACATTCAAACTAATTATTAATTAAAAAAAATAATCATACCATTCATTTTGTTGATATTTGAGGACGGAAGTACTTATATTTTTTTGAACAGAATTTACGCTTTAACGTTCAATCAATATAAAATATAATAATGGTTTGATGATCAATCATATAAATAAAGTATAAATCAGTCTACCATACAGAAAAAATAAGAGATAAAACTGTAAGAACAATTTATATACATCTAAATATGTAATTTTTGTGTGTTTATATTTTTATTAAATGATAATTTGATAAACTGAAATAATTCAATTTTCGTTGATTCTCTAAGCAACACAACATGTTATTGATTTTTAATCGATGATGAATATTTATAAGTTTTTTTGTCTCTATGTTGTATTATGTACAGCCACAAGAGAAATAAATAAATAAATAAATAAATAAATAAATAAATAAATAAATAAATAAATAAATAAATAAATAAATAAATAAATAAATAAATAAATAAATAAATAAATAAATAAATAAATAAATAAATCCACAACAAGTGGAAGCATAATAATACTGTGCAATATTACATATATATAATACTTGCAAGGATTTCTTGTTATTTATTTTAGATCTTGAGAGACTGAGAGGTGTTGCTATAAATAGAAGTAAGTGGGAAATTTGATCTCTCGTTTCCAAGGGTTAGTGCAATATCCCGCATTATTATTTTTTCTCATAGAGGCTTTAGAAAAGAGAGGACAGGGGTTGGTAACACCTCTCTCTCTCATACACTTCACGATCTTTTTGATCGAACCAATCTTCTCCTCGTGTAGAAATAATAAATTTACCACTGAACTCCGCTGTTATTCTTATCAACAAATTTATTTATTAACAAGGTGTTTCACTGCGCTTTTTTCGTCATCGGTATACGCATAATATAAGCGCTCAAAAGTTCTAAAGAAAAGAATCGGTCAGGCCGGGTCAGAACTCGAACCTGAGACCTTTGAAGATTTGAGCTTAAATTTTTTGAAAGAAAGATCATATAATAAGGAAAGAAATTAACGTGCATGTAAAGCATGTAAAATAATCTTAACGACGGATGTTGCAGAGAGCCAAGAGCGGCGCGAGTTCGCCAAGCAGGTGGCGGCCCTCCGTCCTGACGCTCCGGTCTTCCTGGCAATGCTCAACGACACGAGGCGGAAGGTCCGGCAGCTGTACCGTCCCAATGGCACGGACTCGCGCTCCAAGGCGTACAGGTGCGTCTTAATTATGTATAGCTTCAGTATATGTTTCATCTAAATAATAAATTATTGTGTGTTAATTATTTCATATCTTCTGAATATTTAAATCATACAGGATGAAATAATATATCGTGACTTAATCTTAATCGTAATTATTTCTTGAAATAAATATACTGAGTATAATTTAGGCCCAGATCAAATTAGCATAAAAGCCATTCAGATAGAAGGTTGTCATCTAATACATGAAATCTTTGAAAACAAGACAAGAAACTGACCATTCCTATTAGTTTGATCCTGAGGGCCTCAATTATACTTCTTACAAGTAGTTATACAAATCTATGATACCGACAATCATTAAAACCTTTCTGCAGGACGGTACTGCGCGACCTGTCGAGGTTGCTGACGCTGCTGAACCGACCTGAGGAGCGCCTGGGTGCTCCACCTCCGGACTGGGCCAAGTTGATGGCGTGGGCCGAGCGCTCGTTACGTCGTTACAAGAAGAGTAGTGGGGGCAGCAGTAGTAGCGGAGACGGGGGCAGTGCGTGTAGCTCGGGGGCGGGATCCTCCGCCTCCTCCACCCCCAGCAGCAGCCACGCCCTCAACCAGCACCACGAAAGCAGAGTGAGTTAGTGAGAGTAGGATTTAAATATATTGGTCATGTATATAGAGAGAAATGTTTTTGAGCTATAAACTGCTAATTAATTAATTAATAAAAAAGCAACACGTAAAAATAATTTTATATCGCCAACTTTTCCATTTATGTCGTTCAAATTTTTTGTAAGTAAATTTGTGTGAGTGTTATCACACTGCTAAAGGTTCATTGACATTCGCCAGGCGTCGTCTTGCTTGCCACTTGACCCCTTGGTATCCAATTATGGGTCATTCAATAAGGCTTGGCGCTGCCCGAGGCGCTACTGTTGGTCCTGCGGTGCGGTCATTAGAACCTTTCTCAGCCGTGCCTAATCCACACAGCCATCTCAGGCTTGATAGAAATTTATAGTGGAATTCTTATAGCATTTTTTGTGATTATGATTATGTTGTCAAAATGACCTTGAAATTTAAACAAAAAATATATAAATTGTATTAGGTCGAAGGTCATTTTAAGAAATGAAAAGAAAAGTAAAATAGCAAATTGTTTATAATTTAATACACTCCATATTTTAGTGATATAACTTTTTGACATATTATAGCTTAAGGTATATACCAAAATATACAGATTTGCATTATTTGTCTATAGGACGAAATATATAATAACTTTTGGAAGAACGTAAAAAAAGTAAAAATATTATTTTAAAACGCATCAACTATTTTTCAATAATCTGAACTCATTAAATTTACCATGGTTGCAGCTTCCCCCCGACGTTCATCAAACACACAGCATCCTGCAGCTGCCACTACCCCCAGACTGCGGCCTGCGGGAGACACGTAACCAGGGCGAAGGTATCGAGGTACCCGCCCTTTTGCAGACCTCGGCCGAGTGGTCTCAGTCCGCCCTGGTAAACGGCCTCTACTACGAGAGCTTCTACCCTCTGGGGCTGAGGCCACAGGACGAAATCACCACGGAACTCTAATCTCTAGACTGTAAATTTTAGTCCTATAAAATTAAATGTTAGAACTGGAAATGCAAAGTTTCTGCTGTAAATTATAATCAAATTAGTTTGATATTTCCGCCGGAAGTACCTGAAAGTGTAAGGTTTCTGTCTTTGAAATCTGAAATTTTGTCAAGAAATTTGTAATTCGAGTACTGATTTGCTTGCAAATTTTCAAAACTTATGACGAGCAAACCTCTTATTTCCGGCTAATTCCATCAGAGATATAAAATAAATTTGACTAATAATATGCAGAAGATGTTCTCTAACTCTGAACTTCCTGCAAAGTTTCAGAGTTTGATAAGTAAATTGAGAAGCTTTGTATTTTTCCAGCTACTTCAGGTTTAATCTTTAGTTTGTGTGGGACTCTGTATTGTATTCTTAATAGTCAACTTTGTACAAAAAATTTATTTTCTATCCTGTAAAATTTTTCTAATGTAAAAAGTACTCTACTTCTTCTTTTATTATATTTAACATGAAATTAATTTTTATTGTATAACTTTATTGATATTACAGATTTCATAATTTTATTATATATTATAATACCTTGCTCTCAATTTAAGCAAGTATATGATGATATATTTAACGTGAAATTTATGAAATCAAACACCTTTTACTTTTATTATTAAAACCTTCAATATAATATCATAAAAATATTAAAACATAAATTCTTCTTACGAGTGTTAAGGTAAAAAATATAATTTAATATAACATTGCTCTAATAATATTATCTGCTATTCATTTCCGTTGATCTAAAAAAAAAAAAATGAATTTGTGTGTGTGAAATAAACATTACATTCACTCTTAACAAACTCTCATGCATTGTAAAGAAGTGAAAGAAAAAATTATAAAATTCTATTTTGTTTCATATTCGTGCTTGATAATCAGAAAAGTAAATAAAAAACTGCTTTCTTTGTACCAGTTTTATTCACGATAACATTTATTTAAAAAAAAATCAATCTGTGATTCAATGAATGGTGATTAAAAGCACTTTTGAAGCACCATTCAGGTAAAACAAAATAAGAAACTGGACTTAAGAGAAAAGTGGATCGATGCATATTAAAGTACTCTTACTATAGACCAGGTATGTTCATAAACACAGAAATAAGAATCAATAATTAAAAATTATTTTTATGTTCCCTGTTTAAAGTTCACCTGATTCTTGATTGATCGATTGTGTATTTACGAACAGACTTAGATTGCAAGTTAATAAATTTTCAGTTTATTTCAATTATCTGTATTTTATTATTCTATATTATAATATAAATAATAATTACGATTCTCTGGTCTATTTTATGCTATTCTTTTAATTAAGATACAATTTATCTAAAACCATTCATATAAATTAAAAATAAATATTTAATATAGTTATATAACAAAAATATATCTACTATGTTTTTGTATTCATTTTTTTTTTTTTTTTTTTTGGTGGGTCTTATTGAATTTTCCAGCTGACTAAAATATCATTCAATGTTTCAATAAATTGTCTTCCCAACGTTTGGAAACGGATTTGTATTTTGGTGCTTTGTTATTTTACTGTTTTACAAAGATTAACATTAGTCAATAGTATGAATTTTTAATATTTTTTTTTTTAGTTATTTTACTCTAGTCATTAATGTAAAAAAAGTAAAATGCAAAAATATGACGTCATATCCAGGTTTCAATATAAATATGTTTATATTTGATTATTATTGAATTCAACATAACATTTTAATATTCTTGAACTGTATTACTATATACTGTAAATATATAACACACAGCGCATGGCCAACAATGTGCTATAATAATTATGTATTCTATTTAGATTAAAAATGTAATCTTATTATTATTTTTTTTTTAACAAACTATGGATTTTCATGTCCTGTTATTCATCTAACATTGTACATTTTTATAATTAAAAATATTTTACCAATTTAAATTTATTATGTGTTTTTATTGCTTTTTATCACCATGCATTATGATTTTAATAAGCCTTTTTATTATAGTTTATCATACGTGTAAATTTTAAAGGCTTAAAAATTCTTTCACAACCACGCCGTAACGCCGCAACATTTTGCAAAAAAATCAAGCTCGATCTACTTGATTTTCTTACGGCGGTACATTTGTTGCGGCAAATGTTGCGGCATGTTTTTGCAAAAAAATTGGACTATATGTGAAACTTACAGTGAAAGTACCTTTTAAACATTACATTCAGTAACTGCAGTAGCGTCAGTAGCAATTTACAATTTTAATGATTAATATATTATTATAATATATAATATGCAGGCCATATATGCGCGCAGCTAGCTTATTTTGTGTTTTAATTTATAATCATTCTGTTTTTTTTTTAAGATGTAATAAAGAAATACTACATATAACCATGCGTGTGTGTGTATAATGTGTATAATAATATAATTTTAATATAAATGCCTTGTAAACACTCGCAAAATACTTCGAGAGTTTTAAAATTGAAGAGCTAGATGATCAATACGAAGATATATAATACCATGCACCTTTTGTGCTCTAATAAATAATACAAAACAATTCAGAATCAAGGATTAAAAAATTTTTAACTGTGTCTTCTTTACAGATAGATCATTTTATTATTGATTTATAAAAAAAAAGAGCTAAAACGCTTAAGACTTCATTGAAGAATATTTTTTAACAAAAATTTCTTGTTTTTCTTGCATTCAAAGTTTTAGCCAGTTTCCCACGAAAAAAATTAATTTCTGGATTGTCCTGCCATCTATTGAAGGAAATCTCATTCAAAGTCATGGTGTGGTGATATAAGATATAAATTACATTTACTTTAATGTTTCAACGAATTAACAATTTGAAAGAGACTAATTGAATTTAATAACTTACTAATATGATCATCTACAATTTTTAAGCCAGAATTGGTTAAATAATATTAGTAAAACTCATCAAAACATTTTAATAATTTTGAAACAGAAGAAAAGCGCGCCATATCGATTTTTCTGAGGAGAACATAAAAAAGTTCTCATATTTCTTGGTTTTATAAAGATAGAAGGAAAAATATGTGATAATATAATCTCACAATATTTTATTTTACCCACTATTTGTAAAATTAACTATTAATTTATTATTATTTCATTAATTTTTTTATTCCAATTTTAGTGCGCAATCGATTTTCAAGTGTCGAGTTCAGAGCGTTCAATGATAAAGTACATCGTCTGCAATCATAACAAGTGCTTATTTCTTCGTTTCTAGACGTCGTATTCGTCTATTTGGTAAGAATTAATGTTTGTAAAGATTCTAAAAATCTCTAGGTAAGTCTAGATTTATTCCAGGAATCAATTTTAGGGCTAATTTTACATATTTTGATACGCGAGCTCAGCCTGTCTGTGTTTATACGCCATGACAGGTAGGGCCTAACCTTGGTTCGCTCTTGCTTTGGGGTCTGGTCCAAGGTCTTTATTATCACTTTTTGTTTTGTTATAATGATTACATTTAGAATGTATAAAACATTTGTCCTCTAGTGTATGCATGCTTAAGAATAATTACCACTTTGCGTAAATTATGTCGTCTCTTCAAATGTTTCCTTCTCTTTTTATTCAGTCTGATAAAACTTGCATTAGTTTCTGCATACACATTAACAAGAGTAAAAAAAAAAAAAAAGTGATTGTTCGAGCATTAAATGATCTCTTCATCCTGTCAACCATTTCTGCTTCAAGGTGATTCATAATTATACTGCATCATGAAGTTTTAAGAGAGCTTATATTCATCTAGCTCTATATGCACATACGATTATATCATGCATATGCCTACATATGATACAGCGGATGCATTAATTCTTTTAAATATTACCTCCTATAGGTTATATTATTGCCTTTTATTTCCTTACTCTGCAATTGTGGATTGTAATTATCAAAATTACTGCAGTATGATATGAATACTTTGTGTATTTTAGCTACTGTATGCACTTGTTTTATTGTTTATGGTTGACTTGTTCACTGTTAGCGGACATAAACATTCAAGGTTGTTTTGATTTCTTATCAGAAAAAAATGTGGAGGCTTTACTCCTTTAAAATTCAACTACTGAACAGTATACTCAGCAATACTGTTACATAATATATATCAGGGGCGTATACAAGGGTTCATGTGTAAATCTTCCCCTGACGATGAGTTCAACATCAGGCTAAAAACACGAGTTGTTAAGTTATTTCCTCACTCACTTCTTTTGGCAACCCCAACTTTCCCGAAGAACTCTATCTTATAACGTGACAATGCCACTGTAATATAATGTTGTCGTGGTAGCGTCTATTTCGCCACTCTCAATGGAGTACCGACCTCAAAATTTTTTATTGCAGAAATGGATAGAGGGTGCAAAAATATGCTACTCTGAATTTTTTCAACTTTTTCTGAGACCGGGAAGTATTTTTAAAAAATTATTGAAAGTGCAGAAAAAGTGCCGTCTCTCTTAATAAAAGATAGGACCCAAAAGGGACGTGGATTCGAACCCGACCTCGCCAAAACTTTTTAGCAATACTTTCCGGTCCTTAAAAAATCTGAAAAAAATCAGAGTAGCATATTTTTGCACCCTCTATCCATTTCTGCAATAAAAAAATTTGAGGTCGGTACTCCATTGATAGAATTTGCTTAAATTGACAGTCCATTTCCTTGTAACATATAAAAAATTAGCTTGGTAATCTGCAAAAAAATTATACCAAGTTGAAATATGCAAAATAGACTCTTAACATGACAGTGTATTATAAAGTTCAACATTATATCTTGTTGCTTGCAATACTTTAATGCATGTTTACAGAATTATTTATGAAGTAAAATACTTCAGTTTAATTAATGTACTCAATGACTAACTAGCATCATTTAAAAAGTGTACATTTTTGTTGCAGTCTATAAAATAAAAAGACACTGTTTGCTAATGACATAAGATAGCATGTATGCTCCATGTTTTGTATGTGATAAAAATATAAAAACTACTGTAGTCAAACGTTCAGCAACAAATACGATAGTTTTCAATTAAAAAAAATTAATGATTTATTTTACAGTACTTAAAAAAAATGTGAGTCTGACAATTTTTATAATTTTTCAGAGTGAAGAATTCGAAGTACTAACAGCTGAGTGGATGGAGAAACCACCCGAGACGTCGTGGTTTTATTTGTTTTTTTGTTTTAATTCATGATGAATAATGATGGACACTCAATTCCTTCTTCATCTGCTGGACCTCAGCCAGAGGTAAGAAAATAATTTACTGAAGAATTCCCACTACCAGGTAACCTTTGACGCTTTCAGAGCGAGATTCTATTAACTTTGAAACCTCTTAGTATTAGCCAGTCATTTGAAGTGGGTAGTTACATTAATTACAAACTTCGTTTTATAAACACTAAAAATATCTGAGTAAAACCTTAATGTGTTACATTTCTAATTGTATTACCTGCAATTGTAGTTGTTTATTTAAATATATTTACTCTATTTATTTGTTTATTTTTTTGAGCTTCTTAAAGTAAAGTAATAATAGACTACAGGGAATTTATAGATAAGAATAATTTAAAGAGCATATTGAATTAACATGGTAAAGCCACAAGAAATAATGTATTATATTATTTTTTAGCAACCAGGACTGGATGATAATACATGGATTAAATTTTAAATTTAGCTGAAATTTGTACAGCATAAGTTTGACTACAGTTATTGCATTTAATTTACTAACGTAGGTACTATTTTATTGCTAATTTTTTCTCCCCTATTTTCAAAAACACATCATGAATGATGTCATACAGTTCTGCATTTAAAATTTCTTGTAATGCTCCATCGGAGGTAATGTTCACCGCTTGCTTCTTGCAGGACACTGGAGGCCCTCGGACGGGGCTGTCCGCAGCCCACCCCGGCAGCCCAACTGACCTGCGAGTGAGCTCCACGGCCGTTGCTCTCTCAAACGAAGCCAAGTACTGGGTGCTGACCAACCTATTTCCGAGACCCATCTCTCAAGTTTCTGCCATCTACGAACTGCGCAGGGTGAGTCTGATCTTCCGTAATATCTCTTATTAAACCCAAAACTTTCAATCATTAAGTATAATACTAGACTAAATTAATGCTTACAAAAATACAGTATGCCAGCTATTTTGACCCAAACCGCAAGAAGAGATTCAGAGTGTTAAAGTCAAATTAAATATTTATATCCTTTAAAATTATTGTTTCTCTACTCTTTACACAAATTCTAAGGATGAAGTTTAATGATAAAAACTTTCAAAATTTTACTGTTTTTTTTTTTTTTTTTTTTTTTTTTTTTTTTTTTTTTAAATAATCTGATTACCCTATTTAAAACATAAATCTTTATATTTATTTAATTTATTCCTATAATTATCTGCCCTGGCATACAATATTCTATTAAACTAATTAAATCTTAACTTGATTACAGAACGAAAAAGGTCTTCCGGACTTACAACAGCAGTGTAGTATACCAGAAAGTCACCATCCTCCTCCACATCATTCTTCTCACCATCAGAGCATGTCGCTGATACAAAGTACCTCTGGTGGCCACATTACCAACCACCAGTCCTCTCCTGCTATCCGCTCTCTGCCGACGCTGGGCTCTACACCGAGCCACTCCCCGCAAATGTCCTCTTCTCCGCACAATCAAATCGCTGCTCCCACCACGCAGCCCAGCCACATGGAGGTGTCAACCATTGTCGACTCAAAGAAGATGGACAAGTCAACGAGCACCATTGAACAACGGTGTCCACAGACAGAAATCGGTAACAACCTGGTGCACTGTGAGGTGCAGTGTGACCTTCAGCTGGGCCAACATCACCATCAGCCTGCAGAACAAATGAGTCTGGGTCATAGCAACAGCAGTAGTAGCGGTAATGGCCACCAGATGCAAACGGAGGGAATGGGCGACGGACAAAAGACTAATGATAGAAATCAAGTAGGAGTAATGGAGGTGAAACATGAAATCAAACCTCTAGTTACTGGATGTAAGGAGGCTTCAAGACAAATAGCAATGTTAGGGTGAGTATACAATTTTTTATTATGCACTGACCCACACTTGAGGAAAGTCCTAATATCTCATGGTAGATTTGAATTAATTTATTTCTTATTGTTTGCTTTGAAAAAAGTTGTAATTAATAAACCATATATCGTCCCCAAAAATTTGGCAACACATACATCTGATAAAGATAACATCTTGTCTACAGACTAAAAATAGTTTTTAAACATGTAATACAGTACATTATAATTTAAAGACCGTTATCCAAATCTTGGGAAAATGAAAAGAGCTTACAGGTTGGCTATTTGTGTGCAAACATTTTACACATTCAACACTCCACTTTTTTGTTACAGTACCTCAAATTATTTCAAATTAATTTCTGTACAATTCTTGATTCAATTTTTAATTCTTGATTCTTTGTTTGTGCAGGTTTCCTGGGCATGATATCAAAGGCCCAATGGAAATTCGTAACCCTGATGGCAGTATTGTGAAGGCATCTCCAATTACAGACCCTGAGCTGGCCAAGACGTTGGGCGTTGAGGTGGTGCAGAACATGTACAAGATTGATGACATCAACCAGCTGTTGGCTTACCATGAAGTGTTCGGCAAGTTGCAGAACGAAATGGCACTCAACGCAGGCGGCACTGGCGCCCCTCCCGCCCTAGCATGTCCACCAAAACCCGGCTCCGTCTCTGACTCCTCCCCTCCGACCCCTCTCTCCCCTGGCAGCTCTCAATCTTGTGACCTTTGCGGTAAAATCTTCCCGTTTAGATACCAACTTATCGTTCATCGTAGATATCATACAGAGAAAAAACCGTTCACTTGTCAAGTTTGTGGAAAAGCTTTTGCTTGTAATACTGAACTTGCTAGACACGGAAAATGTCACTTAGGTGGTAGTTTATATACTTGCAGTGTTTGTTTTCATGTTTTTGCTAATGCTAGTGGTTTAGAACGTCATCAGAAACGTCATGCAGGAGATAAACCTTATTGTTGTACAGTTTGTGGAAAATCTTTTGCTAGAAAAGAACATTTAGATAATCATAATCGTTGTCATACAGGGGAAACACCATATAGATGTCAGTACTGTGCAAAGACATTCACTCGTAAGGAGCATATGGTGAATCATGTTAGGAAACATACAGGAGAAACACCACATCGCTGTGACATTTGTAAGAAATCATTTACTCGGAAAGAACATTTCATGAACCACGTCATGTGGCACACGGGAGAAACACCTCATGCATGTCAGATCTGTGGTAAGAAATATACACGTAAGGAGCATTTAAATAATCATATGCGTAGTCATACAAATGATACCCCATTTAGGTGTGAAATATGTGGAAAATCATTCACTAGAAAAGAACATTTTACAAATCATATAATGTGGCATACAGGCGAAACACCTCATCGTTGTGATTTTTGTTCAAAAACATTTACTCGTAAAGAACATTTATTAAATCATGTTAGACAACATACGGGAGAATCTCCACATCGTTGTGGTTTTTGTTCAAAATCATTTACTCGTAAAGAACATTTAGTTAATCATGTAAGACAACATACAGGCGAGACCCCTTTTCGCTGCCAGTACTGTCCTAAAGCATTCACTAGAAAAGATCACCTTGTAAACCATGTTCGCCAACATACCGGTGAATCTCCCCATAAGTGCCAGTACTGCACCAAGACCTTCACTCGGAAAGAGCATCTAACCAATCACATAAGACAACATACGGGTGAGTCCCCTCATCGTTGCCACTTCTGTTCCAAGACTTTTACCAGAAAGGAGCATCTCGTGAATCATGTCCGAATTCACACAGGAGAATCACCACATCGCTGCGATTTTTGCAACAAGACTTTTACAAGGAAGGAGCATCTGACCAATCATCTAAGGCAGCATACCGGGGAGACACCGCATTGCTGTACCGTTTGCTCTAAACCTTTCACGAGGAAGGAGCATCTACTGAATCACATGCGTTGTCACACCGGGGAACGTCCCTTCGCTTGTGGAGAGTGCGGTAAATCTTTTCCACTAAAGGGTAATCTTCTCTTCCACCAACGTTCACATCAACGTGAAAGACCATTTAATTGCGAGATATGTGGTAAAGACTTCATGTGTAAGGGACATTTAGTGAGTCATAAGCGTAGTCATTCTGCAGATAGGCCATATAGTTGTGGTGATTGTGGCAAATCATTTGTAGAAAAAGGTAATATGTTAAGACATATGAAGAAACATGGAGACCAGCCGAGCCCTCCTGGTCCTCCATTGATACCCCAGGTACCTCCCGTGGTAACCGTACCGGCTCTACCTACCAATAATAGTGTACCAGTGTTAGCCGCTTCATACTAACTTTTTTTGTAAAGAGCGACATAATTTTTTTATAAATCAATTTGAAAATATATATTATAAAATAAGTACTTTTAAAAAACTATAAATTAAAAGTGTTGATAAAAAATTTTAATGATATAAATATATTTAAAAATGTTCAAAAAATAATTTGATTTTAGTACCTGCAAGCAGTGAAAAAAAAAAGTTATGAAAATAATATGCTTAAAATTTTTAAATATAAATAATATTATAAAATATTTGCTTTTTTTTTTTTTTTGGTTAATAATAATAAAAAAGTTATTAATATAATGTTATTGTAGCCATGTAGTGGTAAACTTAGAATTCTTATATCATGCAATGTTACAGTATATTTAATGCTTTATATAATTGAACTGTGTATATTTGGATTTTTTTTTTTAATTTATTATAATTTAGACTGACAAAAGAAAATAATATTGATTAAATTGATAGTTTATCCCACTGTAAAAGCAGCTATTAATGTCGTACCAAAGATAATTCTGTAATTAAAGAGTTTAAAATATATAGCTTTAAGTTTTGAAACAAAAAATGTTTCCGTAAAATAAATATATAAACTGTGGCTTTTGCTGCAAAATTTTACTATCAAAGTTAACATGAAGTGATAACAAGATTTTTTTATCTACAAAACAAATAACTTTAGCAGTGTCAATTTAAAGACTCTGGTCCTCGATAAGTACATATTCTCATTGGTTTAATGTAAATAACCAACAACCAGTGAACAAGGGTTGCGTAAAAATACTTTTTTTTTTTTTTTTTTTAAGCCGTACAAACCCTGATCTGCAATGTAGATAAATTGTTTAGCAATATCTTCTTTTGGGAAAGGATATTTTCAATGAGGACTTAAAATTTTCTATGTAGTGAATTTAGTATAGTGAAATGGGACAACCAATCGGAGTTCAGCTTTTAAATTTCTCCATCTCGCTCAATAAAAAGCAATTTGAAAACTCTCTCATGTTTGGTGTTCAAAGTAGCCCCATTCCACTGTACTGAGACCATTGAGCTCTATACAAGGCTAGAGGGATAATGCCCTATACTTCTCAATGTTAAACTGTGCGCACGGTCCGGCGGGAGGAAGTGGGTGGGAGATTGCGCTTTCGTCACACATTCCAACGTATTCTCCTCAGAATTGCCAACTGCAGTGTAACTTTTAATACTTATTTTATAAGGAAACTTTCTTAGGTTGGTCAACCAGGCATTCGATAGCACCGACCACCACCCACTTTCCTCCCAGACGCCGTGCGCGCCTAAAACAGCTGATTAGCCCTCTAGCCTTGTATAGAGCTCAATGACTGAGACATATAAAAAAATAATGTGTTGAGTGTTACAAAATTCAAGCAAATTTAGTACTCCATTTAATTTTTAATACTGTATTTTAATGTTCAATTTTGATGCTATTTTTTTTCTTGGCTAAAATTAAGCCATTTATTAATACCCTTTAGGATATTTTCATTTCTTCTATCAAGCAGATTATGTTTAGAAGTTTAAAAATAAAACGATGTTCAGAGGAGTGTGTTTCTAAAATTGACACTGAGATATGTTTTAAGATTAATTATTATAATTATAAAAAAGTATTGAGAGGCAAATCAGAACAAAATATTAAACAATATTCATAATTAAATATAGAAATGATTTATTTTGCCATTCAGGGGAATAAACTATCACATTGTTGTTTGATTAATTAAAAAGAAAAATACTTGTTGCTGTATCAATGTTGTAGATTTTAATATAGCTAAACAAATAATGATTAATCCACATTCATTAAAAAAAAACACTATTATCAGATGCATAATAATGATTACCATAATACAAAGTATGAAAGAAACACGAACCCCTAACTCACACATAGAAATAATTTTACTGTTGCTGTATACAATAAGAACCAGTCATTTAGTATACTTTTATTATTTTGTACAATAATGAAATAGCCTAAGAGAACACTATAAGCTAAATGAACAATTTGCCCCATTATTTCAACTGCATGAAAAAGCTTTTTGTTAAAAATTTCCTTGTACCTCACTCATCTACTTAAATGTAAAGACAGACTTTTTAATAATAATTATTGCTTCATAGTATATCTTAAATAGATCTGAATCAATAAAAAATAAAATAATATTCATAAACAAAACATTTTTGTGCCATATTGATTGAACTCTGATTGAAAAAAAAAAAAAAAAAAAGGTTGTAGCCAAAGAAGAAAAAAAGCTACAAGTATATCACATTTTTTGTTTTTGTAAATATAAAAAAAAGTGAAAATGTTATAACATAAATTTTTATTACATTTTATAAAAAAAAATTCTATTTGGTGGTTGGTCTTGTGTCTTAATTTAACTCTTTATTTTGATTTTAAAAATATATTTTTTGTTTGTTTTGTGTTATACTGTATACTATATTAAAAAGAAAAAGAGTTTATAAAAATGTACATGCATTAATTATGTCTATATCATATAATATATTGTTTTATTATTATGTTATTATTTAAATTGACATTATTTACATAGATAACAATTTTTTAGTAACATCTTGAAGCTTTGATAGAGTGTAGCAACTCGGTGTACAAAATAAATTTTACTAGAATCGATAAAAAACTTGGATATTTTTTATTACATATCCCTAAAATTTACTTTTTTATGCAAATTTTCATATTATTAATAATTGCTCAACAAGATTTTATTATTTTTAAACTTTATAAATTTTATGCCTGTGGGTATATATAAAATTGACAAAAACACTGCCAATTAGCTAGGAAAGTTAAGTTCATTGTTTTCATTTAGGATTATTATTTTAAACCTAGCTCAAGTTAATATTTTAACAATAATTTTTGCTGGTTTTACTAAAATTGCAGTATACAATACATAATAATTATACAGTATATAATAGGAATAATTGCAAAATACTTAAAAAGTATAAATTTAACATCATGTTCATTTAATTGCATTATATACTCGCAGATAGCAGAACTATAAAATGAGTACGTATTATGATTCCATTTTTTTTTTAAATATTTTGCTTCGCCAATATATAAGTTAATTTAACTTCAATAATTGTTTAGGGCATTGAATTATGTTTGAATTTAATATTGTTAATAATGGTACATTCAAATTTATGACAATTTAATTAAAAGGTTTGAAAAACACAGTTGGAATCACTTTACTACTTTAAAATTTAAAAGGAGCTAGTGCATGAGGAGCTTTTGAGTCTTTCAGGATTTTACTATCACGAATAGTTAATTCTCTTTTTTTTTTCTTTTCTTTTTTTTTTTTATTGTTGTTGAAGAAACTACAAAAATCATATTATAATTTTTGTGTAAATTGAAACAAATGAATTATACTTTAAATTAAGTATAAAATAATTATGTAATGTCAATTTCTCGTCTTCATGGTTACTGAAGTCTAAGATAAAAAATAATCTAGAGCTGCGCCGGCTGCGCGTCTAACATATATATATATATATATATATATATATATATATATATATATATATATATATATATATATATATATATATATATATATATTATGTTCCACAGGTATATATAGAGGTAACAGGCTATATGATCGCAAACCTTCCCTATTCCTAATTCCTCTCGAGTTCTCAGCTGGATGCGATCCTTTTTCGAGGGAGCACGATGACCATATCGTACAGGAGCTATATATTTAAGGGTAAGGTAACAGTGGTAACACGAACAATCGATTGTTGTAGTCCCATTTGATTAACATGTAAACCTTAGCAACCTCATAATAATTCTGAATTTTTTTTGAGAGACAGTTCTTGGCATTAAAAATATATGGAGAAAATTTCAAAACAATCGGACGATCCAATTTTTTTAAATTAATTTTTTAGTTTTGGTCTCCATGGGAAAGCCCTATACTGAAAATTTAAAAAATTCATTTAAAAAAATTGGATCGTCCGATTGTTTTGAAATTTTCTCCATATTTTTTTAATGCTAAGAACTGTCTCTAAAAAAAAAATTCAGAATCATTATGAGGTTGCTAAGGTTTACATGTTAATCAAATGGGACTAACAACAATTGATTGTTCGTGTTATCTTACCCTTAAGACACCACTGCATGAATTATGTATAATTTGAATTACAGAATAATAACGCGGACCATAGACTTATGTATGCTGATGGTCCATATCTGTGATATCATCAATAAAATGATCATTTATTTAGTTAACAAAATTTAGTATAATATAATATTTGAATAATTTTGTTAATGTGTCCCAATGATTTTATAATATATAATATATTCATTCCCTACTGTCCATTTTTAAAAATTGACGTGATATGTGTATTTATTTTTAAGGAAAATCCTGCTTTTATTTAGTCATACAGTACAAACATGCATATCATTATATAGAGGATATAAAATACATGTCATAATTTATACAAATTTGAGAACAAAAGTCACTAACTATTATGTATTTAAATTAGTCACACTCATCACGCCTACACTCTTAAAAAATTTGGCTGAATTTTGACATCTTATAATCAGTGCATTTTTAACGCCTTAAATCATGCTCTTTTCAGGTGTTTCGTAGTCAATATTCAGTAGTCAGCATATACTGTCAGTATATAGCTTATACTGACTACTGAAAATGCGCAACGAAACACCTGAAAAAAGCATGATTTAAGGCGTTAAAAATATACTGATTATAAGATGTCAAAATTCAGCCAAATTTTTTTAAGAGTGTATACAATATGCAAACAAAAATGTATAATTTCAAACAAAAGAGTGTCAACAAGGAACAATATAAGCTGATAGGATGTTGTCTTTTTTTTTTAAAAATAAAAAAAAAGGCGGAGAAGCTATAGGAAAGATGAGAACACGCGTATACATATCCGGGCAGAATAATCAAGAAACTTGTTTCTTAGGAAAACCATTTTGAAGAAGGTTTTGAGGTCAGAGAGTCTGTCTACCGCTCTCCTTCTCTCTCCTGTACTTAACTTACGTGTAGCTGTACTCGGTTGGGCATAAAAATTAGGACATTCTACAGCTATATAGTTATACACACCTATAATAATATAATATATGATTATTATACTATAAAGAAATATATATATATATATATATATATATATATATATATATATATATATATATATATATATATATATATATATATATATAGATCGCTATGATCTTTCCTGCGATGTAACAAATATAAAATATTTCGTCCGTGCGTTCATCTCACTATATAATTAATCTATAGCATACTAAAATTTTTCTATAATGCAATAGTCTTTAATATGTTGTATACGGCATTTAAAAAAAAAATCTTATAAATTTAGTATATTTAATTTATTATGCGGATCATGGTTAGTTTTATCTTGATGTATTACAATGAAGTACTGTACAGTAAAAAAAAGGCAGGCATATATTATAATGGTTTTTGTTATGTGTACATGCTATCAATCTATCAAAATTCTTTAAATTTCCGATATCCTTACTATCCTTATTTTTCCAAGAAATTGCATGTTTGGTACTTTGACAATTTAAGTAAATAATAATGAAATGTACACAAAAAGAAATATTTTTTTAATACTTCCTGCTTTTATAAACATCAAAAGAAAATGCCAACAAAAAATCCTGAAATGATTTTAAATCCACAAATTTCCCTTGACATACACATGCAGGATGTAAAGTATTATAAATAATACCCTGTTCTTTTTTATCATCAAATTGACAATCAAATTTAAAACAACAATATTACTGCGCATAAATTGTTTAAGGTTTATTTTCAATCTTCTAAAAAATATGTCACCACACGCGACAGTGAAAAATTTACCGTTAGCCTCGTAGGCAACTTTTTCTGTTTGCGCGTAAGACAAGTTGCCTATGTTACAGGGGTCTCCTAACTTTCTTGCGTCGCTACTTCTAAATTTAGTACAGAAAGACAAATTTATCGAATAATAAAAATTAAAGTCTTGATTTCTTCAAAAAAATTTGTTGCCATCGTTGCTTTTATGTAAAATTTTATTTAGAATTATGTTGTAGTTGGGTACCACATTTTGAAGCATATTTTTTGAAAGATTAAAAGTAGGAAATTAATTTTGCAATTAAGTTTTTGTGAATACAATTATTTAAATTATGACACTAACTTTTAAAAAGAAAAGAAATATAAACATATTGTACACCTTTAATGATGAAATTAATGACAATATAATTTATTGTTACTTCTTTTGCACTGATACCATTAAGCTTAAAGTTTGTTTAAAAAAATTAAAGTTAATTTCCAACTTAAAATTGGAAATAAATCGTGTTCCGTAATAATTACCTTAACAAATTGCTTTGCTGCTATAATAGGTACTCTTTTTATTAAAGCATCTGCTACAATGATATCGCTATATTTCAACAATGAAATAAACCGACCATGCAGTATTTCTTACAATTGCACTCTCATTGTTATAAGACAAACGTAACCAAGAACTTTAAATCATACGATAAGACAACAAACGTCAATAGCTTCGTTATAAGCTTAGTAAAACCAGCAAAAAGCCTTAATTATTGATGCACAATTTGAGTTTAAAAGGGTAATAGAACTCATACAAATGTAATACCTTTGTGCCCAGTGTTAACACACTTTTTTTCTTACTAAGATTTTAGGGGGTAAATGAGATTAGACTCATCCCTTAGCCCCTTAATTGATGCACCTATAGTAAAGAGGAAAAGAAACTGAGAGTAAATGGCTGAGAGTAATGGCCAATGGTACTCTTCCCCATCTCATAATTTACCCTTTGATATATACATAAATTTCTGTATGTTTAGTTTCAATCAGTACTACTACTAGCTTAGTATTATTTATTTATTTATTTATTTATTTATTTATTTATTTATTTATTTATTTATTTATTTATTTATTTATTTATTTATTTATTTATTTATTTATTTATTTATTTATTTATTTATTTATTTATTTATTTATTTATTTATTTATTTATTTATTTATTTATTTTTACAAGGATACACCCCTAAGAGTTTACAACTCGCGGCAGGGTATTATTGGGTAGGGATAAGGTAGGGAAATGATGGGGGTGGCCTGTTACGCGTCTAACCTCAGTCAGGACGGACACCTCTACTTTTTGTCAAAATAGACCAAAGTGATGTCCAAAGCCTGGGAAACCACATACAAGTGCATCACTGCACTGGGTGGAAAGCGAAATGAATTTACCCCAGGGAGCTACGTATAAGGGAACCAGTCAATGCGCCACGCTCGATTTTTTGAAATTTCTATACAAAATTCCATTTTTATGAAAATAACGACATTCAGTGATTCAGTAAATAAAATATTTTACCACTAAAAAATAAATAAACAAAATAAAATTTCACCAAAGTTATTCTCAATTCCACTAGATGTCTCTGCAGTCGTCTTACCTGTGATGTTAACTCTCTTTGGGAGACGTTGGGCACGTGAAGGCTCGCTCGTTTAGCTTGGCCGGTGGCCCGTATTCTCCGTTACATCCGACCGTGTCGTGTTTTATGTATTGAGAGCGACGAGCTACTGTAGAGGATCGAGGAGCCCTGAGGGCGGCTGAAATCTCCGGCGACGAGAGAAGCGTGACCTTGACCTTCTTACAGGAATCTGAACACCAGAGTGATTACGACAAAATCGTAATAAAACTTTTGTTGCAATCGCTCTTCTCGGCCTACTCATCAGATCTTGCTGTGCTGCTGTCATCAATTATTTTCTAACATTAATTCAGGAAGATAGTATTTAAAAAATTTGGTGGCATAGATTCTATTTTTTTATATTATATTAAGCCTGTTCGTAAACCCTGCTCGGTGTACACTTTCTACACCCAATCGACCTTATATTGCATGTACATAAGGTCGATTAGGTGCAGAAAGTGTACACCGAGCAGGGTTTACGAACAGGCCTATTGTTAAAATTTATTTTGCAGTTTATTTGTTTTAAAATTTAAAAAAGAAAATGAAGAAATCGATGGTGAAAAAGGCAGTATATCAAAGTCCTATATAATTTAATTTCCATTCACCTCCCAATTAAATTTGATGTAGATAAGGTAAAAAATAACACGAAATTCTATCAGGATTTCAAATTTTCTTCAAATTTTTAAGCCCGTTAAACCCGTCCTTTGTAGCCATGAACTTGCAGGTCAAGTTTAGTTTTAAAGCACGTGTGTAAAAAATACCACAAGTGTTGAAAGTATCTTTTTATCGCAGCCACGACTAAAACAGTGTATTAAAACTAATTGCTTTTGCCTCAATTTCTTGTTCTCTTCTTGGCGCAGAAATTCTGTAGGTCATTCTTCACGCAGTTTCCTGGCAAGTCTCTAACATCGATGGCTCTCCACCACCGCACGTTCAGCTCACGCACCGTCCACCTACAGTCATATAATCAAGAATATCCTTCTGGAAGTAGCTACTTTCTGTCTTCAATGTCCATATCAACTCTGATACTTTACCGTGTCTCGTAATTTAAATAAAATTATAAAATTTGAGTCCAGGAAATTTGTATTTCAGGTAACTTCCGGTGGTAATTTTAATTTTACGGGACAGTAGCTGGCGAACAGATCGCTGCGTGGCCAGCGAGATCGGGGTCACACCTCCTTCCCGCGACATTCCATGGCCCAATAAAGACGGACAGTAGACACCAGCTACAGTGTTTATCTAATCTATCTAATTGCTCGAGCAATCTTCACCTCGTCATATTTAGATGGAGATATTTGCAAACATTATTATAACAATGTTTATCTAAATTATCATGACTAGTGGAGTAGTAGGACTCTTTTTAATCAAAGTTTTCTAACTATTTTATTTTAGACAGGGATCTGATTTATAAATAACCTAATTTTCCAATATAAAATCTTTAATGCGTAACCTCTTGAAAAAAAAAAGAAAAAGATTTTGTTTTCATTGCTCCAATTTTTTTATTTAAAAACTTTCTTAACATTTTTTATAAATATAATAAGAAAAGGAGCAGAACAAAAATATTTTACTTTTTTTTTTTTATTTTGATAAAGATGGGTTAATAATTCATAACCCACTTTTCTACTTATAAACACAAACCTTTTAACAAGAAATTTACAGGTGTTATATTCAAAAGCTTATATTAGGATTAACATGGTCTGTCTAAGATTACAGTTGTTTATGTACTTAGACCTACTTATTAGCTATAGCGAAAACGTCTTTTTAAAAATCAGGTTTCTTAGTGAGTTTCTATTCTCGAACGAAATGACCGATGGCGGCGCTGTCTGCAGAGTGATGACGTCACAAAATGGCGGACGTAATGCGGCTCGAAAGAAATATGGAGTATGAAAAGCAGGTTAATAATTTGATAATGTGCGATTAGAAGCTTACATACAAACGTAAAATTTGACGCACCAGCTGTCAAATTAAATTCAGGGGCTTTACAATATTATTGGAGCCAATCGCACCCCTTTCAGCCTTTTCAGGGGTGTTTTTTTTCCCCCATAGGAAATACGAAAAGTTTTTCCAATGAATATGACCGAGATGTAACAATTTGAAAATTTATAACAATTTTATGGAGAAAATTTCATACAATAGGTAATTTTATTAATTTACACCTCTGAAATAATTAATTAATACAGATTCATTACCACACCCCCGTGGCACCACCTCTACCACGCACACCCCTGGAGTGCTACCCGGCTGTACCCCGTTATTCAGACCTATTAGTATTTTCCACTTTTTTTAATAAACGAGCTAAAATTATTAAACTTAATTTTCAAGGGGTTATCAACCCTCCTGAACTAAGAAATAATTTTAGATTTTCTCCCCGACGCACCCTTGAGTGTTAGATAACTACCCCTAAAACCCATTTTCCTTAAAAATTGTGCTAAAATTATGAAATTAATTTTCAAGGGGTAATCGACCCTCCTAAACTAGGAAATAATTTTAGATATTCTCCCCGACGCACCCCTGAGGGTGGAGAACTACCCCTAAAATCCACTTTCCTTAAAAATTGTGCTAAAATTATGAAATTAATTTTCAAGGGGTAATCGACCTTCCTAAATTAGAAAAAAATATTATATTTTCTCCCTGACGCACCCCTGAGGGTGGAAACCTACCCCTAAAATTCACTTTCCTTAAAAATTGTGCTAAAATTATGAAATTAATTTTCAAGAGGTAATTGACCCTCCTGAACTCGGAAATTATTTTAAATTTTCTCCCCGACGCACCCCTGAGGGTGGAGAACTACCCCTAAAATCCACTTTCCTTAAAAATTGTGTTAAAATTATGAAATTAATTTTCAAGAGGTAAGTGACCCTCCTGAACTCGGAAATAATTTTAAATTTTCTCCCCGACGCACTCCTGAGGGTGGAGAACTACCCCTAAAATCCACTTTCCTTAAAAATTGTGCTAAAATTATGAAATTAATTTTCAAGGGGTAATCGACCCTACTGAAGTCAGAAATAATTTTAGATTTTCTGTCTGACGCAACCCTGAGGGTAAACGGCTACCCACCATATCTTTCTTTCTTAATAATCGAGTTAAAATTGTGAATTAAATTTTTTTCGGGATTTATCGTAATTTTTCATAGAAAAAAAATATATCAGACTCGCCTCTTTACTTGCAGTATGATGATGGATGTCTACCGTTATAATAATTACATGGCGTGAAGGCTCATGTTGGGGTCTGCACTCTGCACAATGAGGCTATGTGTGACTTTAATTAACAACTGAGGTGTGACCATCAATTCTACATAACGTCTATCACTTTCAGCTCGTCAATGGTCTCAAATCTCTTTCTGAAGCAAAAGGTTTACAAGAAGAGATTTGAGACCAATTGACGAACAGAAAGTGGAGATAAGACGTTGCATGGAATTGGTCACAACTCAGATGTTAGAGGCCATGCACCTACACACATAGCCTCGTTGAGCGGACCAACATGTGCCATCACGCCAATTAACGGTGCTGAACACATTGAGTGAAACCATCATCATACTGCAAGTGAAGAAGTGAGTCTGGGATACTTTTTCTCTGAAAATTTTCGATAAATCCCGAATAAAAATTTAATTCACAATTTCAACTCGATTATTAAGAAAGAAGGATATGGTGGGTAGCCGTTGACCCTCAGGGTTGCGTCGGGGAAAAAGTCTAAATTTATTTCCGAGTTTCAGAGGGGTTAATAAACACTTGAAAATTTAATTTTTTTTATTTTAGCACAATTTTTAAGGAAAATTGATTTTAGGGGTAGGTTTCCACCCTCAGATGTACGTCGGAAAGAAAATCTAAAATTATTTCCAAGTTCAGGAAGGTCGATTACCCCTTGAAAATTAATTTCATAATTTTATCACAATTTTTAAGGAAAATTGATTTTCGGGGTAGTTCTCCACCCTCAGGGGTGCGTCGGGGAGAAAATCTAAAATTATTTCCAAGTTCAGGAAGGTCGATTACCCCTTGAAAATTAATTTCATAATTTTAGCACAATTTTTAAGGAAGGTTGTTTTTTTGGGGTAGTTCTCCACCCTCAGGGGTGTGTCGGGGAGAAAATCTAAAATTATTCCCGAGTTCAGTAGGGTCGATTGCCCCTTGAAAATTAATTTCATAATTTTAGCACAATTTTTAAGGAAGATTGTTTTTCGGGGTAGTTCTCCACCCTCAGGGGTGCGTCGGGGAGAAAATCTAAAATTATTTCCGAGTTCAGTAGGGTCGATTGCCCCTTGAAAATTAATTTCATAATTTTAGCACAATTTTTAAGGAAGATTGTTTTTCGGGGTAGTTCTCCACCATCAGGGGTGCGTCGGGGAGAAAATCTAAAATTATTTCCAAGTTTTTAGGAGGGTCGATTACACCTTGAAAATTAATTTCATAATTTTATCCCAATCAGTTAGAAAAATTAACAGTAATTTAATATCATATGGATCGACATATACATATTATGCATATATACCACGCGCCGCGCGCAAGACTCTATTTAAAGCAAATGACACGGTGTATGGTCACATTTATCTGTTATTTTATTTATTAAGACTAATATTTAACTTTATTATGATAATTAAAAATTTGCAAGTGGATAATATTATATAATCACGTAAATTAACTCAGGAATGGTATGTTGTTCCTATACTGTTATGAACAGCTAGCCGCATTCTAGTAGTTCACACTTTTGGCCGCTAGAGGGCTGAATTTGGTTGCGTTCGCGAATACAAGTTGTTCTTTTTTTTTTTTTTACTTATTTTATAACAAAAATAATGTTTACGGTATAGTAATTTCCTGGCATTGAAACTAAGAGGGGAATATCCTTCTTTACATTTTATAACTCAGTGTTTTACTAAGTACTCTCTATTTACTTCCTTCTCAACTATAATATATCCTGCACTTACAATCAATAGTAATTACATGATGAATATACCTTTTCAGTTATGACTTCAATACAGGATACGGATATGTTGAATTATGCTTTTTTTTTATTTTAGTATTATACACAAATTTCTAAAAAAGATTTCCTTTTGAGAAATGTAAGATTAAATTTTCATATTTTTTTGCTGTTGGTCATAAAATTGAACATTCAATTCAACAAAATTATGTCCAAAAATTATTTTTCATAATTATAATTACACTTTAAAATAACTCAGCAAATGTCTGCTCTTTTTGTTGCATGGCGTTGTAAAATTTTCAGGACTGACCTGAAGTGTATATCTTATACAGTATGTAATAATTTAATTAAGTTATATTGTAGGTTGGAAATACAGTAATTTATTAATTACTGTAACAGCACTAACATTTAAGTTCTTAAAAAAATAATTTGAATCGTGAAATTATACAAAATTTAAAAAAACAACAAAAATATACAGCTAATGTTATATTTAGATATTACGTAGCACATTCATTACATTTTTTTTTTTAAATAATTATATAAAAGAAGGAATATATTTAAACACAGCCTTATAAGAGAAAATCGTGTTTTCTAGATTAAGTACAACATATGTACAACAATTTGATTCTTTTTTTAAGGTGTGGTAATGTGAAGTTACTCATTGCAAAAATTCTCTTTGCTCTATTTTTGAAAGCAAAGTTATAGGTGGGCGGGAGAGAGTCTCTTTGGGGCGTACCTATGAATGATGAACCACATCGTCTCCCGTGAGAAGAACGGATGTGTGTCAGAAGTTCAAACTCTCCGACATTACCTTGACTTACGCATAGCGGCGAGAGTCACTTACAATCAAAATCACTTAAAAAACTCATGACGTTACGATGTTCTCCATCTAATATTTCACTTATTTTTAACGTGATTTTTTAATTTTAATTAACTTAATATCTTCTATGAAATACACTAACATAGTTAAGATAAAAAATAAATACAACTTTTTTTTTATATGAAAAATCAACTGGAGAACATTCATGACGTCATATATTTTACGGTTTATCGTATTATAGAGTGGGACACAAGATCGTGATGGAATGACGGTGCCCAGTCGTTGGCAGTGATAACTGTGTTCAACACTACAAATGGCCTTGTTTGCAGCATATCATGTTCTATACATATATACTGTATATACCTTACTATTAAGTGGCAAGAGAACGACTAACTTAAACCACTCCTATTTTCTCCTTCTACTTAGAGGAAATGATCTCCTTAAAATCCACTCTCCTCTTTTTCTTACTACATTTTATTGTAATGTATGTTGATGACGAAATCATGATCGTTTTACCAATCAAAAGGAAAAATCATCACCTTACTACCCCCCTCTATCTTATAGAGCTAAATGAACAGACTTTTTTTATTGCACAATTTGTATGTTAAGTGTAAAAAAAAAATGCAACAAACTTTTACTTTAAAATAATTTTGAAAAACAATATTTCTTTACAAAAAAATTACACAAAATTTTTTCACATTTTTATTTTACGTACAAATTTTATCTCGGTCATTGAATTTTATAAATTAAATAAAAAAAATATATAAAATGTTGAGAATATTAAATATTTTTCCTGAATTATAAAAAAAAGCACTGAATAAATCAACTCTATTTATTAATGTTTCCCGTTCTTCATAAGTCCGTATTTGTTTAGGACTTAAACATTGTTCTTTGCTTCCTACATAAGAGACTCGGAAATTAAAGAGTCAAAGTCACTAGTAGCTGCACACGTGGCTGTGTCATATCCGAAGAACGTGAGCATTGTTGAATTTGTGGACGTCATTGTTACGAATAACATTAGGGCAGGTGGAGGGGAATGAAAGTAATTTCAACAAAATAAAACACCTTGGAAAAAGAAAATAAGTTACCTTTTTCTTTCGAATTATCTTTGCTTTAAAATCGCGTATTTTTTGTACTTGTATGGAAAACCAAAAACTCTTTTTTTTTTTTTTCATAAAAATGAATAGTGTAAATGCAACTTATATATGTTCTATACATATTTATCATTGTTGAAAAATCAAAGTATACTGTACAATAGCCATAGGCAATTATTTTATATAATTATAAAATAATTTGTATGATGAGATTTATGTAATTATTTTGCACATCGAGTACAAACAATGTTCTACATTTTATGTAAGACTCGTTCTTAATTACCTGAATAATTTATATGTAAACAAACGGATATGATGTTAGATATTATATATTAGAAATCTAAAATAGAAGTAGGCCTACATAATTTTATTTTTAACAAAAAAGAAACACTAAAAATATAATATTAAAATAAAATGATAGAAGATTTTACTTAAAATATGCGGAATGCTATAATAAAATTATTCACATATGTCATGTGTTCGCTTTTCTCGTTTTTAAAGAATCCCGTTTCCCGTCGTTTGCGCTGACTGCCACACCTGAGTAGCTAGGAACCTCCTGTGCCAACAGATCTTCTGCCTGAAATCAAGGTCAATAACCTTAAAAGGTCACCTAATTAAATAAATAAACATTGGAAAACTTGTTATTACAATAAAAATACAACAAATTAATGACTAAAAATTTATGTAGAATCTTAGATTTTCTGTATAATGTATTATCATAAAAAATCACAATGGAGAACATAAAATTATGTTACCTTTTTTATTATATTTACATGGAGTGCTACTACCTTTGGTGTAACCGCGCATGCCGGTTGCGCAGGTCGTATGACGTCACATCGCGGTATATAGAGTCAAGTTCCGTGATCACCGGTTTTATTCAATCAAAAGAGTCAAGAAACGTGTTGATCACTACCAGAATAGTCTTGTCTGGATCAGTCCCGTCTAGCAGCCTTCAGGAGCAAGTGTGATTGTCAGTGACCTTGGAATTTTACCTGCAGCTTGGCATCAGCAACAGGTGATGATAACTAATTTTTATTTTAAAAAATTAATTAAGTGATAATTTTATCATAGTGGTTTATTGTGTTGTGATTGTGTATCGTCGTAATTTTTTCTAAGAGTATGTTTCGTGAGTGTTTTTTATTATTATTTTTTTTATTTTTACGTTCTTTCTATTCTTGCGTAGTAAATTGAAATTGATAAGAAATATTGAAGTTAAAAATTTAAAACGTCTGTTCGTAAATGCATTAATTGATTCGTGAATCAATAATCAGATGACATCGTCTGTAAAGGTTAACATCAGGAAAATCTTTCAATTAATTATCTCAATTCTACAGAAATACACGCGAAAGTAAAAAAATAAAACGTACAAATTACAATTCAATTAGAAAACATCAATCATTTTAAGTGTATGATTTAAAAAACATTTTCTATAGATATCGCGTATTTTTCCACCTTATCAAAAAAAAAAAAAAAAGATTTGAATAGAAAGGCTCTTCAAAAGCAGACATTTCAAAGAAGTAGATATAGAAAACATTTATTCAAATAAAAAAACGATTTCTTAAAAAAATATTTCGATTCATTAAACGGAAGTTTTTTTTCTTAAATATGTATGTCGCGTCGTTGAAGATGCCGCTACAACATATTTTAATTGCTCCTCCGATGAATGGTAACGGGACGCTTGTTTCGGTCACGTGTCCAGGGGCTACTCATCATATATGGCATAGTTACGTAGGAATGTAGACGATCTTCTGACCGGAATTATAATTAATTACTACGTCATTATATCAAAACGGTTCTATACAATTTAGTAATCGTTACTCGTTTCCTTTGACGTAACATAATCTTCTTTGATATAAAAATTATATTCTTTTCGTAATATTACCTAGTATTAATTATTAGTTCATGTTACAAAATAAGTTTATCGAATTTTCTTTTGTTTTTCTTGTCTACTTTAAAACGTTTCGTCAAAGTCTTGTTTGATATATTTTTTCTTCTATCTCACGTATTCTTTGTCTTTATTGTTTCTGACTCTTTTTTTATTATTATTCTTTTCATATTTTTGAAAGTTCAACTTCTTTCTAACGTTATTTTCTTTTTCTTTTTTTACTATTATTTTTAAAAAAACAAAAAAAAAAAAAAAATGCAACAATACATTAAAATATTAAATTTTTTTAATTTCAGAATGACCAAGTGGACATCGACTCTGTTGGCCCTGGTGGTCTTAGTCGCTGTGGTTTCGGTTCATGCCTCACCTATTGGTGATGGTGCTACCAACAAGGTTATGCAGGGACGTCAGGATTCTGTTCCTACGGCCGAGGTTGTTGTGAACCCTGCCCCTGTTGCTGCCCCTGCTGCTCCAGTCGCCCCTGCAGCCACAGACGATGACGATGACGAGGACGATGATGATTATGGTCTAGGACTTGACGATGATGACGATGACGAAGAGGAGGAGGCAGAAGATGATGACGATGATGATGATGATGATTATCTTGAGAGGTTCTTTGATGATATCCTCGCAGGTGGGTTAAGTGCATAAAAAAAAAAGAATTTAAAAAAAAAAAATGAACAATAAATCAATCAACGTAGCTAAAAAAATTTAATGTTACAATTGCTTTTGTAACTTAAGTGTTTTTACAGTGACTTTGTGAATGACATTTGTTTTTTTTTTGGGGTTTTATTTATTTTAAAATTGAAAAAAAAAAAATGAATTATTTTAAAAAGTCATTAAAAAAAAATTAGCTACCAGATGGGATTAAAATTTAATTTATTATATAATGTAATTTATTTTTAAAAAAAAGTATCAATGTTAATTTAATTTATAAATATTTATTTATTTATTTTTTTGTGTACGACATGTGACTTGTTTCATTGACTAAGGACTGACTTCTGACCGACACTAACAAAAAAAAAATCACACAAACAAATCTGCTGACACGATTTTATGTTGTTGTTTTTTTTTCTTTCATATGTCACGTGACCTAATAAGTTACGTTGGCTCCTTGCTCTCTTTCATTCATGACAAAATAGTAGAAGTTACAACCAAAGTGCTGTAAAAAAATATATACGCTCAACAATATAACCAAAGACGAAACTATTATATAGTAAAAAAAAAATGTTAATTAAAATTATCAAAAATTTATTTCTGCTTTCCCCCCCAACAATTATCATTGTCTCCATTTGCCGTGTTCTTCAGATTATTGGTCCAAGTGATGTCGCTGTGTACATGTGTTTAATAAATAAAAAATTTGACAACATTGTCTAAATAAAAAAAAAATAAGGTATTTGTTTTTTCTTATAATTAAGTTTTTACAATGAGCGGTCGTTTTTAGGACAACATGGTTGAGCGATAAATAGTTTTTTTTTTCTTTTTTGTTACTTTTTTTTTTGTACAAAAACACTTTTCTTGCATTTGCTATTTTTTAATTTCTTTATTTGACCATGCTTGACCTTTGACCGTTCATTGTCATGACTTACCCTTTCCTTTTTCATTGACTACTGACCAATCTTTTTGTTGTTGTGATTTTTGTTTTTCCCCATCTGGCTGCTAATTTTTTTTTAATCACAATTTTGTTGTATACTTTTTTTTTTGTGTTTTACGTAAATTGTCCTTGTATGTTTTCCCTTGAAATTTTGATTTCAATTTAATGAAATTGAAAACAATTAAATTTAACATTAAACAAAAAGTATCCTCACACAAAAAAAAAAGAGGAGTAAAACACAACAAAGTGTACAACATTGAGGAAACAATAAATTAGCAAAACGAATTACTTCCCGTTAGACCTCACATTACATTGAAAGAAATCTTTTTTAACTAAGGTTTTTATTGAACCAAGGTTTGTCCTGCATCAGTTAATACATGAGTAACGAGATTTCAATTTAACAACAGATTTTTTATATTATCAATATTAGTTTATTTCGTTAACTGTTTCTGTGAATGCAAGCAAATTTTCAAATCAATATAAAGCTAAAATTTAGTTAGGGAGAAATACGATAGTCAAAATTAACAAATATGGGTGGGGTATAGGAAGGGATAACAAAATATCATACCTTTTGAGAATAAGTATACAATTTTGAAAATCATTTCATGGAGCATTAATTTGAAAATTATAAATTTTTTTTGATTAAAATAAAATTAAAGAAGAAGCCATAGCTCTGTTATAATAGCTGCTGAGAATTATTCAGATAGATCTTAAATCATTGCACGTAAATTTCATTTGATTTTGTTCGTAACAGATGGTAATTTTTATATGCAAATGAGTCTACATTTATTTATTTTTTTTTATAATGGCGCTGAAATTATTAATTTTTGACATGTATAGGTACTTATACAGTACGTTACAAAGTAGTTCAATGTAGTTAACGAACAAAAATCTGTTCCGAATGAAAACGATTTTCATCATTTGTTTTCTCATAGGTTTGATAAATATAGGTCAAAAGATGGGCTACATTGAAAGCAATTTATATTCATGAAGACAGTAAATTATTTGTTGTAAGTAGGAAATACCGTACAGAACCACATCATTATAGTAATGTATTCCGTTCATCGAAATTAGTTTACATAAAAACATTTTTAAGATTTTTTATTTCTGATGTATAGTCAATTACGTTAAAAATTGAATGTTCTTTGTTAAAAATTAATTTTAATTAGTACAAATTTAGTTATATCATAAATTTCTATCAACATTATTTTTTTCTTTAATTCTCTGATAGAAAACGTTTAGTTGAACATAAATATAAGTACTTACACAAATAACAAAGGTAGTAAAAATATTTTATGTTAAACAAATATATATTTTTCAGAAAAAAGTATATATCGAAGACACATTTTGACCTAATAACCTCAATACTTGTGTGTTAGTAAAACATTTTATGAACATTTGTTTAGAGTCTATAAGCACTGGCCGTGTTGTTTGGGGAGGAGGGGAGGGGGAAGAGCTTTGCCTTGGATGGAGAGGTGTGGAGGAATCACATTCAATTTCAGTTGGCAAGCAAGATGCTTTTAAAATACAAAAAGACTACAGAAAAAAACATTGAATATAGAAATTCATTTTTTTAACAACAAATAAGCCATGGAAACCATGGAAACCAGAAGCTGAACCAATAGTCGTTTCATTGGAAGGTATAAAATAAATACAATTAACATACACTGTAGAAAGATAATCTTTTAACTTCTATATCGCGGTCAGTTGATTACTACTAATTTTTCACTCCAAACAAACGCAAACAACTTGGGTGCATGGCTAAATAGGTCTATTCTTAAAAACGGACCAAGAAGAACACAAACGACAGGGAGCTTGACGCACAAAGACAAAAAGGGTGGGGTACCAATTTTTTGAAAACATGCAGCAACAGAAAAAAAAAGTGCAAGATAGAAATTTTACATAATTGAAATGTAATTGCAATTAATACGTAAAATGAAATATCTTTGTTGTTTTGTCTCAGACGATGATGATGAGGATGAAGTTACCCCCAAGCCGAAGCCCCCCAAGCCGGTTAAGCCAGCCAAGCCAGTGACCGTTGCCACGAGCGCCCCAGTTACCGAGTTGGCTGCTGTGGCGAACAACGCCCCTGCAAGTAACTCGGATGACGAGGATGAAGATTACGATGAAGACTCCGTGGCAGCCTCGAGTAACGACGTGAACAAAGGCGAGGAATCTGACGAGGAGGAGGAGGAGGAAGAACCTGCAGAGAAAGATAAAGATTCTGACGAGGCTAACGTGGAGTCTGACGAGGAGGAGGAGACAGAGAATGACGAGGCAGAGAATGACGAGGCAGAAAATGACGAGGCTGAGGAATATGAAGATGAGGATGAGTCAGACGATATTCTAGCACATAAGAGATCACGTGAGTTAAATAATAATTATATCTAAATCAATTTCGTAACTTTGTTCTTAATTCATTCGAATTTAATTTTCTTACTTTAAATATTAATATTAATTAATTAAATTACATTTTGGTAGCGGGAAAATGGTTTAAGTGAAATAAATATTTACATTATTTTTTCTTTGACAAATGAAATTCAGATGGGAAAGATGAGTAATGAAGCAGTTCAGAGCAATAATATATTCCAGCTTATTTCCACTAAATGCACTTGGTTATATTATATAATATGGTTATATTATACGGTTCAATTGTAACCAATCAAATATCAGAGTCAAATAATAATCTGGTCAAATCGTTAAGATTTGTTTGCCAAGTTCATTTTCACCCTTCGTTTCGCTTAAAAATTTTGAACTACTTCCCGCTACCACTAAAAAGTTTTTTTTTTAATATCTTAAAATAATAGCAATACTGAATAAACTAAATCAATCTGATAATCATGAATTTATTATAAAATCACAACTTTTAAATCATATATACTTTCTTAGTTATATATAAACTTTCACTCAAAAACTTTGAATCTTTCTCATTCTAAATCATTCATAATCATAATTATTCACTAAATAAATTAAATACATAAAACTTTGCATGTAAATACAAAAATCTTTAAATAATAAACTTTCTTTTGCTTTAATTAACAATAATTATAAATAATTAAAATAATGCTCAATGGTTAAAAATAGTGCACGTGGATCTCTTTGGCTGGCTTTAAAAATAAAAATATAACAAACCGCAGCAAAGCTATATAACAAAAACATTTCACGCTTCAATATAATTTTTTAATAATTATTGAAACGTATAACCAATTAATTTAATTAATAACCGTTGTTTTATTAGATGATATATTTGCTATAATATTACTTAACGGAAGGGATCAAAAAGGTTATTGACCTCTTTGCTTCCTGTTAAGATGGGCCTTCTTCCTTGATCGTGGCAAGGTAAAAAAAAAAAGCACGGTGTGACCTAGACTGGAGAGCCTGCAGCGTAGAGGAGACTCACTAGCAAGCAACTCGGTGCAGGCACCAGCCTAATAGGAGCTATTGGTAGAGCCTTCTGGGGGCCCACAGGTATAACATTAGTCCCGTATATCCAGCCAATGTCACCGCGTGAACCACTGGCATAGAGAGATTAAACAACCATCGTCATAGCCGCGCCTTATTTTAAATAATCCCGTTTTAAAATTTTTATAACTTTTGATATAATAATTTATTAAGCTAAAAAATATAAAGGTCATGGAAAAACACGTTTCATAAAATTTAAATTATATTTTTAAAATTGATATTATTTTAAATTTAATTTTTGTTTGTTTGTATTGTTGATTGATTTTAATATAAAAGCTTTTTGTTTGTTTCTTATTACAATTTCAAATCCCCTTTTATTATAAAAAAAAAAATGTGGTATTCTTTATAAAAAGTCAATATTTTCTCAGTTGTGAAAAAAACAGCTGTTGAGTTTCTCATGTTTTTGGAGAACCACACGGGGGGTTTTCTTCTTTTATATACTTGTAATTTCTCATCGTGTTGACCTTGTTATTGAATGACCTGGCAGAACACCGCAAGTGTGGCGCGGTTACATTACATGAATCAGCTGCGTGCAGGGAGGGGGTATAGAAACCCGTTACCAAGAGCTAGCCAGTGAGCCAAGTGATCGTCGCAACGTGGAGGGTCCATCTTCGATCATGCTCTGCTGCCCTACTAACTATATAACATCTATAGTCAACCAACCTGCCAGCTTCCGCCTGCTTCAATGTCCCCCTTTTTTTACCATATAAACACCATTATAAAGTCATCTTCACTTATCTTTGGTTTGACGTCACCAACCTTTTCCTTTGTCCTCCAATACAATATTAATGAAAAGGTTGCGTGACGACAAACCAAAGATAGGTGGAGACGACTTTATTAAATAATTAACACTCTTTTTTAAACAATAAATTAAATGACCTTAAGAAATATTTTAATAATTAAAAATCCCCCCTTTTTTTAGTTTCAAGTTTTTGTATAAATGGTTTGTGTTCCTGATTCAAGTAAATGGTCATTTTATGTTAGATTATGTATTTTTATCCTTCATCCTTTTTTTTTATATAATTAAAATAAAAAAGCAAGTTATTAAAAAAATATAAAGTAAGTGATACTAAATTTATATAAAGAAGGTAAAACAAAAGCTAATTTTTAACCTATATATATGACGAAAACAATACAGGAACGGTACTTATAAATATGCATGAAATATTGGGTCATATCAACCGACGTCATTTTTTTGGTATTCTCTGTCTCTTCTCAACTCTGTACTCTAATATTAATTAATTTCACAAATTTAACTAATTAATGTCAGCCCTTGTCATCTTCTTCACCTTAATAAGCTCTGTTATGATGATAATTTTGATTGCAAGGACAAAATTTGAATTATTTGTACAGTGAGAAAAATTTCTACACTGTAAATCTACACCTTCTTAAAATAAGACGAAAAAGTGTCCCCTTAATTAAGAAGGTCTTATTTTAAGATATTTTTTGTCTTGAAACAAGTAAATACATTTTTAAAATAAGAACCTATGTTCTTAATTTCAGATATGTACTTAAACATAGGTTCTTATTTTAAGAATGTATTTACTTGTTTCAAGACAAAAATTTCTTAAAATAAGACCTTAAGGGGACACTTTTTCGTCTTATTTTAAGAAGGTGTAGATTTACAGTGTACTTTTGAAGCTAATATTTTGCCTTAATCTCTTGACTGTACAAGTATTGAGATATTTTTTCTTGCATCAATAATTTACTATGTCAATTAACAATTATTGTATGGGAATTGTAATGGATATTTTGCAAAACATTGCCTTTAATTATAAAGTCGTTATTACACGATTATACAAAATTTCTATTTATTGCATACAATTTTTCCTTACAAGAAAACTTCAACTCCATATTTTTGTATCAAGATTAAATTTTCTTTTAAGGTAAAATTGTGTGCAAAATTGCATCGTGTAATACAGGTTTAACATGAGCACCCAGAAAATTGTTCTACGAAGAAAGATTAGCAACGAATTTTTACTGTATCAAAGTACACTGAAACAATCATAATAATTTGTCAGTTATTAATCTTGACGCCAGTTTTGAATTTTCTATACCCATGTATTGATGTATTGTACAAACATTGAGAGGTGCATGTTTAACAAGAGGTTGTATACTGGTTGTAATTTGTAAATTTTGAAATTTTCAGACTGATATTTTATTAATATTTGAATTTAAAAATTACAATTTTCCACTAAACACAGTGCCATGCTTTATTAATACCCATAATTATTACAGTGGCAATGTTTTGTTTACAAAAATAATCCTTTTATTTTGTAAAAAAATAATGAAATTTCGGCACTATTATCTCATTATTAATATGAATACATTTTTTTTAATTGTAATGTTTTGATTCAAATATATCTAGTGGCTCTAATTACTCATGAGAGAAAATATTTACAAAGTATCACTTCCCTTTTTATTGTTTGTATACAATTGAAACAACATATTGTCACATCATTATTGGGGATCCTCTCGCCATTGTTACTTTCTGATTAACAAGCTTGACTCGCGGCATAAATCACAATGGAAAATTATTGGCATACAAAACAAACACATTGAAATGATTCCATATTGTATACAATCAATATAAAAATTAAAAGCGGATATCCTTGCTGATTTAAATTAAAGTTCAAATTTCAAATTATATTAGAATAAATAGAATATGTGTTCATTTTTACAGCAAGATAGAAACTTTTGGTTTAATCAATTATGAACGTAATTGTTGGAAATATGTAACATCATTCGACTCGATTTATTTAATGAATTTTAATGTATTCAATAATGCACAAGTATTATAATTAATGGGCAACTGACGTACTGTAAATACGTTAATATTTAACATCAATGAAAAGATTATTAAAAAATTACTCTTTTTTTATTATTTCATAAATTATTTGTATACACAGTATACGCAATATTTAAATTAAGGCATTGTTTCACCACCTATGACATCATTATCAACTCTAAATTAAATTTGATTATACCAGCATATTTGTTAAAATGTAGAGTAATACTGAATATTCTAGTTCTCATTTTCAAAATAATAATATTAAAATATAGAAATTTTTGTAATCTCTTCATTAATTGAATCAATCAGTTGCCTAACAGTGTGAATACGAGCTTTTAAGTTTCGGCTTACGTCATGCATTCGGCGCACTGATTGGCTAAAAATCGGCTTGCGCCCACTAGCTTCGGAACGTTCCTGATAATCCTGTTATACCCTGGTTTTGCCAGGGTCAAAAAACTCAGCACAAGCCGAAAAATCGCATTGCTTGGATTGCGAAACCTAAAATTTTAGCTCGAATTTTTATGACTTAAGCCGAACAAAAGCTCGTATTTTAGCTTTAAATTCCTGCAGTATTCCCCCCTGACCGTCGAGTGCTCATGAATGTGACTGGCACACAGGCGCCTTGAGCACCGGCACCAAGCAGCACCAGAAGACCCCTAAGATGCCTGTGGCCCACCTCGACAAATACAACCGCTTCGTTGACTCGATCGTGGACCGTATCAACGAGGTGCTCAAGAAGAGTTTCGACCCCGTCACCGTGAAGCTGACCCGGGGATCCCCCGCCGCCCCTCCCCCCAGCCGCAAGCCCATGAACGAACCCAAGGTGCACCAGCTCGAGCCAAAGTGAGTCCAATTGAAAGTGATTTTATTTACCACATGTTACATAGTATAACAGTTGGCAGGTGATACTAACAGTCCTATATGAACATACATAAAGAGATACAAAGAACGTATATGTATATAGAATTAAAATAAGAGGCATGTATAAATAAAGGTAAATTATAAAGTTTAAAAACACAGCTCAGTCCAAAAAAATAATTATAATTACAATAAATTATTATGCAAACAAGCAATTAACAATTAAAATAAGGAGCCATTAATTAAGAGATTTGATATTTAGAGGTAAACTGTTTCAAACATAACAAACCCTAATAAAAAATAATATGCCTTTTTTGAAATTTGATAAATATAAAAATATTGGAAGTAATTTTAGTCGTATCAGATATGAATAATATTATATAACAGGCATTTTATGAGATAAATTGTATTTTGCCCATGTATATATCTTTTTATCGTTTTAGCTAAAATTAATCGGAGTTTATTCAATTTGTACTGTTAGTTAACGCTTAAAAATTGCTGAAATATTTGCCGTTTGCTGTTTTTGTAATAATAAAGGAGAAAAAAAAAGGAAATGAGAAATGAACACGTCTTTTAGATGTAATGATATTTAAATGAGTATGTCATATAATAGAGTCCTTGCATGTATATACAACGTAAGTGCTCGTATATTTTTGACTTTAATAGTATGGGATAATATCGTTGCTTGCGTGCATGCTAACATAAAGATTTGAACTAGAAATTAAATTTGCTTTGTTGGTGTAGTAAAATCGATATTTGCAGTTTAAAATATACAAATCTTATATAAAGTCTGCATTATTCATGCAATTATTAATAGTATATAACACAATCAATGAAGTTAGTTTGAAATTTATACAATTTGTTAGTTCAATACCATTTTTTACAATGTAAAGTAGGGCACTTCTTTTTGTGTGTACATTACACGTAAAGCGATAATTATCACAACGACACCGATGTGTTGACGAAGCGCTGCTTGCCCGCAGGATTGGTGACGAGGGACCCACGTACGAGCTGGTGGCCGCGTCCCGTGCCGAAGACATCTCTCTCTCGGACACCTCCGAGCAACGATCAGTGTCCTCTTCGGACGAGAGCACCAACCAACGAGCCCGCCCCAACAAGAACAAGAATGGAAACAAGGTAACAACATGGCATGTGACTCTATGGGGCATTGGCTCCATCCTGCAATGTATAATAGGTTCCTGCATAGAATATATAGACATAGGTTAGACATAGGAGAAAATCAATTAAAAATAAAAGGATAATTTGTATTTTTTTTATCATTAAATAAAAATATGGATAAAAGAACTTGATTTATGTATTTCCAATTTATTTAATGATTGAGAATTTTTACATGTTTATTTTTTTAATTATTTTACATTTGTATATCGATCAATTTAGTAAAACTAGACACAATTAAGTGTTTGTCCAAGCAAATTTGTCACTAACACATATAACATACTGGAGAGTGATTTGTCTGATGGATGAGGTGTCAAAGAGGAATAAATCAATCTCTTACATTTTTGATTGACGTTTTTCAGCAAAACCGCCAACGTGCGCGCGCAACTTTGATCGGCCTGTCCTCTCTTCGTCGCGATGGTGACGTCACGGTGAACACGATGAGCGAGCACACGACGGTGCGATCCCGCTTCCTGCTGGGACCGCTCGTGCTCCGCGTCGAGAAGCAGGTGATTTTGTCTAGCCACATAACTGTTCCGTGTTGTTGATATGGTGGTGCTGGAACATCCGATATAACGAGCCTTATCTGAATTTTTAATTTTAATAAAACAATCAAAAGTCTCTTTGTATGCAATAAGTTCTATATGTACAGTATGTATTATTAAATTTTCTAACGTGTGTGCCCCAAATAGGTTCACTTATAATATATTTTGTATGGGTGTAGCACAATAGTTACATGCCCTTAGACGTAGAAATTAATATTTACAAATTGTAATTATATACAGTTCAAATTATTAGCTCACTCGTTTTCAAGTCTTTCATATATTCATGATAATTTTGTAAACAGGTGATTTTCAGGAAAATTTAATACAGACAGCTATAGGAAAACATTGCACTTCAATTTTATACAATCATCATTATGAATCCAATTAAAAAAAATAACTAAAATTTCAATAAAATTAATGACACTAAATCCATGTCAATCACTGGCTCATAAAGTATATATAAAAAAATACAATAATTTTTATACAGATGAGATTAGCATCTTGAATTACATATTTTTTGCATGTTTTGCAGTATGAAACCCTTTTAATTACAACACCACGTATCTCAGTATGTTTTTACGGACAATGATTGGTTAACAGACCAACACATCAATAAATTCAACCGTCAGTTTGGTCATATATTTTTCGTGTCCCCTCAGTTCGGTCGCGGCGCCAAGAAGGAGCTGCGAAGCGCCACCGCCACCACCGACAAGATGACCGGACGTATGGTGCTCCGCATCAACCAGAGCGGTGTGGCCACTCTACACTCCATGCGTGTTCTGCAGCCCAAGCAGGTGAGCACCGTCACAGGATTCAAGCCTGGCTGGCGCAACATTGAGGGGGATTCAAAAAGACTTATCCGCGAGACTTGGCCGGCGGATAACTTGTCCACGTTCTAGTCTGGATAGCCTAAATACTTAGCCGCGCGGACAAGTATAAGGCTGGACAAGGGTTTGGATATGTCGGTCTGGACAAAAGTCATTTGGCCAAGCCTGTTGGCTGAAGTCCCGCGGACAACTAACCGCACGGCTAAGTCTCGTGGACAAATCTCCCACCTGGATAAGGTTTTTAATTACGCCGCCATCTTGGATTACGTGTTAAATACGGTGATAATTAGACCGCCATATATCGTGATTTTATATTATATTACGTAAACATTGTGTTTAAAATTAATGTCATTTCAATCTTATTATTATTGGGGTGACATGGTTTAAAATTTTTGGCGCTTTTAACATTTTTTGTTATATTTCTCTAATTTCCCGTTCTGTGCGAGGCGCTGGTGGCATAATAATAAATTCATCGAGCCTCGCTGAATAACCCACGTTTTTTTTCAATAAATTTATACCTTATACCCAATATTTGGATTAAATAATGGATTTTTATTATCATATGATAATACTCTATTACAATTAATGACGGTACGTGAAATATCCATTAGAAAATTGCTTATTTTGACGACATTTGAGGGCTTGATTTCAACCTCCCCTTGATTTTAGTTCATTTTCTGTTTGCCTCATTTACTTATTTTTAACATACAGGAGTTCATACTCCTTAATTAAATGCTTCCAGACTAATTATTAACTTAAAAAGAGCTTTATTTTTAATAACTGTTCGTGTTTAAATATGTAATAAAAGTATCAAAAATTCGCAGATGAAGTATCAGAAAATTACAGATGAATGGTATCATATCATAGAGCTATCATAACTCGTCAAAACTATTTTGCGTTGCAATATTTTTTGATTTATCTAAAGCGTTTGATAGTCTAAATAAAGATGTATTATTGAATAAATTTGATAACATGGGAATAGGAGTTTCGAGTCGTAATCTATTAGATTCATATCTAACAAACAGACAACAATATGTTGAATTAAATTCAAATTCTAACGGCCAAAATATTACATATAAATCAGACAAATTACCGATTACACTTGGAATTCCTCAAGGAGGAAAAATGTCAGCCACATTGTTTAATACAGGAACAAATGACTTATCAGATCATGTCAAGAATGCGGTATTAGTAAAGTATGCTGATGATATTACAGCTATAATCACAGCAGAAGCCGAAGATGAATTAATTCGTAAGATTAAACTTACTATTGAAGAGGTACATACATGGTGTACAAATAATAAGCTAATATTAAATTCAACTAAAACCGAATACATCCAATTTCATTCCCCTAGACAAATCCCTTTGAATAGTTATTTGTTGCAATTAGCCGGAAAAACAATTAAAAGAGCAGAGTCTGTTAAGTTTCTTGGTCTACACATTAATGAAAGTTTGGATTGGTCTTTACATGTAAATGCGATTTGTAAGAAGATAAATTCGGCCAATTTTATGTTATATACAATCAGGAATCATGTATCTCATGAAACCTTGCTAACCATATATTATGCGTATGTTTATCCACATTTGGCATATGGCATAATAAATTGGGGATGTAAATCGGAACTATTGAATCGATGTTTTGTTTTGCAAAAGAGAGCACTTAGAACGATTTTAAGAATACCAAAAGGACAGTCGTGTGTTTCACATTTTAAGGCTAATAAAATGTTAACTGTCCCTTGCATTTATATTTTAAATTGTGCCTCATTCAAAAAAAATCATCCAAATTTTTATGTTCAGAATGATGGCTATCATGACTATAATACTAGGAATAAATCGAATGTAGTTACTGAAAGACATAACACACAATTTTTCAAAAACTGTGCAATGTATCAAACAGCAAAATTTTATGAATTTTTACCAGCATGTTTGAAAGAAATAAAAACCAGTAAACTTTTTCGCACAAAATTAAAGAATGTATTGATTAATAAAGAGTTTTACTCTATTAAAGCTTTTGAGAGTAATAAAATGTCTGAAAAAGTATTATCAGGATTATAAAATAAACAAAATTATAAATTTACATATACATTGTATTGACTGATATATATATATATGTGTATATGTGTATGTATATGTATGTGTATATGTATGTATGTATATGTATGTATATATATGTATATATATGTGTATATGTATGTATATATATATATATATATGTGTGTGTGTGTGTGTGTGTGTGTATGTATGTATATATATATGTATGTATATGTATATATATATGTATATATATATGTTCCACATAAACTAAAATTTATCAGTATTAATGGTGACTTTGGCTTGTATTTTGTTTTTATTATTATTGTCAGTGATTGTGTTTGATAGTGTTAAATAACTTATGTAAATGTATTTAAGTTTGATGTTTTTATGATGTATTTTATCCAATTTTGACTTGAACATATGTTTGTCTTGTACAACCAAAAAGAAGTTCCAAAATAAAGAATAAATAAATAAATAAATTAAGCAATTTAACGTTAGATATTTCACTTACCTTTATGAAATGTCATAGAGTAGTGTATTCTTGGGCTGGCCTTGAGCAATTATAGACAAAAATATCAGGTATTAATCGTCTAATTATTGAAAAATGAGCATAACAAAATGTGTGCCAACAAAGAGGGCGAGGCTTGCTGATGATCATGATGATGTAGAAAAGGGGGAGCGGGGGGAGGTAAACATTGAATATAAGCGCTAAATGTTTAAAACTAATTTTCCTATGTCTTATGCAAACTACACAAATTGATATTTAATCAAATTTGAACACAGTTGTTTAATAAATTAGCAATGAATCATCATATATATAGATCCAATTACCTCCATATTTAACACGTAATCCAAGATGGCGGCGTAATTAAAAACCTTATCCAGGTGGGAGATTTGTCCACGAGACATAGCCGCGCGGTTAGTTGTCCGCGGGACTTTAGCCAACAGGCTTGGCCAAATGACTTTTGTCCAGACCGACGTATCCAAACCCTTGTCCAGCCTTATACTTGTCCGCGCGGCCAAATATTTAGGTTATCCAGACTAGAATGTGGACAAGTTATCCGCCGGCCAAGTCTCGCGGATAAGTCTTTTTGAATCCCCCTCATTATGAATAACGGAGTATCGACCTCAAATTTTTTTTATTGCAGAAATCGATAGAAGGTGCAAAAATATGCTACTTTGAATTTTTTCAGATTTTTCTGAGACCGGGAAGTATTTTTAAAAAAATATTGAAAGTCCGTTTTATGACGTCACGGGCGTTAATGTCCTATCCTTTTCTTAAGAGAGGCGCCTCGTGACGTCATCAAAATGGACTTTCAATAATTTTTAAAAAATACTTCCCGTTCTCAGAAAAATCTGAAAAATTTAGAAAAGCGTATTTTTGCACCCTCTATCCATTTCTGCAATGAAAAAATTTGAGGTCGGTACTCCACTGCTACTGTAATAGAGAAATTAAAACGATTATTGGATCAAAAAGGTATGCAGACGTGGCACTCAAATAATATGTAGAACTGTTCACCATTTTGACACCAGTAGTTAATACAATTCAACATATATAAAATTACCACTGGAAGAAGCCGGATGTGCAATTTTTATGGATGTTCTAATTATATTTTTAATCTTAAATTATGCAGAGGGATATTATTAATAAAATGGGATTTCTGCAACCTATTTGCAAATAATTCTTTGAGATTTAATTTTCAAAGTTCAACTAGAATTCTTTTACTCCCAGCTCCTTCCGATGTCAAACTTTACATTTGTTGAGCTTAATTTATTTGTTTCTAACAACAAACTTCAAAATTTTAAAACTTCACGTAAAAACTCATTTTATATTAATTATATCAATATAAAAAATTGCAGCAAAATACTAATTTATTTAAATCAAAATATATTTTAAAAACTATATCATTTACAAAGTATGAAACGCGTGCTCCCTTATTCATGGGACCACCGTGACGTTTAGCTGACATTGTTGGCTCGTGTTATCCACAGGTGCGCGTTGAAAGCGATGACGACCACGACCGCACGCGCGAGTTCGTGTGGCGCCGGTCCAGCCACATCGCGAGCCTCGTCTCTCAGAAGCTGACCAAGGCGGTGCGCGATCTGCTCACGAAAGAGGCCAGGTCCACGTGAACCTTTCAAACCTAGAAGTTGTCACGCGTTACAAAACAATGAACGAATAGCGTTTCTCGTGTTTTTTTTAATAGAATTTCAGTTTTGAATTTTTACATACAGGTCAATGCAATCCTGTATGAAAATTTTTGAAACTCAAATATCTACAGAGAGACCAGAAACCTTTACACTTTCGGTGATGGTATATATCATATTTTTGAAGCGTTTGTGGATTTGTTAAAGTCTGCTCACCAGTCAAGCTATAAGATATGCCACGTTCATTGTTGACCAAAACAATTTTAAAATATATCTGTAGACGTATTTCTAAGCTCTCTAATCACCATTTTTTAAAAACTCAGTTATTATTAAAATTAAAAAACACTATAAATTTTTAATTATATTGGAAATTTTTTTGTAACGCGAGACACTATTTTTAATATGTAATTACTAATTAGAAATTTTTATAACTTCTAAGTAAGATAATAATTAATGAAGGGAATTAAATTTATAATGTTAATAAATAGAAAATAATGTAAGTAGATTTTTAATTGTATAAAAAAACAAGCAATTGATTTACTCAAGAAATAGCATGTAAGAATTAATTTTGCATTGAAATAAAACGGGGAATTATTACACACACAACGATAATAATGGTGCTGATTGATACAAAAAATAGTATATTAAATTAATTTATAAGACTTTGCTAGTTAAATTTTACCTAATTATTTATTATGATTTTTTTTCTCATATTTATTTTTCACATTAAGGAACTCTAGATTTTAGACTCTTCCCGCTGAATCCAAAGCTATTATTCAGTGTTTAGATTTAATAAGATGTCTAATTAAGGTAATCTCTTTACTGTATAGTATTTATTGACCACAAAAAATTTGTTACCAATTAATATTTTTGGAGGAAGGTGAATCAATTTTTTATGTGTGTTTTAAATTTTTAAAAAGTAGGTTCTTCTATTTTGGTAATAGGCTATGTGATAATGTTGGGAACTTATTTTTTTAGGACCTACTGTCAGAAAAAATTAGATATAATACACATTAATTGTGTGTATTTTTTTGCTATTTATTTAAAAAAAATGTAATTTATATAATGTAACTTATTTATTTAATAAATTATTTATTGAAAAAACGTTGTTTCACTATGATTAATTTTACCTTTGATTATTATTGTTAATTATATAATTATTAATTTTTAGTACAAATCTATAAATAGTATCACACTTAGATTGAATTTTTTGGTTTATTGACTTTAGGTCTAATGTGGACTAAGCAATCATTGCAGGTATATGTCAGAATATTATGTTATTATGAATATAGAGTTGAATGTGTTATTATAGATACATGCAGTATTTTTAAATGGCCATTATTTTATTTCCAATAAAGGCTATATTTACTGATAAGCAAGTTGATAACAAACCTTCTTGAAAATACGAGGAAAATTTATATAAGATTCCCTTATAGTTTTTGATTTGCTGCATTCAGGAGCTTTTTTATCAGGTGATCCAGGAGGCTAGACAATAGTTATGATTTACACTGAATATTATTTAAATTTGGCTTACACACATAACTTAACCTTTGTGATTGAAATTCATAATTTGCTTCCAAATCTATTTAAAATACTTGCAATATATCGTGTGGATTTAATACTTAATAAAGGTCTAAAAAGTTATCTAAAACTAAAATATTAAAGTGCATTTATTTCATTACCATATTCACAATAAGTTGACGTCTGTAGAATTTATCTACCTTAAAAATTGGGTTAATTGGATAAGCACACCTGTGACATTTACACTCCTTCCCCGGCTCCCTTCCCACCGAGCATTGTTAATAACTTTTGGTTCAAGGCCGAAAGTCACAGAGTATATCATAATCAATTGCATGTGATCAACCCTTGTGGGTCATCCAGTCAAAAACGTCATCTCATTTAGTCATAAACTTCACCTTTTTAAAATAAAATAATATGACCTTAACTTAGATATTACTTAAATTTAAATTTTAGATGAGTATTATAATATTAAATAATATCATATAAATATAATATTTTGCTATATTAATATTTAGGACAGATTTCAAAAGATTTTTCTTCTTCTTCTTAAGTAAATGTAAGTAAACTAGGTCAAAATTTAATTTTACAAGAGAGTTATAAAAATTTATGATATCATCTTTTTCTTGACAAATTTTATAACTGTCATCTTTTATTAGGTATTAAATTGCAATAAAATTATAATAATGTTCCAACAAAGAGACACCAAGAAGAAGAATCCTTGAGGTGTTAATATAAGGGTAGGAGGAATTATATTTAACCCCTGTCTGCATGATATAAGGTGGTCAGCTGATCGCGTGACTGAGCTATAAGGGTGAAGTTGCGCATGCGGTGCTGGTGGTGCACGCTGCTGAACCTGCCAGTTGGGCACCAGAACTCGACCGGTATGAGCGGTAAGCAAAGAAGGGCAGCTACAAACTGCAATTATTGTTTGTAATGAGAGTATAGAGTTTTCGTAATGACGCCAAATACCACAGAAACTCCAAGCAAATTTCAACAACCAGCAGAAGATCGATTGGTGGTAAGTTTTTGTATTTTTTATTAAAAATGTTTGAGTTATTTAGAATATAGAACGTCTTTTGTTTTAAATCAAAGTTTTAAACTCAATAATAAACTATTATTGTTTTTGTTTTCTTCGTAACTCACAGAAATCGTTAAAAATAAGTCATCGTACTGATTTTTATCGAGATTTTGTGAACTAAAATTTGTTTATTAATTATTTAAATTTATTTATATTATGAAGATTTTCATTAAAACATTTAGATTCATGATCAAGTTATAAGAATTGACCATAATCTACATTGGGCATGATTTACAAAGCAAGAAAACTAGATTTCTTACTACCAACCACGTCAGTATAACTCAATTACACTAAAAACGGTTAGTAAGAATTAAGTCTGGTTGTATTTCTGGATAACTTTTTTCATGAATTGCTTTCATTTATTAATAGCTTCATTGAAGTTTGATACAATGTTTATAGTAGAGTTTACAATACAGAAATTACTTGAATTAGCACCTGTATGAAATCACTATCTACATGAAAGTCTCAATGAAGACGCATTTTCGACCGTCGTCTTACTTTTTCTTTCAATATAATATAATGCTACTAATGTTTTTGTGCTACGTTTTCCTCTGATGTCCCCCTGTCTGACGAGGCTCGTGTCTTGCAGGTAGCCGTCCGGTTGAGACCCCACGTCAACGAGGACCTGAGACGTGTCGTCTTCAGCCTCGACCACAAGGTAAGCTAGAGGACCTAATTATGGGTACTCCCTGGGAATATTAACAAATTATTCGTGCTATACAGTTCATGTCATGTGGGAATTGATTCAACTGCTTCAAGAAAATGCAACTTCATTTTATTTCAGATAGCATATCATTATATTTATATACACGTATATTACACAATACAATGTACTATACATTATAAAAAAAAACACATGTATATCCTTCCTAACCTAGTAAATTTCTCGCCTATATATTTTATATCAATACTACAAAATACTATATCTGCATCGTTAAACTAAAATACTGTACATACATTTTGAATCAATCAATGCAATTTCAAGTTCTTAAATGATGAAATATATATTGCTAACTTAATTAATGTTGTTGACTTGGAATATTTTTTGTTCTGTCAAATTCTTGCATAAGCACCGAAAAAATATGGAAAAAATCTCAGAAAACAAACGTAATTCACAAAGTTTTTGGTTGGTGTAATGAAATATTAATAATTATTATAACTTTACTGTTGCATCAGTACAAAACTCATACTTTTTTCTCCAACAAAGAAACTTTATACTGTATATTTGGTTCATGTTAATAAACTTAATAAAAAATATAATTTATTGGAGGAAATGAAAACATTTTAAAAGCAATAAAATGTTATTTGTATGCAATATATTATCACAATGCTGATAGTGAAAAATCATGACAAGGTCACTGCTTTATAATAAAATGTAAATCATATTTAATGCATTCAAAAACATGCTATTATATACAAAGCAGTAAGTAAATATTCAAATTTACCTCTATAACTGACAATATTAAAAAGGAAAATATTTTATTAACATAAAGTTGTGCTGCTGAATATAATTTACCACCTAAAACGAATCGCGAACCTCACACGATACAATTTTTGTAATTATTGCATATACAACTTCTCGTTACAAGAAAACTTTAACTCTACTTGTTTTTATAGAGACAAAATTAAAATTTTCTTTTATAATATAATATAATGAAATATCATATATAATAATTGTAATAAACAGAAAAATTGTATCGTGTAATATCGTCTTTACTTTTGAAATTCACGCTTTCTTCCCTGCTGAAATAAAACAGCAACAAAACATCAATATTTTTTATATAATGAAAGTTTTGCGTGTTGCCTATTTTTGCTTCTGTTTTGCATAATAAAGATAATCATACAATCAAAATATGTATAGAGCCAAGCTATAACAAACAGTCATGATATCTAGCATGTTTATAACATCAAAAATTTTAATGTCACAGTCAGAATCGAAATTACTTACCATGCATGAATATATATATTACATAGTATGATTATTTTATCATAAATATATATGCATAATTCAAAAAAGTGATAAAAACAGTTGAATTAAAGAATTAATGAACATTTTATAAAAGTATAAAAGTAAGTGGCTATTGGAAGATTATTCGCATTATTCCAAAAATTTACTGTACTGAAATTAAATCCTAAGCCATCGTTTTCATACAAGAATATATTGCTTAAAATATTCATTACATTGCAATGATTAATCTCCAAGTATTTTTTCAGTTTTTTCTTTTATTGTTTTTTTAATGAAAATTAAACAAAATTGAAAATTGCAAAAGATAAAAGAGGAGGGTATAGGTGAAAAAGACAGACAAAAACATGTATAATAAAGAAAAAGTTTTATGGTTCTTAATTGAATATACTACTTTATTTTTTGATCCAATTTGCTCCATTTGTAATTTACTGTATTATATGTTATATATATGTTTAAAATTAAAACTAACAAGTAAGTTATTATATAAACTTATCAGTGCTGTACAATGCATGCATGTTCTATAAATGTTAATTATTATTTTCTTGCAATATTTGATGACCTTATAGTTTATCCTTGCATAATTTTAATAACAAAAAATGCTTTATATATAATAATACGGTATAATGCACAACAAATGGTATTGATTGTAATAGAAAATATCGTTACGAAGATGAAACTGCAGTTGCATTGCGTGTTGCAAGGTTAAACCAGAAGTGTTAGAGTGCTGCAGTTACATGCAATACACACCGAGATGTCCGATATTGCAGTTCATGAGTGTGTCGATTCAAGGACATGGTGACAAGTTGTGTCGATTTAAGTCATTGTTAATGTTTTCTTCTTGTAGGTGTTGTTAGTTCTTGTGGGAGTAGCAAAAGTTGCATACCCACAAGGCGTAAACATTAACAGTATGGCGTGGAGGTAAACATAAATGTGTTATAATTATTGGTGTTTTCCGAAATATGAGATTCTTTGAGACTAGAAATTAAGGGCATTATTGTGTGTCAATTGCCCATTAACTGAATCATCCAATCAATCTTATAGCAGCATTGTTTATAATTAATAACTATTATAATAACAAGAAAAATTATTTGAGATATTGTATCAGCAAGAAGCTAAAGAACAAAATAATAAATATTTACATGGTTATAGCTTAATATTTTCTAAAAAAAAAACTGAAATAATTATATTGAATTGCTCCGTAATCATATATAATATGCATGATGAGCACACTAACTTGTAAGACATTACAATAATTTTCAATACATATATTTACATTTTTTTTTACATTATACTTTAGATCGAACTAATATATTTGAATTTGTTTTTATTTTTTCCTCTTACGTACATTGTAACATTGAACGATAAATTTTGTATATTAGTATTTTTTTTTAAAAAAATCAATAGTCCATATAATATCAATATGGCGTGTGAGAGCCTCACATTTTTTTATTATTTCTTTTTTATAATATCATTTTTGTCACTACTCTTAAATAATCAAGGGTTAAATATGAGCAACCTCACAACTTGATATGCAAATTGATGCAGTAAAACATTGCTCGCCTATCTCTCTATTGATATTCAAAGTCACAGCACATCAATAGCGAGCGTGTTTTGCCACATCGCAAGTGATAACAAAAGCACCTTCAAACGTGGTGGTGGAAAATGTACTTGACAGTCAATAAATAAGCAGCAAGTGCAGTACAGAGAAATTATTTATTTATGAATTTTAAATATTCCTCAAATTTTATACAAAGAAGATATTTTGTAATATTTTAACAAAATCAAGATCGTCTTACAAAAATATTAAAAATTTGGACTTCAATTGTTGTTACTTTTTACTGTAGAGGGTCTAATCAATAATTTAGCCTTGATTGTGGAGAGATATTATTATGTCCTTGGTATAAAATTGTGTCAAATTAAGTATAATTAAGTCAAAATTATCTTTAAAATAATTATCATGCAAAGGTACAAGGGAAAATTTTAATTTTATGAAAGCAATGCGGATTTCTATTAAGTAATAAAATAAATTTCATATACACTCTCTGTCTTGAATTTTAATTAATAAAACCACAGCTCATATAATAATATAAAGATTATAATCTAGCAGAATTGGTGCAATTTAAATATCAACATTCAAGATTTCTTGACACCAATTTTACCTGTTTGCTTTTAATTAAAAATTATATAAAAAACCCTTGCATTTTTTCATAAAATCACATTTTCTTTAATTACCTTTAATATTTTGAATACTATTTGAAGCTTCCAATTAAAAATTTGATGCCACTTATTATCATTATCAGAAGTTTTATCAACTGCAGGTTCGCGTGCCTGACCTTACAGACTCGATCAATCCGGTCTTTCACGGCACCTTTGTGTTTTGCCTGTTGCCAGCGCATATAAAGTTTTACTCACGGCTTAGTCAACAACACCATGTATAGTTTTTTCTCTACCTATATCTGATCACAAAGTCAAGCTTATTTCTGATAACATATTGAGCGAGGCAAGCACGCTATACTTAAAAATCATGACGGAGTGTGCTTAAAATAAAAAGTGCACAAAACTTAACGTAATTTATGAAAATAGTTTTAAGTAGTAATATTTGTGATTATATTCGCAATTCTTTTGATAATATAATTGTTGTAAGCACTATTTTGTATTTAATAATGTAAATTACTTCATGCATACTCATACGAACATATATTATGATGTTATGTTCAGAGTAAGTAAAAAAATTTGTACAATTAAGATAAATTTATAATTTTCTTGACTTAACATTGTCAACTGCAATAAAATTAAATAGGTCTGATTTTGTATTTACGAATATTGTTTGCGTTACGATCGAAAGGAATATTAACGTAGACTTGTACGATCATGATTCAAACTTGATAAACTTGCTACTTTCTAGGATGATCGTATTTAGCAAAATATTGAAGAAAAACCACGTTGTCACGACAGGAAGTTGATATCTTGATTTCGTAAATTGAATGGCGTGACGTCATATTGACATGCTGGTTGTTTTTTTATCGAACTATTTTCACTTACAAATCATCCATTTGTTACAGGTAATGTTAGTTGTAATTAACCTCCACTTGCTCTGTGAGTTTTTGCTTGTTTTAATAGTGTGCCTCAAATTCTATAAATACACTGCGGGTATAATAGTCTATTTTTATCTATATCTGCATTCAAATACAAATTTTTATTTATTTAATCCATAAATGAAAAGAAACAATTTTTTCTTATCTTATAATGCAAGACACACAAACTATTAAAATAAAAGTATTCTCAGCAATATTGTGATACTACTTGATATATTAAAAAAACTTTCTTCTTATACATATGTTATTAACTTTTTCAATTTTAATTTCAAATTAATTCAGTTTGCAATTTAAATAAATATCTAGAAGCATTTCTTGTTATTTTTTAATAACATGCAAGAGCTATAAAAAAATTGAAGAATTTTTCCTTTCAATAGAAAAACGTAACATTTAAATTATAATTTATCAAAAACAGTTTTGAGGGAAACCATAATTAGATACTCATTATAGTCATATCATTTCCCGACATGAAAAACAAAAGCTAATCACCACGAAAAAGAATATTTAAAGATATTGTCACCCTCCACAAAGGATATTCTTTTTATCTCAACCTTGGCTGAATTCTGACACACGATCTCTAAAATATGATCATAATGCGTTACCACTGCGTCAGTTATAAAATGTCAGAATATTATAAAAGTTAAATGCAACATGACAAATGATAAAACGTAAGACAAAACCCATCAAGTATTAAAATTATCTAAAAATATTTAGAGCAAGGTCGTAAGGGGTTTACAATCCTTAAAAAAAAAATAATCCTTAAATGTGACATTTTAGTAATATTTAAATTTTTTGGGGTCTTCTGAATTTAATTATTTTACATTTAATGTGTCTTCCTACTGCTTCTTCATTTTATGTCATTTTTTTTTTATATTTCTGAAGCAGATTATAGCTAGCTGCGGAGAAAAATAAAGAGGGGGGTTCTGATTATAGTTCATCACGTGATATTCTTGCATATCCGAGTAGCTTCTTCCTTCGTGGTATCGACCATCCAAAACACTATGAAGTCCAATGGGTCCCGTGATTTGGTCGTAGCATTTCGTGAGCTGCGTTGATTTAAGATATAGCGTTTGCAATTAGTTTAATAATACTTCCTGCTTCCAGATTTTTAAAATATTTATGATGTTATTTACCTTTTTTGAAAGGTTAAAACTCCAAAAAAGATCAAACTCCTGTAAAGTAGGCAATACTTTAAGCTTTACTGAATATTGTAGTTGCCTATACATCACGGCGATTTGAAATATTTATAATGGTCTTCCAAGATTTGAAATGCAGTACACATGTCATTATTTAAATTGCTGTCTGAAATAATTGAGAAATAGGTTACTAAAATAAAAGCAAATGTTTTCAAAATGTCATCATAGTTGAAAACTATCAATAAATTATTAGAATTGTGTGGCCATAAAGTTTATACCATTATATAAGTATATGCAATTTTAAAATTATAAGTACACAGTTTAATGATGACCGCTTCTATGAATCGAGTTTATAAATATACACGTATGCAATCAATGTTATATTCAAAATTGTAAATTTAATGAGAGAATTAAGTATTAGATTTATATCTTGATTTTTGTACGATTCATGTGCATGGCTTTCAAAAATTAATCACAGAATTTTGTTGATTTGTTACATTTATTTATATGTCAAACAAAGCAAACGTAATATTTATTGACGAGTAATTTAGTTGACACCCCTCACTTTGTTAGCTTCCGAATGACCTCTATGATGTTAAATAATGATACAATTTGAAATTACCGCAACATTGTTGGTTATTGTTTGTGGCTGCGTGGAAGATTCCTAAAGCCAATCAAAAATTGAAACAATCAATTGATTATTGTTTTCTCATGCCTGTCAATTTGTAAGGGCCGCAAACCTTAACTATATGTATTGATTATAATGCTTGTTCTTCGTTTTTATAGTTGTTGAGATAGGGTGCTTACAAACAAAAGTAAACAACATAATATTGTAGAGCTTATATAATGTACAATATGCGTTGTTTTTTAACACTTAATAATTTAATAAATTTATTTATAATACAAATTGTAGTCGAAAAGTTTTACTTCCAATAAATATATTGATTATATTATTATATAATTTCATATCATTATTTATTTAATATTAGTCACAGTTCACATTGATACAAACAAAGCTATAGAAATTATTGTAGTAGATTTTATATTGTGTGAATTAAACTCGGTTATTGAGTTATGTAAAAAATAATACTCACTATATCTAGAAAATTTAATTTTAAATTTCAACCCAAATCAATCAATTTCAAGGAAAATTTATAGCTTTCCCAATTAATGAATCATCGATATAATATAAGTCATGGTTTCCTTTGAAATTTGTCATCTAAAATTCTTTTAAATGCCAAAATACAATGCTAACTTATCTGAAAATGGCCAGTGGAACATTTCATTATGAAAAGTCTCTTAACTTTCTGAACAGTAGTTAAAATTAATACATAAAAGCCATTTTTATCAAGAACTTAGTTAGAATAGACAATAATGGTTGCATTTTTTTATTTCATAATTAGAAAATATACATTAAATTAAGCTTTTCTGAATTTTTTCAGATTTTTTGGAGTGCGGGAACTAATTTTAAAAAAATATTTAAAATGTCTGAATTTGGGTGGTACACCTGATGGGACAACCGTGACGTCATCGACAGCCAATCACAGCAGCCGTGACATCATCAACAGCCAATCACAGCACGACAAATGACGTCACGGTTGTCCCATCAGGTGTACCACCCAAATTCAGACATTTTAAATATTTTTTTAAAATTAGTTCCCGCACTCCAAAAAATCCGATAAAATTCAGAAAAGCATAATTTTAGGTATGTTTTCTAAATATGAAATAAAAAAATGCAACCATTTTTGTCTATTATATACATTACACATTTTTAGACGTTTTTTGATAAATTATGTATCATCGATCGATCAAATAACATTACTTACCTACCTTAATGCTTGTAACAACACTTTACTGTAATTGCAAAGCACACATGAATAATAAAAATACATAAACTTTAAAAGCTGATTCTATTGGAAATCCATTTTATTGATTTTTAAAATACAATATCTCTCTCTCTCTCTCTCTCTCTCTCTCTCTCTCTCTCTCTCTCTCTCTCTCTCTCTCTCTCTCTCTCTCTCTCTCTCTCTCACACACACATTTTGGTACACGCGCACCACCGCAATGATGACAATGAAATTTTAATTTGTATACATGCGTAGAAACAGCACGCTGTAAGATTCCCAGACACCTACGGTCATGCTGAATTAAATTCAGTACCTGTTCTTCATTGTACTCAAGGTCAAATATTAGGCCAAGGTCATGTGACCTGATCAGCTGATTGTATCAACACGACGGCGGCAATTTTATACATACTTTGTCATTACCAATAGCCTGATAATAAACTGCTATACAGGTACTCAATATACAGAAAGAAATACCCCCCTCTTATGACTTATAGAATTTTATATCACGAATTTACATAATAGATGACCCAGACCTCTTTTTTTTCTACACCTTTTTTATGTGTGGTTATTATCGTACAAAGATGACGGTAATTTATTACGTTGATAAAAGTGATATGAATATAAAGTTTTATAATTATGTGTTTTTTTAAATTTTATTATACATAATATATATATTTAAAATGTAAATGGATAAGAATTATTATATTAGTAGAATTACATGGGGGTAATAATTGTCACACCCAAAATGTTATCATATTTTTTAAATGATAATTGCAGTTATATTATAGTACGCACTATGCAGTATGCATGTTTTATAATTATTATATGGTTTATTATAATTAACTCAGGTGACTTATTTTGATTAAATCAGATGAAAATAATTGCTAAAATTTGCTCAATCCAATCATTAATTTATTCTGGAGATGCAGCTACTATTGACTTTTTTAATTGCCTTCATGGAAATATTCTCCATCTTAATTAAATAATCCAGGTTTATTTTTAATTATACGCAATCGAAAAAAATACAAAAAATGGTATAATTTGATTCAAGGAATATTTAAATAAAAAGAGAAAATTTAAATTTTGAAATGATAATATCATGAATAACAGGTTGAAAATGCAAATAAAAATTATTTGCTTAAAAAAATGATATTTTTTAGTATTTTTATAATAAAATAATGAAGTAAACTATCAAGGTTCAATAGCTGTGTTTATTATTTTAGAAAAATGTAAATATATTTTCCGCCGTTTTGATATCACGTAATTGTCACATAAACATATTGTGAATTATTAAATAATATATATACAGTTTACAAAATGTTGTTTGTTTGAATGTTTAAAATACTATATATACACGACATTATAATATAGTAAATGTATAATTTTTTAAAACTGCTATCGTGCTAACGGAACACTTTTATTTTAATCATTTAATTTGAATATACCACTTTTTAAAAGTATTCTTAATTTGCAATTCTTGGAAAAGTTTAAATTCACGAACGCAAGTCACGAAACTCCATCAGGTACGTTCAATATTCTCTCCAAGTGTTGAATTAATGATTTTAAAGATGGCCTACCGCAGTAAGAATGCCACACAATAGTTTAAAGATAAATTGTTTTAGTTGATAATCCAGCAGCTAGGCTTTAAAATATGGCATACATAAGGGTGTGATTGCGTATCGTTCACGTACTACAGTTCTATTTTTATCTCTGAGGATTTATGACATCTTGTTAATTTAAAAAAGAGGTTCTACTATAACCAAATTGTTTCAGCATTATAACATTTATAACATTACGAAGCACCACTGCAGTACGAAGTTCGTATCCTTACGAAATATATTTGTCTAAGAAAAGAAACAAATGATGATTATTCTCTATAAGTATCCATGCAATATGATAAACGAATTTATTTGCAATGGACAATTATTTTCATACAACAATTTTGTTGCATATTTGAATAAAGCACCGCAAATTATGTATTTTCAATTTTTCAGATTTTTTTTTAACCTTTACGAGGTGAAATTAAAAGACGCTGTGACGTCATAGTCATGGCAACTTCTCTACCTACGCTTGTGTGTTAAATATTTGCATGACTATGACGTTTTGCAGCAAGGTTTTAAGGGACTCAGAAGTTTTTTTTTTTTTTTTAAATATTGACAATATTGACTCGAGGTCCTCTATTCAAATATGAAATAAAAAATTCAAGAGGGAATAAAATTGTCCATTGATATTATAGCTATTGGAATTCAATATGTACTAAAAGTTTGTACTGTAATGAAAATACTTAAATATTTTAAGAAATTTAAAAATAGGAGCCATGAAAATAAAATTAAATTTCATATTTTGGAGTTATAACGTTTTTCTTTGATCATATTGCATCTACTAATTCAAAAGGAAAATACTGTTATATCTAAATCTTAAGGTCAAATGTCAAGGTCACGTGTTGTTTCAGACGGTGGTGGTGCACGAGAAGGACAGTGCACGTGTCAACCTACGTCAGAAGAAGGCTGCAGAGCGACAGTATGAGTTCGACCTCGTGCTACCTGAGGATGCAACTCAGGTAAGTTCTCATCACAGTTTTTAACTGTAAACAATTTCAGTCTATTATTTGGTAGCAGAAGTTTTCGGTAATGGTGCTCACTTGGTGCTCATCATTTGATTTGTTGTTGCAGGAGGATGTGTACGAGGGTACCACACGGGCGTTGGTGCAACGTGTGGTTCGCGGGGGCAACGCCACGGTGCTTGCCTACGGCGCCACGGGCTCGGGCAAAACGTACACCATGGTGGGCACTGCCCAGGAGCCGGGGGTCATGGTGCGTGTACTTGATGACCTTTTTCGTGAGGCAACGACACTACAAGACCCCGGGGTAAGAATCGTACGTGAATAAAGTGCTCAAAATTCAGAATGTAAAATGAACTGGTAAAATATTGATCACATGTAATAATTCTATAAATAAATACGTAATAAATGATTGTGTAATGATAATGATGTAATGACGTGTTTGTAAGTGTGAGTTGATGTTTAAATTATAAATTACAAATACATAATTTATCTTAATATTGATGTATTGCGTACTTCATTTGTCTTTTTTATTTTCTGTTAGTATGATTTTGAAATAAAATTATGTAATTTATGGATTTGAATGTAAATTGGGGCTACTCCACAAAATTTATTTCTACATTTTCAAAAGAGAATAACAATTTCTAATACTTTTATTGGATAATAATAGACGGACTCCGGAGCTGGCGACTCTGGTGCCGCAGACTCTGACTCGAGCGGTGTCCAGGCAGAGCCCCCCAGCACGGCGGCCCCCCCGCCCCGCCTCAAGCGCCAGGTGGCAATGTCATACCTGGAGGTTTACAACGAGAAGATCCGCGACCTGCTGAGTCCCGGAACTGCGCAGTTGGACCTTCGTGAGGACTCTCAGGGCGGCGTGCGTGTGGCGGGGCTCTCAGAGGTGTTCGCCACGTCCACCGAGGAGGTGAGACCGAGGGAGGGGGGGGGGAGTTAAATATTGTATGAATTGAAATATTAACCTTGCGTATTATAAAGCAGGACAATCCTACTTTATAATTATTTGGGGGGGAGGGGGGGACATAGGATAAGAAAATGTAAATATTCATTTCGGAATTAAAGTTTAATCAATTAATATTTACCCACACAGCCACATAATGCAGGATAAATGAGCTTCAAACTTCTTATGTTATGCATCTATTTTATAATATTAGTTTACTTTAATACCCAGAACTTGTATTTTCATATTACATGTATGTGTAATCCAGTGTACGATTTCCCCCATCGTAGTAAGAAAAAATATAATACACAGTAACAACATACAATGACGTCACTCTCGGTGCACGCAGGTGCTACGACTCCTCCAGCGCGGTAACCGGGCCCGCTCCGTGGAGCCGACTGCCGCGAACAAAACCTCCTCCCGCAGTCACGCCATGTTGCAGGTGTCCGTGGTGGCACGCGGCCAGCCGGAGGGCCGTCTGCTCATGGTGGACCTGGCGGGCTCCGAGCGGGCGTCCAACACCAAGGTAGGGGACGTGGTAAGCACGGAGTGTCCGCATGTCTTCAATATTTTAGATTTACGAAAATACCAATAAATGTTTAAAATTACCTAATGGAGTATTGTCCTCATTTTTTTTTTTATTGCAGAAATGGATAGAGGGTGCAAAGTTATGCTACCCTGATTTTTTTTCAGATTTTTTTGAGACCTGGAACTATTTTTAAAAAATTATTGAAAGTCCTTTTTGTGACGTCACGCGGTGGCAAGTCCTATCTTTTTCTTAAGGAGCGGCGTCTCGTGACGTCATGAAAAGGACTTTCAATAATTTTTTTTAAAAATAGTTCCCGGGCTCTAAAAAATCTGAAAAAAATCAGGGTAGCATAACTTTGCACCCTCTATCCATTTCTGCAATAAAAAAAAATTGAGGACAATACTCTATTGTTATATTAAATGTTATTATGTTATAAAAAATTATGAATTTTGAATTATTGTATATGTTGTATTATTTTGTAATAACGCAATAATAATAATCAATCCTATTGTTCTGATTTTTGTGTATATAGTTCACAAAATATAAGTTAAATTACTTCACTTTTTCATAACTGTTTTTAATTTGCCATTTAAGTATATAGTTATACAGCATCATAAAATTTATATTTGCATGCATGCAAAACACCCAAATAAAATTTTGCTTTATCTATCATGGGATCGATTCAGCATTATAAGACAAAGAGCAATTTCAGAAGCGTTTTTTAAACATGAATTTTCATAAGATAAGAAATACAACGTGTATTTTTATTTCCTTATTATTGTATTTACAGGGATTTACTGCACAACCTTCGGGAAGTGAAATGTTCTTATAGGACCGTTTGTGAATCTCCTAGCTGCATGCCTCTAACTTTTTTTATTTATTTATTGAAAGAAACGTAATAAAATACATAAATAAGATTATAAATTAACGATTGCTGAATTGCTCCTCATATTTTTAAAATCCCAACATGAAATTTAACTATGCAACACCTGTTTCCGTTTCAGAACCGCGGCAAACGTCTGCAAGAAGGCGCTCATATCAACCTTTCCCTACTGGCTCTGGGAAACTGCATCACGGCTCTCGCACGCGGGGGGGACGTTCGTCACATCAACTTCCGGGACTCGAAACTGACACGACTGCTGAAGGGTGCGTTGACTGCGGGCGGTGGACGGCGCTTCAGTTGCGTCATGATTGCCCACGTGGCACCGGGGATGCTGCAGCGAGAGGAGTCCCGGACCACGCTGTTGTACGCCGAGCGAGCCGCCCGCATCTCTCTCGCGTTCTCACAAACTAACCGGCCGGCCGGCTTCGCGGCAGCTCAAGCCACGATTCGAGCCGAGAAGAAGCGACTGCGCTCGGAAATCGAGAAGTTGAGAGCTCGTCTGGGGGAGGACGAGGAGGAGATCAACAGAGCTCCAGAGGAGAAGGGTACCAAGACGGAGGAACCGGTGGAGACCCACGGAGAACTGGCTGATATGAAGGAGCAGATCGTGGCCGCGTTCAGAGACCAAATGAGGGCAAGGTGGGTTCAATGCAGGTTCTAACAAGTTATATTCAAAAGAAATTTTAAATATTATTGTAATTTTTGAATGTTCAGGTTTTCAATGAAGCGGATAGTTATTCATTATTGTAGAGTGTACAGATTTATGACTTATTATAAAATACCTTTACATTATAAACTTTATATTCATAATAAGGCATGGGAAATATACAGCTTAATAATTTACCATCATTAGGCATGGGATAGAACTTTGCCTAAACTTTTTGCCTTCAAAAATTTAAAATCAGACTCATTATAGACTATATTCCCATTATAGACTCAAATAGACTCAGATGTATAATGTTCATTGTTAATAATTATGGATACTTTCAATTCTTTCAAAAAAAAAGTAATAATAATAATACACTTATATAACTTAAAATATCCAAACTTGCCAGTCGAGTGCATATTATTATTATTATACCGTTACAACAAACTACAAACTCTTACCAATGTGCACTTGAACAATAAATATGATTGTGTCCATGTAACTTGATGCAATATTACAACAGAGTAATTTTAGATTCAAATTCAATATATTATAATAAGCTTTATTCAGAAAACGCCAATACGCCATCTTGCCCCTGCTGCGTATGCAACCTGTTTTATTTTAACGCTGAATAAGTTGCCTAACCTCACGGCGATGAGACGACCAACTCCCGTGTCAGGCAACTAAAACCTGTTTTGACAGGCGGCGTTTGCTGGAGGTGGACAGTCAGCTGCTGGGTCTGGGCATGCAGCTGGAACGTCACAATCTGACTCTGCGTCGCTGGGAGGCCAAGCACGGCCAGCTGTACCGCGCAGCCAGGATGGGCAGCACCACCAGGCAGGCGCGCGGCTCCAGGGGCAGGCCGTGGCTCACCGACCCCGAGGACAGCGGTTAGTCGAGCTCTGTGATTGGTTTAGCAGCCAAGCAGTTTATGGGGGGAAATTCTATTTGTTGTATACAATTGAGAATTACTTATCAACATAATATTTTATTAATTAAATTCCCTTAAATAAATTATCGTCATTGTATTAGTGTTCAATGTTAGTTAATGGTATTTTTGCAATATTTTAAGGTGAAATAAAACTTATTTTATTTATGTTATGTTTAGTTATGTTATATATGAAAGTCATTCAATATACAAGTTAAATATAACTCTATAGTAATCGTTATCAATATCCATAGAAGTTAAGGGCATTGGGTGTAACACCGGTAGTTGGCAACACTGACGTATCTTCACCATGTTAATTTTTGATCATTGCTCCTCGGAGTAATTTTTATGCTAGAGCTAAGCTGATTGCTGCAGTATCAAGATAATTAGTAGCCCAAGTGCACAATTTGGCTAAATAAAGCCTGATTTAAAGAAAAGTACTTTTTTTATATTTTAGAAAAATGCATGTAATTTAAAAAATTACTAAAAAATACTTTTCTTTAAATCAGGCTTTATTTAGCCAAATTGTGCACTTGGGCTACTAATTATCTTGATACTACAGCAATCAGCTTAGCTCTAGCATAAAAATTACTCCGAGGAGCAATGATCAAAAATTAACATGGTGAAGATACGTCAGTGTTGCCAACTACCGGTGCTACACCCAATGCCCTTAATAAAATGAAAACCCTAAACACATGGATAATGTGCGATAAATAATCACACTGTATACTCTAAAATCATTATATCCTGAAAGCCTAACTCAGAGTCTTCTACCTTTCCTCGTGCAGACGTGTCGACGTCCCAGGTCTTGGAGGAGGAGGCCCAGCAGGCGTGGCGAGACGTGGCGAGGATCGGTCGTGAGCAGGAACGTCTACAGGCCGTGAGAGCCGCCACTCAGGCCGAGCTCGAGTCCAGCAGGCAGCGCGCGCAGGCCCTCGAGCAGGTACAAATTACATGTAATGTTCTCGATTATTGGTTGACAGTTTCTAACGAAGGATGTAACTGGCCCAAGAAGAGCCGAATACTTCCGAGCATCTCCGACCATAACCTAAATGAATATGACGGTTAGTGTAGGTTGTAGGTTAGAAGGAGTTTCGTTGTCATGAAAAATGTCACATTCAAAATTATTGATATGGGGGGAATATATACAGCTCACGTTTTCCATGTAATCAGTGCTGAAAGCAACGTGCTTGTTTATATGAGCGTTGTCTGGGATTATAATTTCAAATTTCTATATTTTTACAATATGTATACAATTATTGGTATAACATTGCAACTGTCTCAAGAATTCTATTAGCCATGATGAAATATGTGAAATACGTCATACACTTTGAAATAAAAAACACAAATTAAAGTTGATTCGATTTGTAGGAAATTGAAGTTTAGACGAGAAACAATGCCTTTTATTGTTAATATTTTGGACATGAAGACTAGATTTGCAATCAGTGTCTCGATCAGTGCTAACAATACCTCGTTGTCCGCAGGAGCTGTCCAGCCGCGTGGGCTCCGAGTGGGGTGAACGAGAGGTCTTGGCGCTCGTGTGTCGCGTGCACGAGCTGGAGCTGGAGCGACTGGAGGCTCACGGCACGGCGCTGGCACGCGAGCACGAGCTGCGCAGGAGGCACAGCGCACTGCGGCGACACGAGCGCCAGAGACAGCTGTGTGACCAGATCATCACCAGGCAGCGACAACTCATCGAGGGTGAGTGAACCCAGAACAAATTAATTAAATAGAAATTTCACTTTGTGAATACCTGCATGCTCTTATTTGTATCAAATTTATAATATTATAGGTTACATATTATAAGACTATGTTTTTAATTATCGACAGTTGGTGGAATTAAGATTGGGAATTAAAACTGATAAAATTATATGATACAATAAAGCTTTGAACAAATATTAAATATTAAAAAAAAATGACGATTAGTTGAATATTTATGATAATAAATAAACAATTAATATTGTTATTGAATAAAAGAAAATTGTAAACATACCTCAATAACCTGAAAATAAAAGTTTGGTACATGACTTCAATAATGTAGCTGAAATGAGGTTAAGCATATAATATTTATATAGAACTTTATTATATACGTATAAAAACTCACATGGCATTCTTAAGTAACAATTATTAGACACTATTAATAATTAACCTGTATAATTATAATAGTCTTGCCAAAAACATTGAACAGGTTGCAGCATATAGATAGATTAATTGAACAAAAAGCGAAAATAAATGGTGATTGTAATTATACTTATAATTGTACTATTTGTTGACAGAGCGGTCGGTGTCGCTGCCGGCTGAACTGGAGGTGCTGTACACCGAATACCTGCGCGAGGTGCACGCGTCCAGCTTTTCTGCGCAGGAGGCCGAGACGGTCCTGGAGCAGGGGGGCGGGGCGGGGGACTCCGGGGGCAGTGAGGACTCCGCTAGACTCAACTTTGAGCGAGTCAGTCTGCCTCCCTTGGCAGCCACACCCACCGGGTACGTATTGAATGACGGGATTGCTTTAATACAGGCAGAGAATATAAATACTATGTAAGTATTTATGTCCGTTCTCTGATACAATTTAAAAAAAAAATACTTGCGAAGACATCGTGGAGTACCCTCAGACAGCTATTTTTTCCGACTTGGAGGCAGCACCCAGCGAAGGGTTGGTGGCCACACTCGCTATTTTATTTTTATTTTTTTTTTAAGAATAAGCCGGAATTGCGAAATTGCTCTTTTTTTTTATTAGCCAAATATGTCTACCAATGGACTTCACTGCAAGTGCTAATAATTCGCGCAGTGTGCTGAAAATCGCTCATGTATTTTTTTATGCCATGTACACCTATATGCCAGCTCAAGGTCAAAAGAATGACACTAACTCAAGGTCAAAAGAATGACACCATATAATAAAGAATACATTAAAAGTCTAAACTACCACCAACTCATTATTTGGTCCCCGCAGGTTCCTGACGCCCTCCACGCCGGCCGCTCACTCGGAAGTGTCCACACACCGACGACTGCACCACGAGACCGACGTTCTGCAACTCAGCACGCCCAACAGGTGAGAAGGAATGATGTTGAAAAACTCGCTCGCTTATTTTAGACTGAACATACAAGGAACATACGACACTTCTCGATAGCTGTGGTGACAGTCACATGAAAATATAGCTGCTGTTCTTTAATTTACTCTGGACTGTGAACTTGTTAAATTTTTATATTTAATTCCACCAAAGAAGAAATTTGAAATTTTACTTTTATGATTCCACGTACCATAAATTTATTTAATTTTTACATGTAAAACGATTTATTGGTATATTTAATGGCTCGTTTAAGCTGTTGCGGGATACATAGCGTAGATTTCTCAAGAAGACCAGGTTTTATGTCAAGGTTATTGACCTTTTCTTTGGGGTTACAGCTCTGGAGACTCAGGACGCGAGTCGCCTCTCCCACCAATACAAGAGCTCAGCTTCAGGTAAGGCACCTAAATAATTATTGTAAAAAAATGAAATCGTCAAATCTTTTAGTGAGTAGCGAGCGCACAAAAATGGTCCAGAATTAAATTATTGTTATATAAGAAATTAATTAAATTTATTACAAAATTTATCAAGTTAATGTTACTCTTCATAGAATTACGATTAAATAGCATTCTTTTGTACCGTATATTTCTCAGTAAAATTTAATATTTATTCATGCAACAACGTGTCTCATTTCTGATTAAATATAATTCAAAAATTATAATTTATAATATTACACTGTATTCAAGTATGACTACATTGACCGAAATGTTTAACTTAGTTTTCGTCGGAATCGTTCGGGAGTACTTCGATTCGTGTCGACCAATGATATCCTTCGTGACAAACCAGCTACCAATGACTAAGTTCGTTACAAATACGATGTGTAATCCTCGGACTAGAGACGTCCCCAAATGTTACTGTGCACTTGTATTGCAGCATCAGCCAGGCGATGCAACTGCTGGGCCCACCGTCCTCGGGGGAGAGTTCCTCACCTGTGCTGCCCCCCATCCGCCCCCAGCGATCCTCGGCGCGCTCGCACACCAGTTTTGGACACCCCCCCATCCCGCAGTCACGTCTACCCAGGCCGCTGCCGCGCAAGAGCAGGTGAGTCACAGGTGTTTTTTTGATGATTTTTGAATGAGAGCTTTTGGTGACATCAATTAAATATATAAATAAGCAAGTAACAAGTCGAAAAATTGAAAGAATTCTCCTATACTGTATATACAGAGAAATTAACCTAATATAATTTCTGAATAACTGTTATGCTACTATATAATATATTGATCATTATTGACATCCTCACGAATAGAAATGATAGAGAGATCATTGTTAATATAGCTAATGTTTTCTTGAATATAACTATAAAATACAACTTCTTTTAAGTTGTTTTTTTTTTTTTTTTTTTTTTTTTTTTTTTTTTTTTTTTATAAATTTATAAGATTCAAATTATTGTCCGGCAAAGATTAATTTAATAATCTTATGTTACCGGTGCAAATTACAAGTAATAAAACTTAATGAAAAACTTAATAATTGAACAAAAACCATCAGACGCTTACTTATTATTTTTATCTCAATAAAATAAGAATCACATAGACGTACGGTATGAAAGATTTAAATAATTAATGAGGATTTTCAAGTTTATTCTTTTTTTTTATGAACTGCTTTTTTTAAGGTAGAGATAACGTCGAACAGATGTTTGACGTAATCCCCTTTGATTAACATGTAAACCTTAGCAAATTGACAAAAATTCTGAAATTTTTTTGAGAGGCAGATATTAGTGCCTAAAAGCCATAGCAAAAGTTTAAAAAACATTTAACGAGACGATTTTTTTTAAATTAATTTTTTAGTTTGGCTCTCCATGGGAAAGTCCTATGCTGAAAATTAAAAAAATTAATTAAAAAAATCGGCTCGTTAAATCGTTTTAAAATTTTTTCTATGGCTTTTAGGCACTAATATCTGCCTCTCAAAAAAATTTCAGAATTTTTGTCAATTTGCTAAGGTTTACATGTTAATCAAAGGGCATTACGTCGATCAGCTGTTCGGCGTTATCTCTACCTTAAGTGATTTTTGTGTATATTGACACTTTTGAATGTAAATTAAAATTTCAAAGTACGTCTGTTGATTTGTTTTCAAATTTTACATTAAAAAATTAAGTATTAATTACATTAGTGTTTCTTCTTTTATTGTATAATAGACAATAATGGTTGCATTTTTTTATTTCATAGTTAGAAAATATACATAAAATTGTGCTTTTCTAAATTTTTTTCAGATTTTTTGGAGTGCGGGAACTAATTTTTAAAAAATATTTAAAATATCTGAATTAGGGTGGTACATCTGATGAAACAACCGTGACGTCATCAATAGCCAATCACAGCAACCGTGATGTCATCAATAGCCAATCACAGCACGACAAATGACGTCATGGTTGTCCCATCAGGTGCACCACCCTAATTCAGAGATTTTAAATATTTTTTTTTAAAAATTAGTTCCCGCACTCCAAAAAATCTAAAAAAATTCAGAAAAGCATAATTTTAGGTATATTTTCTAATTGTGAAATAAAAAAATGCAACCATTATTGTCTATTTTGTGCTGCTAATTCTTCAATTAATTAAAAATTGCAGGAACCGAGGAATTCGTCGTTCCGCTAGTGATGAAGATATTCGAGAGTAAAAGATCACGAAAATAACTACGTAAAAATATTATTTAATGCTTTTAGTATCTGCATTTATGTAAATTAATGTACTTTAAATTATTGTGTAAATAATAGCAATAAATTCAATACTATTAATGTGTAATGTAATAAAATCGTTATAAATATGATATAATTATTATACTTTATGTAATTAATCCTCTATTAATTAGTATAATCTAATTAATATTTAAAAATGTCAATGCTATTAATTATGTAGACATATAGATTTGATAATCCAGTGAATATTAAAAAAATGCAAATTGTGATATGCAATGTTAATAAAATTAGGTGCACTCCACAGTAAACATGGTGAATTAATATTCACAATAAATCGTATTTTAAGACTATTTTAACTACAATACGCTTCCATGCAATGTCTCATTTGTTTCTTACAATACGTGTATCATAGAAGAAGTTGCATGGTTATCTGCAGTTATTCTATATTTGTAACTTCACTGATCGTGATATATTTAAGCATTTCAAGTTTCAGGTATGATTATGTCGATTTTGTTAGCTTCTTCTGTTATAAATTATTATCTATATATATCATATTGTTTTAAAATAAATAGCTACAGTATATTATTAACCTTCTCTATACTTATGAATTATAAATGTATTACTTTTAAGCATTTTGGCATAAAGGGCATATATCTGATAAGATTAACTTTTGGTTAATCATGTAAAATTTATTTTCTATTTTCGATGTTTTGCTTTCAAAAAAATTAATTTTTATGCCCAAATAACTGCTCATTTTTTTTAAATTGTTGATCAAATTACTGTCAAGAGCCTTTACTTGCTGTTTAGAGCTCAATTTATTAATTTTTAGCTACATATCAACTAATTCAATATTCCCACTGAAAGTAGACGCAGTTGCAAGACTTCTGGGATTTCTAGTTGAATTTTGAACCTAAAACTTTTGCAGTAAGATTTATATGTATCTAATTTAAACTATTTCCAAACAATATTTTTAAACCACCCAAATAATCTTGTGTGCAAAGAGTTTTCATGTTCATAAATCAGCCAAAGTTCTTCTACTTCTAGAGCTCATAAATCTTATAACATTTGTTGAACTATAACTGCATGGCAGTCAAGCAGCTGGGAAACAGCGAATGCTGGGACGCGTAACAGGCCGTGGCCATCATCCATTCCCTACCTTATCCCTACCCATTACCCCGCCGCGAGCTGTAAGCTCTTAGGGGCGTATCCTTGTAAAAAAAAAAAAAAAAAAAAAAAAAAAACATTATTTTGCATTTTCTAGAACTAGTTTTCTTCAAATTTCAAAAGGGTTATTATAAAAATGTTCGCCAGTAAAATTTAATCCTTATTAACTATGGATAGGCATGCAGTAAGCTCACTAATAACAACAGAAAATATTTATTTGTATTCATTTTTATTGTTGTATTTTCTCCTCATCTCCATACAATAAATTATTTACACAGTACATTTACAAAACATAGTCAAGAATAACTCTATATCATATTATATCCATCTTGATATTGTTGATAAAATAAATGGACTAATTTGAGCTTTTTTCTTTTCATTGTTTTTTCTTTTTTTTTTTTTAGAAAAAGCCACAAGCATTTCAATGCTTTGAGTAATATTTTTTTTTTTTAATATATTTTTCATCATTTTATTTTTGGGGATATTGAAAAGCACAAATTAGCCGTCCAATATATAGCACCTTATTTTTTTTCTACCATAGAATTTTATTACATAAATATGGCTATTTTAATATTATTATTATTTTTTTTTTTTGTTGCTGGGAAAATTTTTATGTAACACAAAAAATGTTTTATAGCAAAACATATGTATTAAGCGTATGTTGGCAATATAATAATATAAATGCTGATGAACGAATGTTTGAAAAAAACAATGATTCTCATAATATAAGACTAATAGTGACAATAATAATAATAATAATTAACAGTTAATGAAAATGAAAAATAATGAAGGAAAGCAGTCTACATTTAAATTCTAGCATAGATTGATTTTATTTTATAGTGGAGTCCGGTTTAACAATAGTTCCAGCATTTTTATAATTCAACTTCTTCATACTTTGATTCTAACCCTGTGCTTTCCTTTTTTCATTCATAATTTTTATATTTTAAATATATAATATATAATTATTAATCAGAATAATTTACTTTTTAAGTAAAATATAAATCTGATTGAAATAAAACAAAATTTTATTAAAAAATTCAAAATTATTGCAGTATAAATTCAGACTTTGAAGACAATAAATCAAAATTCTACAATAATTTTGCCTTTTTTTTTTCAATAATAATTTCATATTTTTTTTTTATAAAGAAAGAACAACAATATTTGGTATCGTGATTAAATTTTACTAATTATAATAAAAAAAAAACGATTTCACGATTAACTTTTTCAATCACATTTTAAGCTTAAAAAAAAAATCATCATTGCACTTCATCACTTTAGTTAAAAGATCCAAAAATATGACAAAAAAATATTTTAATTGGATCATATATTTTTAATCAAATAACCACAGATTGCTCCACAGTAAAAATAAAAAAGAAACAAAAGGAAGAAGAAGAAAATGTAAATATGAAATATATAAAAAAGAGAAAAAAAAAAACATGAGAAAACAAAGGCAACAAAAAATTCGGGGGGATTAACAAGGGGGTATGTTTTCACAGTCTTGGCTTATGCACACTCAGGGTGAGATGACGCCCTGTTCCATGGTCAGCACGCCAGCCGTAGGATCGTAACTGCCGGCCAGGTAGTAGATGTCGTTGTTGTCGTAAATGGTGGTGTAGCGTGAAGGTTCTTTGCCCAGCCGGCCGGTGTACTCGCTCAAAGCAAGGACTTCGCAGCGGTGGGAGATGGTCTGTACGTCGTTCTCGTCCGCGTGAGGGGACTGGAACAACGCGCCCTGGAACAGTACGGAACGTGTTAGAAAATTATGTTATGATAGTTTAAATTGATAACAAGCCTGGAACAAATCTTGGTTTAATAGGAAATTCAAAATTTTGAAAATTATTTCTTATTTTAAATTTATTACAAGGTAATAAAATTTAAAAGGTCTCTGCATATAACTGAAAAGCAATATGTTATAGTGAACACATAGAACAAGAAAAATGAAGCTTTTAAAAAAAGTTACTACAGTTTTAAATAAATTTTACTTTACCAAAATGTTTTTTCATTTCATAAAACGTGTTTTTCATAATATACGACACAGATGAATAAAGTCAATTCAATAAATTTTGAGAGAATTATATTGATTGTTATTGATATCTAACGTGTAAGAAATATAGCGTTGTTATCACAGTGGTATATATGACAGGAAAGATAATATATACAATACATTTTAATCTCAATATAGACTGCTGTAGCGAGAAAATATTTAATATTGATGAATGGTTTAATTTTAATCAAGACGACGTACCGGGTATTTGAGCTGGTCGATGCCCGCGCCCCCCTGGGTCTCCTCGGGGTGGTAGAACCACTTGACGCGCACCACCATGTTGCCGCCCCAAGACTCCCACATGGTCTCGATGCGGCCGATGTACGGACGGTCGGGACGTCCGGTGGACAGGAACACCGCGCAGTCTCCAACCTGCAAGAAATGGAGCGTCAGAGAGTGCTGTTACGTTGTTTGTAGTGAAAAGTACATAATTTGTCCAGAAATGTTTTTTGTTGTATTGTATAGTTAAATAACTAAAAATAATTATCTGAAAATATGTTTCCTGATAAAAGGAATATCTGGTGGAAAATAACAGTAAAATGCAAAATTTGTATATAAACAAATAAACATTATTGAAATTTGGGGAAAAACTGCATGCTTGTCCATATAATTTAGTGCTATTAAATTAATAATAGGACAGGCGCGTGGGGGAGGGGAGGGCTGGAGGTCCGCGGCCCTCCTCGAAATTTTGGATTAAACATCGGAAATATATACATTATTCCCACTCCAAACATGTTTTAACATTTGCCTTATGGAGAGTGCCCTTCCCCCTAAATTTCATTATGCATCCTCGCCTGCAATAAGTTGATATCAAAAAATTTACATTGTATAATATAAAATCTCTGATAATATGAACCTAATTTGAGTCGGCACAAAATATTAAGCTTGATGAAAACTTACATTGATGGTTTCCTTGCCCCTCTGGATGGACTTAAAGAACTCCTTCTTTCCCCTGCCCTTGGCTCCCGGTCTCTTGTAGCCTCGTCCCGCCCAGCGCCACAGCTGTCTGGCAGGAAGGAAGGCGGCCATCTTGCTGCGAGACTCAGCTGACGACTGGCGCTCCTGGCGCTTCTTGGCGGCAGCAGCGGCTTTCACCTCCGTCTGAGGGGTGTCAGAGGGGTCAGCTGAGAGGTCAGCGGGCCTTTGTGCCACGCGACCACTCACCTTCGATTTCTTGGCGTCTGGCTTCTGTGGCGGCGTCACTACCACCTCGGGGGTAGGTTCAGGAGCCTCGGGGGTGGCTGGCTCGGGGGCAGGACTACTGGAGGCTGGTGTACTTGAAGAAACCTCCGTGGACCGCGACTTGTCGTGTCTGTGGTGACGGTGCTTGCGGCGACGGTGATGATGTTTGTGGTGATGCCGCTCCTCGCACCGATGTTTCTTGTGTTTCTTGCGGTTAGGTAGCTTGCCCAGAGCAGCAACGCCACGGGCAAGAAGTTTCCTCAACTTCTCTTTCTTTTTAGCCTTCTCGCGTTTCTTTTGTTTTCTCCTCTCTCTTTCTTCATCATCGATTGGTTTGGTAGGAAGTATAGTAGTGCACGTTTCATTAGGTTTAGAATCCGTGGATATTTCCTGTTGAAAAAATAACAATCATATTTATTATTTATATAAAATTGTTATTATAAAATTATTGCTATCATATTTTTTTTCTTTATATACACTGGGATAACACTAGTGTTGAAAATACCTCTTACGATTCGAGTAGAGCGAATCAATTAATATTTTGTTGTTTGTTGATATAAACCAGCAAAAAAACTTTTTTTCAAATAGAGTGTAAAAAATTGTATAAAATAACTGATTTTTTACTTACTTTGTTCTCGGTTTCCTCAGCCTTTTGTTCTCCAGCATTACCCACTTCCAACACGGGGGTGGGTGTCGGACTGGGGGTTGGTCCTGGAAGTTCATCATGAGCCACCTCACTGCTGGTACGTCTTCCCTCTGCACTGCTCGCACCGGACGCGCGTCGTCGTCGTTTCGCCAGTGACAACAATGGATTTGGATCGTACTCTACACAAGAGAAGAAAATGTCAACCCCTGATCACAAAATCATCTGATATTGACTTACCAACAATGGGGAATCCCACAGGCAGCATACGAATGTCCTCGAGATGAATTCGGCCGCTGTCTCCATCGTCAAACTCAACGTTGACGAAGCTCTCATCGTGCTGAGGGTCTGGCGAGGTTGGTGCGGCCACCGTGCCGGGGTACAGACACCGGTATTGTTGACTCCAGTAGGCACACACGCGAGTGCCGGGAGGTACCTCGCTCGTTGCACGTGGTTTTACCTCGCGGATCTAAAGGACATTTAGATCGTGAGATTTCAACACATCAAGCTAAAAATAAAGTGACGAAGAAATATTTGAGAATCATTTTATCGACTTATTTATTGATTTATGGTACTCACAGCTTCTTTCAGCATCTCTTCACGCGAGAAAATGTGTGGCCGGTTTCCCCGCTCACCGTCCAACGTGATACCGTACACGTCAGGAGCGCGGATTGCCGTCACGTGACCCGCGTACACGAGACCTCCCATGACGGCGAGGGCTCTTGGCTCACTCTCCAGGTCTTTTTGAGAGAGAGCGCACGACGGGGGTGTACCTGAAACAACGCAGCCGGTCAAGCAAGACGTCACGAGACGCGGTACACAAGAAATTATTTAGAAGGTTTAAATTCGTAGCTTGAAATTTTAAAGCTCTTTCCTTGCAATTACACTACAGTATATACATGGGATATATTTGTTCTAATATAGTATATTGCTGGGGACTATGGATTTATAAAATTTAATGCATATGATACGTATTTCTTTTTTTAAAGCCGGCATTACACGATACAATTTTTCTAATTATTGCATACAATTTTACCGTGCAAGAAAACTTGAACTCCATTTATTTGTATGGAGTTGAAATTTTCTTGTAAGAAAAAGCATACAGAATTGTATCGTGTAATATCGGCTTAGTTACTAGTTTAGAATATTCTAATAAAAAGGCCTTTATTTTTGTTTTAAATTTTAATACAAATTAAATTCACTCTAATTAGCTTGATTCAGAAATATATATATACAGTATATTAATTAATTACTTTTCCACTTCTTTCATTAGTTACTCCTTATTATTTTTATAAGTATATATAAAATATAAAATTATATCAATTCGTATAAAAGGTTAATAAAAATATATATTTTATTATTATTGAAGATAGGACTGTAATATCGATCGTAAATAGAAAGTTATCTCTATTGTCTTACCATTTGTAAGGACTTTAAGTGCGATTGCAGCGCCTCCAGTTTCTATCTTTGAACTAATCTCTGAGGCGAGACCAGGGGCAGCTGGAGCCGTGGCAGGGAGAGGGCTCTTGCGCCCTTGTTGCTTCTTTATAGAGCGCAGCAAGTCGCGCGCCGCGGCCGCCTTCTCGCTTGGCACGAGCTTCTTGCGTGCCGCCGGCGCCTCAGAGCGCTGTTTGGCGCCACCGGAGGGACATCGTGCCTTGATGGGAGCGCCAGTGACTGGCTTTTTCTTTGCCCCAAGACGAGTGGCCGCGTCAATACCGTGCTTCGGTCGTTCGTTCTGTGTGATTGACATTCATATGAGCTTTTGAAATATATACTTCAACGTGACGTGATATTAATATTTGTTTACAACAGCACTTTTCAGTATTAAGATTTTTAGTACATATTTTTGTACGTTCTTTTGAAATTAAGGCGTATTCACGGCGTCAAATTTTCCAGACGCGCGTCAAAAGCGTCAGAAGCTTGCATTTAAAAAAGACGAGTGTCAGATTTCTTCCAATCAGAGGCTTTTTACGAATCTAGAAATTTGACGCTGCATTGTGAATACTACTTAAAATGAATTGGTCAAATATCGCCATATTTACGTTAGTTCCAAATCTGGAAATGTTGTGTAATTTGTCAAAAATAACACGCACTACCATAAAGATAAATCTTATTACAAAATGTAAATTACTTATTTTAAAATTAGACAACTGTTAAATAAAAATCATTAACACTAGAAATGACACAACTTAGTGGTAGTATACTTCTAATTATGATTCTTATATGCTAATATTAATTTATACCTTCAAAACTTTATACATAAAATATTTTAAATAGCTATAATAATTACAACGGAATGTTGCCAAGTAATTATTTCGTGCATAATGTCTTCTTTAATTATCAGCTTCAAACTAATTAACAAAGGAAAATCGTTAGCACCTGTTTACACAACAATATCCCACAAGTGATGAAGTTGTCAGAAAAATAACTAAATTACAAAACTGGAATTGTGGTCTATGTACAGTTGTTTTCACAAACAATGAAAGAAATTGAACAATAGAACAAATTTTTGCCACATACGTCCACTGTAAGTTTAATTATGTATATAACTATTATTTGTTAAAAATAAATCATACATGCAAATGATCATTCCAATAATTAACACTTACCGCTTCCGCCGCGTCCTTGGCTGTCCAGGTATCGATGTTGGTGTCTACGGAGGTAGCTTGTTCTTGTCCTGGCCTCCTCTGGTGCGGCCACCCATCCTCCTCATCGTCACATGATAACGAAGACTTGACTTTGGCTTCCGCCTTCAGCTTGGGCCTGATCTTGGGTTTGTGGAGTACCGATAGCACCGCGGTGGCCGGGGTCGGGAGACCGCTTGACGGCGGCGCGGAGAACGGTGGAGGACTCAGCAGGAAGCTGATGCTCTTGGGCTTCTTGGCCACGATCGTCTCAGTGGCCGCCTGGTCCTGACGGCTCGGTGCGCGCCGCTTGGGCCTGCCAGGCTTGCGCTTTTTAGAGGACGACGAGGAAGAAGACGAAGAACACGAGGAGCACGATGACGAGCTACCACCACCACTGCTGCTACCAGCGCCACTAGTGGCAGGCAGAGCAAACAAAGACGGTGTCGAGGCTCCCTCATGATCTGATTCTGCTTCGTCAGATCCAGAGCCAAGTTTTCGCTTCTGTCCAGTTGCAGATGGTAGAGAGCCGAACTGGACACAAAAAGAAATGACCTTCAGTATCGGAGAAAAAAAGGGTGTATCGGCAGTTTAAATTTAAGGATTTCGAAACCATCAATTTTTTAACATGTAAACCAAAAATTAGCGATGCATTATTTAAAAAAAAAAAAAACATATACTATTACAGCATGTAATCCATTAACACAGAACCTATTAACTATACTTAAATGATTCTTAGAAAAATTTAATCGGAGAAAATCACCAGTTAAAACAAGTTTGCATTACTTAAAAAAATTTGTATCGATTTTTTTTTAAAACTTTCAGTGTAGCTTATAATTAAATTAATTTTTCAAAAGTTTTGAGACATATTGCATGCTTACCTGATGAGGTGATGAAGGGGAGTCTGCCCCGCTACCCTTGGCGTGCGAGTCGCTGGGGGTTGCCACGCCCCCCTCTCCCTTCTCCTTGGACGACGGCTTGAGGAACCAGAAGAGCGAGTCTGAGGTAAGCGACTCTAGACGTTGTTTCTCCCCTGCAACAATGAGACCGCCCGGCTCAGCAACAATGCAGTATAGTGCGTGAGAAACAATGCAACGCACTGCAATCGTCTCAACGGTGATTCCCTTTCTCTTTGAACTTTCTTTGATGTAAAGTTTTAACAATAGAAAAAAATACTTGTCAGACAAGTAGGAATATAATTTTATCATATCCTGTATAATAAAAGAGGGACGTAATGAAATGAAGTAATATGGTCAATGTTAAAAAATGAATGAAAGATTAAACAGTACTTATAATATCGTGAAGTTTGAAATATAATTTTTACTCTTTTAATGATTTTAAAAAAAAGAAGTTCATTTTATGAAGAGTGTTATTAGAAATAAATTAGAGTTAGTTTTTAGAAATGAGCATTACATATAAAAAAAACATTAATATAACTATTATTTAATTTTAATGCAATGATTAGTTTATGCCATTTACCACTTATTATAGCCAAAAAGCGCCTGCACCAAGAAACTTACCGCCTGAAAGTAGGGACGGCGTGAGTTGTTTCGAGCCAAAAGTATATCCCGACAGAGGCTGCTGAGGGCGGGCTGCCGCGAGAGGCGAGGAAGAATTAGTGTTCTTGCGTGAGGTTGCGGGGGCTGCGTGACGACGAAACGAAGAGAAACCTCCAGCGAGCCAGCCTGAGCCGGGGGCGGTGGACACTTCGGAGGCGGCAGCAGCCACGGGAGTCACGGGGGCAGCGGGGGAAGAGAGCGTCCCGACTACGCCAAGCAGACAGAAGAAAGAGGCGGTTAGAGCGGCTTAGATTTAGCAAGCAGTGAGAGCAGGAAAATCAAAACTACTATATCAGATGAAACACCAAATTGTCATTTTTATCATGTTGACTAAATAGAAAAACATTTCCTGGAAAATATTTTTATGCACTTTTATTCATAATTTACTTGAAAGTATTGGAAATGCAGTTTGGAATAAGAGTGCCATTTAAATAAATTATACGAAATTTAAAAACTCAATTTTTTTAACAAGCATTATTTTTTATTGGGATTTAATCTCAAACGTCAATCACAACGAATAAAAACAACTAAAATATATCATAAAAAAATATGAACATGCTAAAACATACCACAACATATATAAAATTATGAAGACTTATTAGTTAAAAGCTTTAATTTGTTATCAGACTTAATTTTAACACAGATCTCGAGGACTTACCAGCATCAGTGACGTCAGCTTTCTCCTCACTCTCCTCCATTTGTTTCTTTGGCTTGCCCTGAGATGACTTGGACTTCACTGCACCTCCCGTGGGTAACTTAAACTTGTTCGAGAGACTCGGTTTGAACTTTGCCGATGTCAGGATTTTGTTGGTAGTTAAAGTCGGAGGTTTCAAGATGTCCTTGGTGGCCTTCATCTTGGGTGCCTCTTCGTCAGGCGTACTGCCGTCAGAACCTTTATCCAAGAGTGGAGGGGATCGTTCTTTGGAGGGCTTGGACTTTGAAGACCGCGAGGAGGAGCGACTAGGAGACTGGGGAGAGGATACTGAAGAGAGTTTTCGTTTTCTTGGTCTCCCAGGTCCACGTTTACCAGGACTATTTGAACCATCATCAGATGCAGTACTTCGACGTGGGTGTTGAAGTCTCGATAACTCCTTTTGTTTCTCTTTATATCTACGTTGTAATTCAGCTAATCGCATTCTCATATCTAATTCCATTGCATCCATAAAATCAGTTGATTGATTATCAGAAATATTTGATGATGATGATGATTGAGTTGATGATGTTTGTTCTTGTTGATATTGAGATACTTTACTTGCAATAAATTTTTTAATTTCTCGTTCAGATTTTGGTGATTTATAATTTCTATTAATATCAATACGTTCTGTTACACTTGGTGTAATATTTTTTTTTTCTTTATTAATTATTAATTTTACTGGTGTTTCATTATTTTGTATTTCTGTATTATTTGGTTCAATATCTTCCATAAACCTTTGTTCTGCTAATGCACAAAGAAGTCCTAATCCACCAACCATTATTTCTGGTACTTGTGATGGTGGAGGAAGTTCAGGTATTGGTTCTACCTCCTCCACAGGTTTGGAGATTTGTTCAGCTTCCTTCTCTCGCTGTGTGAACTGCTCTATACTGTTGGACAGAAGTTCGAGTCCACTCACATCTACAGGCGGGGCGGGGACGGAAGTTTCTGAAGTTTGAGTGGCCATACTGTCAGGGACGTACTGAGATTCCTCCTCAGGTTCCGTGGCACCATCTCTAGTATTTTCATCTTCACTCACAGGTGGCGTCTCAGTCTGGTTACTAGCGTCTTGGACTGTTACTTCTATAGGCACGGCGGCTTCCTCAGGTGCAATTTCAGCTGAGTTTGATGAACTATCAGCAACGACTTCATTTGGTACCTCTTCAGGTATGGGAACTACAGGGACAACTACGGGTGGTTCAGGACAAACTGCACCAGCTGGACTTGAAGACTCGGGAGGTGGTGTTAAACAACCTTCAGCAGGGTTTGCTGGAGACGTACCCTGTACATAGAACGGGAGGATATTGTTGGTAAATAAATCGTACGGTGTTTAAATTTAAATTATAGTTTGCGAGTGCTATGAAAAATATCAGTAAATATATACTGCGAAAAATGGAATTATTAATTGCAAGCGTTAATTAGACGTTGTTAAATCACTTGAAAGTGCTGCAGTTTCTTCACTTCATGCGTTATAGAAATTCAGCACTTCAAGTGTTTTATAAGTGTCTGATGAAAACATAATGCTTATTTTTTGCAGTATAATTTATAATGAGTAGAAGAAATTTTAGAGAAAAAAAAAAAATCTAAAAATGAAATAAAAAATCTTACCTGTGATCTCCTTCCAGATTCTATAACAGGAGGTGCCATTGCAGCAGCCATTGGTGTTTGTGGTGCTATTTGAACAGCACCAGTAAGCTGTTCATAAAAATATTGTAGCTGTTGAGGTTGCTGTGTTTGATTTTGCTGAGTCGTCTGTTGAGGAAATACGAACGACGTAGGAAATGTGGTTGGGGTGTGAGGGGTGTTCATATCTGACATTAACTTGGTCTCCAGGATCTCAAGTTTGGGAGGTTCCATCACGTCCCCAGGTTTCTTCCCCTTCACTGCCTCATGCAGTAAGGCTAGTTGAGTTGCTTGACCATGTTGTGGAGGAATCAGAATGCGAAATTCTGTTTCGGGGGTTGGTTGAGAAGGGGCTGGAGCGGGGGCAGGATTACTAGGGGCTTGTTGAAAAAGCGTTATATGCTGTGGTTGAGGAGCGGGAGGGGGTTGAGGGGCGGGTTGATGTAACATAAGTTGAGGAAGGTGATGTTGCGAAGCAGAAGAAAAACCAGAAGTATTTGAAGGCCATACTTGAACGGCGCGTTGCAGGTGCTCTAAAAATGGAACATGCAATCAATCAAGATACCGCTTTCTTAATCATTGTTTTTTTATAACAATTTTTTTTTTATATTAACTTCTCACTATCAGCAAATTAACATCTATACTAATTACACTATATAATAATTAATTATTTTAACGTATTGTTTCAATCATATACGCACACATGTGGTAATACACAAATACTATTAATTGTTCTTTAAAAAAATATAATTATTATCCGTCTAATGAATATAATTATTAAACTCGTTTATTATAAAAAAAAAAGTTTTGCAGTCCAATCGTGTTATTTTTTTTATAATCTTATTGTCAATGGATCTAAACAATAGCGTATTGTTTACTGAAAACGATTTATTATGCGTAATACAAGAATTTTTTGAGTAGAAGCCATAAATAAAAATATGGAGAATTAATATTTAGTTCGCGTTTCCCTTAAATTTTCATGCCCGACGCAACCCGCTGTACAAACCTGTTCAAAGAGTTGCATAAATTAAGGCGTTTATAATATTTTGGTGATCGGATTGAATATTATTATGCATTTATAATTATACATTCTTATACATTTTCTTTAGCAATAATATGGTTTTAATATATTTCTTTTTCATGATAACATTAGAATTTAATCTGGCACCAAATGTTATAAGATTATAATTTTAACTCAAGTCTACCATGAATATCTCTTTTTATATTTTTCTGCAAGGATTACATTTAATAATAAGCCATGGCAATATGAACCTTCCTGAAAATGGAAGAAGAGTATTTTGTAAGTCCAGTGATGTTA
>OX463780.1:45118500-45164870 GCA_949825025.1 Siphlonurus alternatus | reverse complement strand
CCGTCGTCTCCTGAGGCAGATCGGACTGACTGTGCACGAGGAAGAGTGGATGAGCCTGAAACATGGCGAACATTATTCTAGAGCTTTGTGTCTCATAGAAGAGAGTGCTAATAAATTTAATGATCTACATATTTTTTATGATATCGTCGTCACGGGCTACCGTTGATTTGACCTCATTTGTCCTCCAATACAATGTTAATGAAAGAGTCGCGTGACGTCAAACCAACGCTAGCCCGGGACGACTATAACTTTTGGTCTTATATATCGCAGTAGTGAGTTCTTTAATCAAGTTATTAGTCGTAAATATGGTAAATTTAAGCTTGATGTTATTGGAAAATAGAGATTTATTTTCTTGAGATATAAATAACTATTTTTGGAATCGAAATATTGCTTGAAAACTTTTCTTCTACCTTAAAAAGTTAGCATGCATATACATAGGGGTGTAGCTAAATTAAATTATGAAGTACTTTGTACAGGTTTTTAATATTGAATTGGTTTCTCCTTTTTTAAGAGGGGTTATTTCTCAAGCCCTTTCACAAATAAGTCTTAAGTTGAGATATTGAAAATTAAATAAATATTTATGGGATTAAAATAAAAAATGAAAATAATAACTGGCAAATTGTGTAATGGAGTATCGAACTCGATTTTTTATTACAGAAATGGATAGAGGGTGCAAAATTATGCTACCCTGATTTTTTTCAGATTTTTTACAGCCCTGGAAGTATTTTTAAAAAATATTGAAAATCCTCTTTGTGACGTCACGCGGCGGCAAGTCCTATCCTTTTCTTAAAAACAGACACCTCGTGACGTCACAAAAATAACTTTCAATAATTTTTTAAAAATAGTTCCCGGGCTCTAAAAAATCTGAAAAAAAATCAGGGTAGCATAACTTTGCACCCTCTATCCATTCTGCAATAACAAAAATTTAGGTCAATAATCCATTATATTGAATCTATTTAGTTTAGAATTAATTTCACTATTAGAAAAAAAAATATATAATCTAATTTAAAAGTACAATAAAAAATGAATTATTTCTTGAAAGAAGGTATAATATGGTACTGGAGACAGTGTGTTTAAATTTATAATTTAAATTTGTAAGGAATGGAAGAGGAAGAAGGGCAAATGAACAACATCACACTGAAGCTAGATTTCTTTATTACTATATTCTCGAGTTTCACCAGAATGTAACGTTGGTTATTTGAATTGCAGGAGAAACCTGAAGTCTTATAAAAAAATTCTCCTAGTCATACCAAGGTTATACTTTTTTATGATTTTCTTCCTGACTTAATGCGAAATATAAAAAATAATACATTATTTAAAAATATATTAAAAAAAGTGTTAATTTGTAAAGAATATTATGATGCAAAAGAATATTTTCAATCTGATTATAAAATATCATGTACAGATATGCTCAAATTTGTTTCAAGAAAAAATATTGAACAGTATTCATAACAATGTACAAAAAAATATTAATAACAACAATGTAACAGTGTCAATCATGTGGTTCAAATCGTAATAAAAAATATTATAATATAATGTAAATACCTGGATATGACAAACTTCATTGTGCTTTGAATTATTGTTAGTATATATAAGTCTTGACAAGATCTATGTTTGTATTGTGATTTAATCACTGTATACTGCCTAATGATCAAATAAATATTTCTAATTTCTAATTTCTAATTTCTAATAGTTATATTAATAATCGGGTATACGCGCTTACTTCTGGTATAGGAAAATCTTTCTAACTTCTGATTGGCCCCAAAGAGGTTATCAATTTTTTAGGACCTCTCATTGATTGCTAACCATCGCATGTGAGTCAATTGCAGTACAGAATTAAGTCCACTTTTTGAATGGAGCCCATTGGTTGAAACTGATCAATCAAAAGAAAAAAAAAATTTAACCTTAAAAATTAAGTGATTGACTTCGATTAAAAAATCATAGCTTTTAGCATGAATAACTAGAGGGTTCATTCTATATTCAATTATAATTCTTCTATAGCTCTGGAAATTACTATCAAATTTAGCGTTTTTTCCTAGCGTTAAGGGGCGTGACCCCACCTCTTTTACTCCATCCCAATGATACTCACGGTATCGCGGGTCCTGCGCCCGCAGTCTGGCGTACTGCTCCGCCGTCATGCAGGTACACTGCGGTTCTCGGGAGCGCGACGGAGACGCCGGAGTGGAGAGTGGCTTCCGTTTGGACTTCACCTTCTGTTTGGGAGGTTCCAGACGCAGCGAGTACGAGGAAGAAGCTTTGCGCGAAAATTTGAACGATGGTGACTGAAAAAAACACATATTATTAATATTTTGAAATTTAGCAAGAAATATTTTTATTTTGAAGTGTCCGCCTCTACAAATTAATACGTTGAACAGGTTTTAATTTATGAATTTTTGTTATTTTTATGATGCATATTTGTATAATTCAATTCGCGAAAGTAGTGATTGGTATGATTTCAAATTTAAAAAGCTTCAAATAATTTTAGTAACTGCCCTTTGCAGTTATTATGATTTTCATAATACATTAATTTTTATGTCTTTAAAAATAGTCTCCGATTTGCAGTAATTTTTACTTGGGAAAAAAAATCACTTGTTTTTAACTTGAGTAACTTCTGTACTTAAATTTTACTTCAAATTGAAAAAGATAAAAAATTGCTTTCATAGTAAAATTCTTATTTTCTATACAAACAAATAAGGTTATTGAATTTCCACACAAAATGTCATACAAGAAAATAAAAAAAGAGTAAAATAACAATAAAAATGAAATTTATGTCATTCAATTAAAATTTGGTCACATAAAAATATAATCTTAAAGAGAAAAATACACTTTTAAGGTAAAAAAAAAAAGAAGAAGAATAAAATAATATTTCTTATCGACATATTTTTTTTTTCTATACTTTATATAAAAGTATGTGTCTTTATAGACATGATAGGCCAAACGATTTCTCATAAAGTTTTAGAGTATGCATCCATATACGACGTCTAAAACGTAAAGAGTATAGCAGGAGGCTAAGACTTGAAAGAGAGTCAAGGAGATTTCCACAACCTCCTTTCATCTGAGGATCAGAAAGTAGACGTCGCTAAAGTTTTCAATATTCTCAGAGCAGACTTTTCATCTCCTTTTTTTTTTTACTTGCACCCCTTTCATCCCTCTTTCTCCCATCCCCTTTTTCTCCAAGCTGATACTTGCAAGATCATCTCACCTCGCGTAGACACGATTCATGACACTTACTAAGCAAACAATAAAAAAAAAGACTACTGAAATGTGTATGTGTGTTTTTAACAGGAATTTTGTACCAAAAACAAAAGTAAATAGAAATAAAATGTTTTATAAATACTTACGCAACATTCTCTAAATTGTTTGGCGTCGATTGGTGATGTAAAATTGAGCCCCCATGTATCATTGGTCATAGGATCTTTCCAATATACAAAACATTCCGACGCCTGGCCGATACGTGTTCCTATAACATAGCAACGTAAAGAATATAAATATTTCACACTCTATTCTTCTCTTGAGACAGTATGATTTGAAAAAGAAATTTAAAATAAATTTATTTTACATCTGAAACTTCTTGTTACTAAAGATTTACATTTTATTGATTTTGTTGGAAAAGAAATCATTTCATTATATCTTTATATCAAAATATGTGATAAATGTTTTTGAAATCGGGGGGAAATATGCATAAAAACAAATTTTCTTTAAATAGGTTTCTATTTTTTTAACTTAATAAATTTAAAATCAACGAATTTATTCACTAAATTTTAAATTTCTTTCAAACAAAATTCTCTCTGATGGCTTCACACCATATACAATTTTCCGTGCAATTTTTCCTTAAAAATGTCAAAAACATTTTATCTCAACCTGCAAGGACATATATATATATGTAATGTAAAAGAAATTTATGTACAGTTGATTTAGAGCATTTTTTAGTAAAATTAAAGAAATAAAATTGTATGTAAGTTGCTTCGCGTTCCTTGCATAAAGGTGCATTTCCATGGAGCGGGGAAAGCGAAAAAATCGCGTGCCGCAGCCAATCTGAGGCTCGGGATTTTCTCGCCTTGCGAGGAGCGATTTTATCGCTAACATGGCTGCTATACGAGATTGAAGCAAATTCGCTTTTCTCGCCGCGCCAAGCCCCGCTCGACATCGCTCCATGTAAATGCACCTTTAGGCTTAATTGTAAGAAAATTTTGTAAGCAATTTTGTATCATGTAAAAAGGTTGGATGGGAAACCAGAGGCCAATAATCAGGTACATACTATATAGACATTGCAGGCAGCAGAGGCCACTTATAAGGGGACCTGAGGCCATTTTTTATATGTTATATGGGTTAAAAGGCTGAGAGGCCAGTTAGGGATTTCTGACCCAGCCTTATGGCCAATAAAAAAATTACTGGCGGTATAAAGACAGCTTCATATAAAAGATGACATATAATATTATATACAAGAGATAATCTCAACATGCATATACTGTACTGAAATAATATTTTATCACAGCACTTTACAGCAATTGATATAGAATCGCACCTCATGAGACAATTGGTTTACAAATGTGCTTATGCTGTTTACAAGGCTTCCTTGCTTGATTCCTCTTAATTAAGTTACTTTATTTATTTGAACCGCAAGAGTAACATTCTTGTTTTTATGACAAATAATGTTACCCAACTAAAATTTTCTTCCCAAATAATATATTTAAACAGAGGTTTTTATTGGTATATCCATGGTTCCGTATTTCATATAATAGAAAATATAAGAATTTAAACAATTTAGTCTCTATTACATAATTTTTTAATCACAGTAATAAATTAAAATTCAAACAATTTAACTTTGGAACTGATGATTGGTCGATGGTTAGAAGTTGTTAGAAAAGTGAGAATTATTGGTGAAAAATCTTTAATTTAATATCTGGTTGACATTTTTGCTTTTTAAAGGGAAAATCTGAAGTCACGCATTGATATATTTTTTTTTTTTTACTTTTCTTCGATTCTTTTTTATTCAAATCAAGGTAAAACACGCCTCGACTCAGATTATAGTACAAGAACATGAGCACTGTTTTATAGAAAGTGAACAATGTGCATGATTATGATATCACAGAGAGTTTTTTTTTTAAGTATTGAGTATGGTAACAATATTTAAAAAAAAATGAATTTATAACATAACTCTAGCTGCTAGATACATATTTGCAAAGTGTTAATTAGAATGAGATATTAGAATGTGAAAATTTTAGTGGTTTAATCGAAAGAAGGGGTAAAAATATGGTACTGTCAATTTTTTTCCGATTTTTCTGAGACCGGGAACTATTTTTAAAAAATTATTGTAAAGTCTATTTTATGACGTCACGGGTGGCACTGCCCTATTCTTTTTCTTAAGGAGTGCCGCCCGTGACGTCATCAAAATAGACTTTCAATAATTTTTAAAAAATAGTTCCCAGTCTCAGAAAAATCTGTAAAAATTCGCAGCACCATATTTTTACCCCTTCTTTTGATTAAGCCACTAAAATTTTCACATTCTAATATCTCATTACAGAACGTATCTAAAACTGAAAAAAAAAACTCTTCCCCTACACAAATAAAATAACAGATCCACGTAATTGCGATCAAAACGAGTGATTGTCATCTCATTGAAGTATAGAAATATATGCTAGACATTTTCGCGACATATTATATGCTTAGCTTATCTCCTTTAGATCCCCACAATGCCAACCCTTCTCATTAATCTTAAGCAAGGGAAGTCAATCTATTAGTTTAATATTAATTTCACTGCTTGAGAATATATTATGTTGAATAACTAAAAATAAGAAATCAAATTATTTTTAATGTTTTCAAAATAGAAATTTCACAAAATACGTTTTCATGATAAGTTCTTTCCAGCCAATTAAACCATAGACTAATAATTTACCTGGCTGCACAAGCCGAACATCGAGAATCTTGTCGACCTGTGAGTTGTAGGCGGTGATGTGGAACACGCACTCGGGCGAGTCTTGAATACACGTGATGTTGACGGGCACCAGGTCCTCCGACACTTGCTGCCACTTGACCGTGCCGGCGCCGCTCGCGCTCACGTGGAACACCTCTGCCCACAGCCTGCACAAAATCAAAGTCAGTCGCCTTACAAGTAAAATCAGAATGACAATTTTGATGTCATATACACGTTTCTGCATGTTTATAGACCTCCATAGAGGTCAAGGTCAGAGGTCATGATAAGGTCAAGGAAACTGATAAACTCATTAGGTAATGATAAATGATACCAGTGTTACGGCCTAAATTTCAGCCTTAGTTAAAATGAAACGCAACCCGTTTTACTACAAAGCTGAACAAGTTGCATACATTTATTTCTTGCAGGGGCCGTGGTTACGCTGATTTTGATATAAAATTATATGAGAGGGGGCAGAGAAAGGAGGACGTGGGGGGACGTGGGACGAATTGCCTGCAACCAGCTGGTAAACATGTTAAACCTGCAGTAGAAACGCAGCAACATTGCTGCAGAACAGGTTAAAAGCAGGAAACGTGCATTCTTGGAAAGTTATTTTTTATATTTTGAAACCTTGTTTCATGCTAAAATAGAACCTTATTTTTTTTTATAGATAGATAGGACATCGGGAAGACCAAAATAATTATCTGCATGACTGGAGACATGTACTCAAGGTCAATTTTATTATCAGAATAAGAAATTCGTGTACCAATTTTTTAGGCCTCGTACCATGTAATTTTAAAAATAGCATTGCAAGGTGGGCGCATTTGAAAATTTCGTGCATGATACATTATCACCTAAATGTTTGAATTTGATTGTCTAAGCAAATCATTGGCTCAATCAGTATAAAGGATCGTTGCTCAAGATATGTTACCTGCAACGCTCCAGGTTAAGCCAATTTGACCAATGTTAAAGGGCTTAGCCGATCAGATTCAAGTATTTTATTAGGACCCATCGTATCTTGGAATTTTTCAATGCGCCCATCATGCAATGCTATTTTTGAAATTCCACGGTGCAATTGGTTCTAAAAAAGTGACGCACGAAATTCACTCGTGTAACGTTGGTTACCTGAGCAGGTGTCCATCCCGGCGCCTTGAGGTCTGCCAGGGTGAGTCCTCGTAGCGGTAGGCCTTGCGGATGAGCGGCGCGCACGAACAGCTCAGCTTATTGCCCATGGCGTTGGGCCCGGCCCCCGCGGCCGCCGCTGCTGCTGCCTGCTGCGCCTGCACGCGTCACCACGCCGCCTCACCCGACGCTCCTGCGCCGCCAGCCGCGTTCCCCATCGCACCGCCCGCCTGAAGCAATCAACATACGGAACATTGTAATTTCACACCTTTACTAACTCAAATACCAAACATAATCACATATTTTAGTATTAAATATATAATCTATATTAATTTATAATAGAATTAATTTACCATCAAAATTATCGCATCCAACAGTCTATAAATAGACGTGTGTGACGTCAGAGTCATTCATGAATGGAATACTCAAATATAGGTGAGGAATATTAATTAATAATATATATGATAACTTGCATTTTAATAACAGCATTAATTTGGAGAATGATTAAATATTTTATTATATTGTCTTCAGAAACCATGCATAGATATGCTGGGAGATTGCGCTTAATATTAAATATTTCATGAGTGCATGTGTACAGATACAAATTCCAAGAGTTCAGTTAAAATAACTTAATTTAAGAAGTCAAATTTTTATTAACATTGAAAATTAATAACCAACATATCATACTCAATTAATACATTCAAATCAAGTATATTATAATCAATTCAATTTTAAAAAACAAAATTTATATTATATAATTTTTTTAAATGTATGTGAAATTTTGGTTTAAACAGAAAAGTCAATATAATAGCAATGAATGAAAATTCCTGTGAATGTTTGCAACAAAGGCTTTCATTCATTACGAAAATGAGTTATCAAATATTTACAGGCACGTCATCGTGTATAAATGTCGTGATACAAGTTAGCTGACATTTCGATACATAGAACGTAACTATAGAAAGTGCAGATTATATTTAACAGAAACCAAGAGCTGATTTACTTCCAGGTATACCCCGAGGCTTCCTAAACCCCTTTGGTTTCATCTTTAATGAGTTATATTCTGCTTTTATACTCTTTTCTGTTCTTTCGACAACAGATGGCCTTTAGGCTCTGTTTCAAATGTAACAAAATATGCATAATATTCTTTTCAATAAAATTTCTTTTCTATATAACATTATTAGCACATAATGAAAAAAAAAAATATTATTTTTAATGACAAGAAAATCGAATATAAAAATTAATATAAAAGGTAATGTTGTGCAGTATTCATATATATAAAACACAAGATAAAAACTATGTAAGGCATAAGTTAGAGAGAAAAAAATGTACAAGAATGCAGAGCCAGAATATAAATAACTATAAATTACCTTCATTATTTTATATCAGTACACACTTAAAAATATTTTTTGTAATTTTAAAGTGGCTATTAATAAGCTTGTCAGAATGTTTAAATTAATCTTACTAATATAAATTTGCCTTTTAAAAATAAAAATCTATAAATTACCACTACATGAATTTTCATATCATAATTCAAAGCTAGGAAGACAAAATGCTACCCGACAATTTTCCCTCGGTACATGAAATTACTTTTTATTGTACGCTAACATAATTATCTCTCTTAAAAATATTTTTTTTTACCACAGTTAATTAAAAGTAGCTTGCTATCTTACCTATGATTAATTTACTTGTAAGTTTTTTTAGTAAGACTAGTGTTTTCAGACTATATCGTGAGACAAAATTCTCAATGTTTAAAAATAATTTAGTTGCCAATAATTGCATTTATTAATTTGAAGATATTGTATGCAAACATCACATACAAATTACAATAATGTTATACTTAACCAATTAATAAAATTTTAACATCGATTTAGTGGTTATATTATTATAGTTAAATATTACCTAATTAATATTTCTCATTTCTCTAAGTTTTCATTATTTTTTCTCTTATTTTACAGGTGGACAAACAATCATATGAAAATAATTCACAAAATCCATATTAAAAATAATAAAAACAACTAAATATATTATTATATTGTATAATGTAAAAATGTACGCTGCATTGTCTAAATTAATTAAACAGTTAGCATGCAGGAAACATTAAATCAATATGTTCCAATCATTTCAAATAAGTCAGTACAATTACGTGTATATTTTATTTTTAATTAGAGTGACATAAAAAATATTTTCTTGCGACAAGTTAGTAAAATTTAACTTTATTCCTAGACGCTTGTGACGTATTTAGAACGTTATTTAATCACAATAAGGAACAACGCTAAACTCCGCCACGACGGCAGTGTCGTATCTGTTTGCTACCGAGGAGTTGTTGTACATAGTAGAGGCGCACTCGTCTGTCTGGGTGCTGCTACCAAGGCAGGTGAAAACGGAGGTAGCACAACAGGGGTGCAAGAAACACATCCCAACTTGTATAAAAATATACAGAATATAGCTTTTTAACTGAAACCTAGTATAGGGTACGCCACATTTAAGTGACTGAATTGAATTTAACCTCCCGGCTCTTCGTAGACCCTTATACTTTTGTGGGTCCCTTCCAAACCGGGGCGGCCATGGCCTAAGCAATCCATCCCAGCATTCGCCTGGTTGTGACTGAGGAAACCATGGAAACCTTAGTCAGGATGGTCGGCAATTGACGGAGGATGCCATCAATCACCTCCCGGATGCACGAGTGGGTGTTCTTTAGCAACCGCTACTTGTGAAAAGTTTGGCGGTGCATGGCTGGGATCAAACTCACGACCATCCGATTACGAATCAGAGATGTATACCACTGCGTCAAGTGCCCGGAATATACGAAAACATTATAGGTCTGTTCGTAAATGCATCAATCAGAAATAATCGATTATGTTCCATGTGTAGAAGGTTCATAAAAAATAATCGTTTTTTTTTTTTTCTGATTGTGTATTTACGAACAGACCTTATATCGTTTACAATGAATGAATTAGTTAAAAATATGGACATTGGACTATGAATGAATTATTAATAATAGATTTATCAAAATATCTCTCAAAATCAAGAAGGGGGGGTTCTTAAAACAATTAAAGAAGGGATATTTTTGTCCTATCTATGTTAAAAATTTAAAATAAAATAAGGGAGGGTCATCTCCTCTTTCCTTATTAATCCGTGCTTGTGTAAAGTCAACGGCAGAATTAACATGAATTTTTAAGTAATTTTTGCATGCATATGACGTCACAATAAATTATCCAAAATTTAATTGTTTTAGAGTCGTAACAAAAATACGGAGTGAGAGATCATTAACCTAAAGTCCTCTATCTACATTATTGCAATAAAAAATACATTCAAGCTGTCCAATATTGTTATTAATAGTGTTACCGTTTATATTAATAGTGTTACCGTTTATATTATTTGCTCCATGGGTTATACGTCTCGACTCCCAACAACGTTCAATACACTACCCTAAACCCTTGCTGCTTTACTATGTATGTTTATTTCAGTTGAAGACACAACCGTAAAATCCAAGGTAAATAAAATAAGGTCATGTGACATTACAATTACTGTATGTCACAAAGTCATGGATTTAATGCAAAAAATTGACAATAATCTTTGTACAAGTAATAAAAGTAAGTTGACAACTTCTTGGTGTGTATCAGAAGGGAATGTGGAGGTGACATGCAATGCTGTTGCTGCAGTGTGACGATGCTTTTTATAAGTCTTTCTTGCATCCAGGATTTAGAAAAAATGCAATTTACAGATGTCACTCACACTTATCTTAGAATATAAAATAACCAACACAAAACTTCTTTCCCGCTGATTTTTTTTTTTTTTTCATGCATTTAGAATTTAAGTTTCAAAATTTAGAGATGAAGCACAAAAGTTTATGTTGCATAGTCAAATACCATGAAATTACCTTTAATTCCAACAGATAATGATTTCTTCAACATATTCAGGCATGTAGTGAAATTAGAGACAGCCTGTATAGAAAGTTCCAATCTCATCAAACGCTACGAATTGATTTAATTATATTAACAGGACTTTTTCTCATTAGCATTAGAAAATGTTGAATATTTTAGGATTATGCTAGAAATTCATTAATCAAAACCTACAAGATGATATACCAATATGTTTTTTTATTTCAATATGTAACTTAATTATTAAAATTACATTTATTGATTCAATACATTGCCAGGCACTATAGTTAATTACTGTAAATGTTGATTATTAGTGTGTAAAAATTTATTTAAACTTATGGTTCATTCATTATTAGTTTTTGCCATTAATATCAACTTTGAAGAAAATAAGTTAAGAGATCAAATTATGAAAGTATAATAATATTTTGAAAATAAGAAGCTTATATCTAGATGTTGTTATATAGTAAATTTGTTCATACATCTTTTGTTTTACTTCACTCCACTTTTGCACCAAGGAGAAAATGTCTGTATACTCACACTGTATGGAGAATCGCTATTTTATCTATTTAAATATACAGTATATTTTCAACATTGCCTTGTTTGGCTGGATATACAAAAGAAAGTTGATTGATTGATTGCAAGTTTGAGTTGGCATTAGGACTAAATGTTCCATGCAGCCACTAAGCAAAGGATAGTTGATAAGAGTGATAACAGCTGACTGCTGAAGAGCAACGTTGCCAGTTCATGTCCCCTTAGGAGAATAATGATATTTTCTCATTGCTCATTGGTACATAAAAAAATGAGTGCACTACTTGGAGTTTATCATGCATATATAGAGAAATTATGAAACAAAACTTAAATTACTAATGGAACATATGGATAAAAAGTTAATAAACGATGTTCTGAATGTTCAATTGAACTTTATCTTATTGTTACTAATATCTTGATTATTATTTATTACTATTTACATAAATAGCATGAAATTCACGATATATGGTATCTTATTTGATCTGTAGTGGCAGGATTTACAAACTATTTTGTGATCTGTTAATGTATTTTATACTTTGTTGTGCATAGTGATACAAGTTGTTATTTATGTATAATTATGGATGATCGACGTTAATGTCTTGAGTTTAATATTATTGACTTGCTTATATTGTATAATCAATCAAAAAGCAATAAAGATTATGAATTATGAATTATAATTATGCTGAAATAAAATAGAACACACCATACAGAATTATTTCCTATACTCACTAATGCTAAAATAAAATGTATTGAGCCTCATGTACTTTATAGATGCTGTATTCAGTGTATCTTACAAGCCGCCTGCCAGATCCTCTCGACTCCAGTAGCATCTGGGTCATGCTAAATCAGCACTCAGCCTATTTATAATACCGACCATACAACAATAACGCTCGGTCCTCATGGTGGAGACTACGGATCAATATCGGCCATGTATGACCCATTAATCTGCAGCTTTTATGTGACACGATTATATTGCACTCATGTTGCTGTCAAAAAAACTAACTTTTATGTATAAAATAATAAAATTGTATTGATTTATTGACTATCAAATTTAGAAACTTCCCACCTTTTAATATACAAAAGTTACGCAATAATATTCATTCGTAAAACCTGTCCATTATTCACCTAAATCGACCTAATATCTAAGTGCATAAGGTCGGTTTGGTGCAGAAAATGTACATTATAGGTTACGAACAGATCTATTGTTTGTGCATGATACTTTAGTTATTTGAATTTCTTTTAATTTGATTGTAATTATGTCATTATTCTTTTTATCGTACTAAATGCAACGCATTTTAAAAATACTTCCATACATAGTTATTAAGAAAAGTAATTACTTACTACAATTATATTTTAATTGTTTCACGTAATAATATCTTGACATTTAAACACAGCATATACAGTATAAGTAATAATATAATAGAATACTTTTAACGAGTACCTGTTATTATGTGTGAAAATTGTTTTATATTTATGTAATTATTGTCTCTATAAATGCCTACTTCAGTGGTTTCTTGAGTCTAAATTGCTTGTATTTAGAATTATAAATCCATTTTTATATTGTTACTTAATATGATTCTAATAATAGGTTTGTTCGTAAATACACAATCAAAAAATAATAAATTATATGAAGATCCTTATGTTCCCTGTACAGAAAGTTTATCTGATTATTGATTCATGAATCAATTGTGCATTTACGAACAGACTTAATTAATGTGTCAAATTTCATTATCACACATGCATGTACTTTTCATCGTCATTTTAAATCAATATAATTAAAAAATATATCTTAACATGTATAAATAAAATTTCAAAAGTCTTCTCTTAATTCTTAAATCAACACCTGTTTGAGTTAACATAAGTAATTATTCATGTCATTATTTTATAAAAAAATATTAAAATTTTAATGACACAATTTTAATTAAAAACATTTTAAATCTCTTCTTAAAAGTAAACAAGGCAGAACTTAAGATAATAATTTTTTTTTCACTCTATACAGTTAACATAAGAAATTTATTTTTCTTCTCTCTGGTATAAATAAATAGAGATAGTTTTGCTCTTATTAGAACACTATATATACTACAAACAGGTTCATCTTGTATTCTATTCGTGAACAACATCAGCTAATGCGGCTCTCTAACGATGATTCTCTTAACACTTTACTCCTCGCTCTTCACTAAACTTTGAACTAAGACATTAGAAACTGTGTTAGACGGAAATTCTATTACATATAACGCATTGCAGAAACTAGATAACATTCATGAGTCTAATGTATAATATAGACTCCTTCTTTTACAATTCGTTCGTCAATACGCTATAGAGGGAGACAGACAGTAATTATAGATCTTCCTCGCATCCCTGCCACATCCTAATTAGAACATATATTATATACACCTTCATTATCAGTTTATGTAGAATGAGAAACAAAACATTAAATATCAATAAGGTTCATTTTAGTATACGTTAGAGTCTATTAAGAGAGCATTATTTGCATTCAGTCTGTGGCTAATAAAATAATCATATATACAATTTTTTGTAAACCCTCAATGATAAATAATAACTCTTATAATATATAAAAGTCTTATGCTTATTACATGCCTAATCATATAAATTTATAATGAATAATCTGTTGAAAATATTATATTTTGATGAATATAGAATTATGGTAACTAAATCTAATGGAGTCACGTTTGTGTATTTTGTTCATGCTGGAATAAATTTGTGGTTTATAATTTTACACTCAAAATTAGGGAGATGAAACTTTTAAAGTAATTACTTAAACTAAATTGAAGAGCTCTATGTTACTATAATATTACAGAAAATAACATATAACTATTTTGTGTTGATGCATTTACATATAAATTTAACATTATCATATACTATATCTATATATCTTAAAAACTTACTGAAATATAGCAAACTAAATTTTTGAAAAGGCTGAGTAAATAAATGTAACAAATTGACAGAAAACTAGTTAGCAGTATTTTTATTAGTTATTTAAAATTAAGCTTAAAAAAACAATAAAAGATAATGACAATATATAATAAAAAGTTTGTGTACGGTAGTTAAAAACTTAAATTAATTTAAGCTCCAAAGTAAATTAGTTAATAATTCATGCCTCTCATGGTAGGTAATTTTGCTGTGCAGCTACTTGTTTTATAATTCATACGTGGCTCCCCTTGGACAATGCATTCTATATTATAGGTAGAATCACAATGCTCAGGTAGGTGAACCTGTTATACACCTGTGAAGTAACAATAAAAAAAACTTCTCTACAGCAAAATTAATTAATTCGTCAAATTAAAAAAAAAACACAGGTAAATATTTCAAAATTTTTAATTGATTTAACTTTACAATTTAGATTAATTAAATGCTAGGTTATAATATATGATTCCTTGAATTAAGATGGTTGTATTTATTAAAGACAACAAATATCCATTGAAATCGAATAGTGTTATAAAAAGTAAAAAAAAAAAAAACAGAATGTTTTTTTAGATTTTTATTTATATAATCATTCTTGGGAAAACTTTTCAGTAAAAAACTGGATGGACTAGAAAAAAGTATGTAACTGTATGCGCTATAGGAGTATACTATACACTGTACTGCACTTTGACCTATACAGGAGTTCAATAAGAGGATGGTTAATTCTTACTTTTAATACCCCCAAATGGCGTATATTTTCACTGTAATAATCCATTTTTTAGTAAACGTTAGAGCATTTTTTAGACATTGATAAATCTAATCTAATATTAAAATATTTAAAAAGAAGACATCTAGATACTACAGGTAAGGTCAAAGCAGCAAATTTAAACAAATTGAGGATAAAGTTTTGCGTCAAAACTGCAGAGAAGTGAATGAAAAATCAGCTGATACAGGTGTGAGAAAAAGGATTGCTCGAGGCTCAGTCACACAAGGAGACTGGTACATTTTTTATAAGGGAGAGATGCTCTACAAGAGTAAAAATAGGGAGCAAGTGCGTCTCAGTTCAAAAGTACATACACTTTGGAACAGCCCAAACATTATCTATACATCTGTTTTATTTGACAGTGAATTTTAGATACAGATTTTTAATTTAAAGAGAAGCAAGAAGCGTTATTACCTTCCAAATGATTAAAGGTCATCATGCAACAACACCCCAAAACCAAACGTTTATGCTATCTCGAGATTTATAAATATTATAACTATTTATTTAAATCTCATTATAAAAGCAGTAAATAAAAAACTTATTACCATATATAATTTTAATAAAAACTATACTTTTACAATAATAATATGTATATCTAAATTTCAGCAAAACAGTTAACCAATTTTCATTATAAAAATATTACTAATTATTATAATAACTATTATTTTATGTGTGTGATACGTCACGTGCAAGTATATCGGACGCCAGTGTAACAGAGAGTGGTTGGTACTGTTGGATGCTGGGCAGCAAGCAGAGAAGCTGCTGCTCTGCCCTAGCTGCTGTTGCGATCAATACCACCAAGGTGCCTGCCAGCTCGTTCGTAGCCAGCGAAATATACTCCTCCTCTCTGCTGATGTTACCGCGACTCACTCGTTCTCTTTTCCTCGCTTTTTTTTTTTTTTATATTTTTATTCTTTTTTTACTCCTTTTCCTGCCTACCTCTCTTCGTTCTTCTACTTTTTCTCTCTTTCTCGTCTGTCTCAAACCATTCAGGTCAACCTATATCACCCCTACTACTCCTTGCTCTGCCTGAGTAGATGTTTGCTACACTTTTCCTTATCCTTTACACAAAATTTGTCCCCATATAACATGAGATAAACTCACACCATATTATACAGAAATATATATTATACTTTTGTATTAAATAAAGTCTCATACTTTAAAATATATATATATATATGTATAGAACAATATTAGAATATTTATAGTTGTTACATAATACTGCAGTTCATAAATTTCAATGTTATAATTTAGGTTTATAATGGTAGAAAGCTTTAAAAGAAAGAGAGAAAAAATTCATTTAAAATAAAAAGAACGGAACGACGTAAGTACCCTGTTTCCTGTTTTCTATGCATATACTGGAGATATGATCACATATTCGAAACATTTAGGCTTGTACAACCATCGCACTGGAAAATTTTCGTGACCAATAAATGTATCGATGCTTGAATAATACATTGACACTACGGCCAATTATTATTTTAATAATAATTATTATTATTGAAATAATTTTCTGAGTTGATGGTTCTACTTTTTTAATTCCATGTCGGTAATGCTTAAACAATAATTTTTATTTGGCAGGTTAATATTTAGGTAATACCAGTAATATAATTTATATAATGTTATGTAATATAAGCTTAGAAAAAAAAAACGATTTTTTTTATTCTGCATATTGCATTTTTTTTTTTTAAAATAGATTAGATATGGATATTTTAAACTTGCTGTAAAATTGTTTTTTATTAAGCATTGTTTCTAACGTAAGTGCAAATGAATATATTATATAATGACAAATTTTAGTTGTTGTAGATTAGTGTTATGTATTTATTATATTTTTAAGAGTCTTATAAAACTATGCATGAAACTGTGTGTTTTATATTGTGTGTATCTTGTAATTGGAATTTGATGGAATAAATTACTTAAATTTGATTTTGCGTATCTCATTTTGAACACAGAAGAAGAAAGTCTTAATATAGAACAGTTATTACTTCAGTTCTGATCAAATATATTATAATATAGTTTTATGATGTTGATTAGTACAAACATATCTGGTGAATCTCTTACATGTAAAATGGTGAACTAAATTATTATTTAATATCAAAACATGCAGGTATTAATTTAAAAAACAAGACACAAAAGATCCCTTGTTGACTTGAGATAGAGGAATGATGATTATTGGGTGAAATAATTAAATGATTATGAATAGCTTAATGAGCTTTTTTTTTCTAAATTTTTAAGAAACGAACCCAAATTATTTATTACTTAATTTAAAATAATAATCAGCTAGTTAAAGTAATTAATTAACATGTTTACATACTCTTAATTAAAGATGCCTTCACTTTTTGAACAACAGAGAGAGAAGCTGGTAGGAGCAAGTTTATTCTCCTACATTGTTATACTTAGCTTATAGAACTTCTAACAGCAATAAACATTTTTATCAATTTAAATTTCACAAGAAAATAAATTTTGCTCTCCACTGAAAATATTTCAGATGTTATCTCCCCTAAAGGAAACATGAACTACCAGTTTGTCTGGCACACTGAAAAGATTTGTGAGGTAGAAAAAGTTGTGTAATTTATCCGACTCTCTTTTTCTCTCTCTCTCTCTTTCTCGTTTCTTTCTTTCTAGTTTGTTGAACATATCATACAGTAAAATGCTCTTGAATACTAGTTATAAAAAGCGTTATTAAAATTTTTATCATTAAAAAACATGAAACTTTTTTTTTTCTTTTTTTTTTTTTTTATATTAGAAAATATAATGGAATAAATTGCATGCATAATATTATTTGCAATGTCATTCTTTGTACATTAAACTTTAATACTTAAATTTCTTCTTATTAAAACACACCTCAGATCTTTTATATTTTGAATGGCATTATATGTTATCAGTAAATTTATAAACGCTTTTATCCATATTTTTTTATTACAAGCACATAAAAATTCAAACGAAAATTATAATTTAAAAAGAAGTGTAATATCTATAATCAATGTAATAAAAATTTTAACTATAAAGATGACTATGATATATAAAAGTTAAATTTATGTATATGAAAATATGTAATACATTTCATTTCGAGTTCCATAGCTTGAAAGCATTTACTAATAAATATAATTCTATTATATAATATTTCTTTTTAGATCAAGAATCGCCGAATGAACAGAATTTATATAGAACTTCAATCCTATACATATATTATTATTGATACTAAAATAAGTTTAAGATTGATTTCATATATATTTTTTAACTTCAACAATATAGATACAATGGGTGCAATTCACGAAAAGCAGTTAACCAGGTTTCTAACCACGTTTAACTATACCTGTTTTACGTGTTAAACCACCTATAGTTAAACGTGGTTAAGCCAAACGTGGTTAGAAACCTGGCTAACTGTTTCGTGAATCACGCCCAATATTTCTTATTTAATGTTACATAATTATAGTTCCAACCTTCCTTTTTTTAACAATTTTCAATAGATTTACTGATAATTCAATCCACAAAGTCCACGCAGTACTATCTTGAAAATGAAAGAAGGAATTACTCTCAAATATAACATCTATTATACGATGGTATAAAACTTTGATAGCAAATGTAATTCACAGTGAACACCCTTCAGTCGTAAAGCAATTATGTGCATCATTAACACCTCCACGAGAAGGTTCATTGATGAAGCATCTTATAGGGCCTTGACATGCAAAGTAATGGCAGAGCAGTAAGGTAAAAAGGGACCTTGAACGCAAGCCAAGAGGTCCGTATAATGAGGAAGCTTTGTATAAAGTTAAATTATGCGAGTCGGTTGCGTGGGTGACAAATACACATAACCTGAAGTAGTAAAAAAAAACTTGTTCATTTTGTTATACTCCCCAGCTGTGTAGGAAAATTGTATTTATTATTATAAAGTTGTATTATATACTATAATAAAATTTTATATTTAAATAAAGAAATATAAAATAAATTATTGTGTATACTAAACATTATTATAATATATAGAAGTTTTCAATTGGGATAAATACAGTAACTCTATTACATGGTAGTAGTTTTTGATTACCAAATACAGAAGAAGGTATTTATATTTATAATAAATCAAAGTATATATAATATAAAATAAAATCATTCAATTCATAATTCATATTATATTGAGATAGCATAGTAAACCTTATTTAATTTCTTTTCATACAGGAAGAAATTATAAATTGATTATGCCAAAATAAATTGATTGTATAAAAAGATTGTATTTTAGTTATTTATCTATCAAGAAGCATTGTTAATAATAATTTATTTTCACGCTTGTCAAATTGATATATTACGATATATTTTTCAGTTAAACTCTTTTTGTCTAAAGCTATGAATCAAAAGTTTTAAAAGGGGTTGAATTATATTAAAGTTTTATTTGATATTAGCATAAACTAATAATCATAATCTTATGATTGAGATATGCATTTATTTTTTCATAACATCGTTTGGACTAATTTTTTTGTCACAATCTACCTTCTCGTTTTTTTTTTTTTTTTTTTTTTTCGATTCCCACCGCAAATATTGTATTACCCAATAATTAAATATTATTTGATAATTTTATAATGGCATGTGAAAAACCAAATAACGCACATATTACTGTAAGCAGAAGCCAGAAGCATCTCTTCGTACATTTTCTCCCACATTCATTTAGTACCATATACTTACAATACCTTCTCTTTATATAATAAATGCAGTAATATATAAAAAGAGTAAACGTTTATATTTTACAACATTTTATCCTGGCACTATAACTCGTACAACATGTTGTATATATCTTGTATGTTTTTAGTGTATGTGAACATTTTTTGAAAGAAATTAAATTTGATGGCGCCAAAGTTAAACAAAAGAAGTTTTTTGACTGACTGACTGACTGACACGCAAAGTAGCAACAGATGAAAGAGAGAGAGATACGTTACTGCAGAGATTAAATCACGTGAGTCTAGCTTTATTCTTGCCGTGCTTTACTTTGCCACGCTAAATCGTTGAGTCGCACGAGAAGCTATATTACTGCATGCCAGCTCCAACCACTGCAACTACAGTCGCTGTATTATAAAAATATAAAGAAATTAACAATATTTATGACAAAATTTCACGATAAGTTGTTGACGGAACATGCACTTTTCATCATTAAAAGTTCAATTTAAGCACATGTGGCCATTTTTCAATATTGTCCAATGGTAAACTGAGAACCTTTTTAGTCCATAAAATAAAGTACAAAATAACTGTTAGTTTACTGTTGTAAAAAAAACGACAAATTTGATGTAGATTTTGAGCAATTAATTTTTTCGTGTGAAAAATATACTGATTTGACTATAAAAAACACAGCAGTTTAAAAAACTGCTAATTCTGTAAATGCTGCAGTGAATATCTTGAAAACTTCACCGACTTTGGTCTCTTTTTTTTTTATTTCATGAGAAAATTAATTTCATGATGTCAGGAAGGTTTTTATAGTGGTTCACCATCCACTAAACGTATTTTTCATACCATGCACTGGCATTAATCCTTAATAAGTAAAGAGCACACACACACACAAAATTTTTACTTCCGGTTGACTCCGTGAGCCAACTCGACAGTATTGTCAGTGACAACGAAAGCGACACGAAGCCCTGAAAGATGAAGAAGAAGGGAAAGTTAGTAATTTAAAACTAACATTTTTTCCTCAACGATCGATGGAATGTATAAAATAAATCAAAATAATTAACGTATAATTTATTTTTTGACACAATTGTTTAATAGATTTAAAAATTATATATGTAAATATATTAATTTATAGTGAAAGATAGGATGCATTTGAATACCACTTATATCACCTATATTATTTAAATTCATAATTAAATATTCCCCTTTCTGATTTTAAGATTAACTTTATATAAAAGAAAGTTTACCCTGTTGAAATATTAATGCAAAAGTAATTTAAAACTTTATCATTTCTTTCATATTATATAATATTAAAGAACGATTTGTCTTTTCAATAAGTAATGCAGTTTTTTATTCTAATATTGTTTTATTGATAGATTTTGATTTTATTTTATAGATTTTACTGCCCAAGACTTTTATAATTCTCCATTTATCATCTTTTAAATAAAATTTATTTAAGTTTATCCTCTTTTTTTTTAAGTAACACAAATTGAATAAAAAGTGTCTTATATTAAAGAAAATCATATTGCTATTCTTTTATAGGCAGGTGTGTTTTATAACAAACACACCCATGATACAAAAAAAAAACATTTTTAAATAAGAAAATGTATACTCTTTGTGTGGTCTTTATAATTTATTATTACATATTATACACATTTAGAACTAAATTTAAACATTTTTATTCAGTTCACGATTTTCACGCAAAAATATTTACCACACCTGCTGTTAGAAGTATTGCGGTCAAAAACAATGGCAATGTTACGGATGAAGCTTTCTGATGCTAATTTTATCCGCGTCTAAATCTAAACATCACGTCTTTAAGTTGCACAATCAGGCATATGCTTTGCAACATACACCATTGTACTGCATATTATAATAACGTCTGCTGTAACAACCATATGTGCTTCACAATAGATTAATTATATTGTTATGTTGTTACATTATATCATACTAAACTCGTACATTAAAGAATATAATTACAGTAAATAATTGATTTTCAATGTTATTAAATAAATATAAAGAAAATTTTAATTCATTAGGTTTTATATTAATTTAAGTCCAATTTTATTCAAGATTCATTTTTCAAATAAAGTGTGTAAGATTATTAATTTATTATAACAACACTATTAACATACATTGTTAAATGTCTTATTATTATTCTTTTGTAACAATAGAGGATTTGTAAATTTACTAATTTTTCACATTGTTAATAAGATATCCTTTGTATTCATGAAAAAATTGTTCATTGTTATTTAAAAAAATAATAATGGTGTCGTTCGTAGGTGTAGGTATATAAAATATTATTAAATTTTAAAATATAATAATATTTATGGGTGAGGTTTTTAATGTTTAATTTATATTGGCTATAAACGTCAAATTTTACGTGATTCCTATATATTTAATGAGGATATAGAAAGATAGAGAGAATACCGTTCACCATAATTAGTTTCTTTACCTATATGAAAATATATAATTATGTCCTATAATATAAAGCCTGGTAGCAAGCAGGATGCCATTGAGCCTTATTTGTAACTAGTACCGTATCAACAACTTTTATTTTAACTTAACACCTTTAATGATAACCAGTTTTACTTTAATTTTTTATAATTCTTTAATTTTTTTACATTTATTATAATGCAAAATCAAATACTAGCTGTCAAAGACATAAGATAACATGTATATTATAAAGACTGTAGATTTTTGTCTTTCTAGTTAGAAACCTGTCACGTTTACAAAGAATATTCCTGTTTATTTTTTTATTGTATGTGGTAGTGTAACCCTCGACAGTAACTCTTCATGTACTCGGGAGAGGAGGGGTTCGTCCTCGTGGGGTGTAAGTAGTAAACATGAGTGGGGAGGAGGTAAGCCAGATTTACTCGGAGATTTATAGACCGTGGCAAACAAAAATTTATTACACTGATAAAATACACTAAATTATACTTTAAAAAAAAAATGTTTTACTCAGCACTTTTGTGATAAAAATTAATTAATAGTCTGTATTTTTATAATAAATCAATTTTTATTATATTTATATAAAAAAAATTTGATGTTTTATTTATGAAATAAAAATGTTTTGCAATAAATTATTTATATTTTTAATTACTTAAGTTATCTCAACTTTTTTTATATACCATGATTGTGTATATTAAGTAATAGTTGCAGTATATAAGTTCGGAGTCAAAAATATTTTTGTAAGATGAAATCGAATGAAATAAATTCTAAAAAATTTAATAAGTTGTCCTATTTAAATTAACTTCAATCTAGCACATTTCTCACAACAACTTCCTTTCCGGTTTCAGTCCCAAAGACCCAATATTAAACTAAACTTGTATGTACCTCAATTTTTACAAAACTGATCAGACAGATCTATTTCCAAATTTGACGCCTTTTGATGGCAAGTTCAAACTTCCCTGTATGTCTTATTGTATTCAAAAGGAACGATTCCGAGGTCTCAAGCTGCAACTGAGATTCATCCTTAAACTAGATTAATTCCAATTTTTTTGCGTTTACTCACTATTTTCTGTACGAAAATTTATGTTATAGAATCACGGCGACTTTTTCTTTTCACTTTAAAATGAACACCACACTTTTTTAAATTAAAACTCAAATGCACACGATCAGCTGTTCCACCAGATGCGCACGTGGCTGCGGTGTCCACGCAACTGAGGCTGCTGCTCGTGAGATCTTGACGTAACTCGCCACGCGGCCGAGAGAGTCTGTCGGCGTTAAATTTGGAAATCACTAAGCAAATAAACTTAAGTTAAAACCAGCTATAAAAATCATGTAAAAAATTCTTTCAATTTACGTGAAGTAAATTATAAACAAATTACTTAAGCATACACTACAGAATTTATAAATATAATCTTTGTGTATAATATTCTATAATTAGAGTTTATTTATATATCAATTAATGAAAGAATCAATTTAAATTAATAGTGGGAGTGAAAATTTATAGTGATTGATTTTTCAAAATCATTTAAATGTATTATATAAACGACAATTGTTTATTAACATTTGTAATAAATTAACCACACGCTTATATAATATAAAAATAATATTTTTCTTTTTTTCCCAAGTCTTCAAGTTCATTAATTTATGTCAACTCAATTCAATCAATAAACACAGAATTTAAAAATGTTACCTAAAAAAAATCCAGTCTAAGAATTCCATCAAAGGAAATTCCTTTACTACAGCTGCTACGATTATTATACATGACAACAATACATGTACACGTAACAATACAAGCAGCAGTATTGTCGGTGCAGTTCGCCCCCGCGCATGCACGCAGCTGCTCGCAAGTATGACAATGAACCCTCCTCGTGGCACCTGAGATCAATCGGCCATAGCAAAACGAACCACTGCGCCGGAAATTTTACTTTGAACTTTAAAATTTTAGTGTTGGTTTGATGAGATAGAAAAAAACATGTGATTGAAGTATTATTTAACAAGGGTTACATAAAATATAATGACGAAACAAAAAATAAATGAGGTGAAGATTAAAACAGGAAAATAAACAAAGGTATATGGAGAGGAATGTTAACTTATATTACATCATATATACCTTTATCTTGTAATGAAATTAAATGTGTGTAGAGTTAAAGTAAATTTAGCTCCGTTGTAAAACTATGTGTTGAGATAAACCATGATACTAAACGTTCGACATTCGTCCGTGTATAAAGAATGCAAAAAAAAGTGTGCAGTTTTTCTTAAATGCACAATTTAATTGTTATTCGAATGTATTTTTTTATTATAATAGCACTCGTAGATCTCAAAAAATAATCAGAGATTTTTTAATTAAGGTAAATTATGAATTGATAATTTAGCAAAGAGGTAGTATAATATGAAGACTATAATTACGAGTATATGAGTCAATAATTTTAATTTACATAGATAAGATAAGAATGTAAATTATGAAAATATTGATTTATTTATCCTCGGTTTATTTATTCCAATTAGCATTAGTTTTCAGTAAAATTGTATTACTTCGCAAATTCATGATAGAGACTGCATAGCAATTTATCAGCTATGATGTATGTAGGGTTGAACATCACAAAAGTGACTTGCAGCTTCGAAGTTGCCTCGACACAAAAATACATTTTTAGAATGGAGTTCAAAAAAATTAATTCTATTATAAACAGAAATTTTTTATCCATTTTGTTTTCGGAAAATAAGCTTTAATTTTTTCATGAAAATATTTTAAGATGTACTTTTTACTATTTTAATACATTTTTTTATAATATGCAAGTCATTATTTTTATTAAAAAAACAAAACAATCTTTCATATTTTTTATGAAAATGTAAATATTTTGAAAAATATTATAATGTTTGATAAAGTGAATTGTTAGTGTACAGACGCGTGAGGGAGCAGAAACGCTTCTTCTCATTTCCTGGGCAAATATTAATTCTCCAGCAAGCTTCCACGTGTTGTTTACTTGCTTATCACTGGGGCCGGGGGGGCAGGAAATTGGCAGTGGACCGCGTGGGTGGCTTGTTTACCTTAGCAACGTCACCCCAGCAGCCAGAGACACGTTTTGTGACAACAAAAATAGGACAATCTGGAGAATATGAAGTACAGAGACAACATAAGATGATGGACTATGATTGCTTTGTATCGGCAGCACAATATTAACTACGTTTGCTTATAGCATCTAGTTAAGAGTACACCTTGAGACACTACGAACGTTACCCCTGCTCTGGTCGAGGGCGATGCATGGACGTATTGTGGATGGCTAGACTGTGGGTGCTCTTCTTACCTCTCCCAAAATTACAAATTTATAAACACCTCTTTGTCTATCGAAGCTGCAATGGAGTATTGACCTCAATTTTTTTTATTGCAGAAATGGATAGAGGGTGCAAAGTTATGCTACCCTGATTTTTTTCAGATTTTTTAGAGCCCGGGAACTATTTTGAAAAAATTATTGAAAGTTCTTTTTGTGACGTCACGAGACGCCGCTCCTTAAGAAAAAGATAGGACTTGCCGCCGCGTGACGTCACAAAAAGGACTTTCAATAATTTTTTAAAAATACTTCCCGGGCTCTAAAAAATCTGAAAAAAATCAGGGTAGCATAACTTTGCACGCTCTATCCATTTCTGCAATAAAAAAAAATTGAGGACAATACTCCATTCCAGTAAACCAGGTAGGAATGATGTTTAAATTAATAAAATGGACAATTTTGAAATTTCGCTCAACTAATGGACAACTTACATTGTATGAAAAAGTTTTATTGCAAAAATGAAAAGAGGGTATCAAATTATGCCACTATAAGAATTTTTTCAGATTTTTTAGAGTCCCGGAACAATTTTTAAATAATTATTGAAATTCTCTAATTGTTAGTTATATTGGCACCCCTGGAGTCTTAATAAAAGGATAGGGCAAAAACGCCTATTGACGCCTCCAGGGGGCGTGGCCGCACTTTCAATAATTGTTTTAAAAATAGTTCCAGGACTAAAAAAAAAAAACTGAAAAAAATTAAGAGTAGCATCATTTGGTACCCTCTATACATTTTTGCATTAAAAAAAAATCATGTAAGCTGTCCATTGCAAAATATTCAAGAGACCAAATTTTAAATATATATACCAATATAGGTACGTAGTACAGTACAGCATAGTATATACACAGTACAGCATAGTATATACACAGTACAGCAATTTTACACTCTCTTAATTCTTAATATATCACCAATATGCTCGAATTACAGGTGTAAATGTTACTTAAGGTAGAGATAATACGGATCAGCTGGCCCAATGCTAAAAAAATCCCATTCATAAAAATTATGAAATTTTTTTAAAATGTTCTCCTCTACATCCCCTATCAGTAGGTAAAATATCAGGTATACAAAAACGAGCTAGTTTTTGAGTTATTAATTTTTGAAGTTGACTAATTTAACATGGAGAAATGGAACTTCCATGTTAAATTAGTCAACTTTACAAATTAATAACTCGAAAACTAGCTCGTTTTTGTATACCTGATATTTTACCTACTGATAGGGGATGTAGAGGAGAACATTTTAAATTTTTTTCATAATTTTTATGAATGGGATTTTTTTAGCATTGGGCCAGCTGACCCGTATTATCTCTACCTTAAGCATGTTGACAAGAAAATGTTTTTGTAAAACACACACTGAGTGATAGAATATATGTATGCTTCACTGCAAATACTTAATAATTGTGAAAACGTATAATTCTTCAGTATATACCAAAAAGAAACTTTTTTATCGACAATTTAAGTTTAAACTTCAACATGTTAACTGTAAATCTTGTTTCATTCAAGTTCTCCTTATTGAGATAGTCACGTGGGCGAGTGGCACCCACGCAGCCCGCAGCTTGCTGGGCTGAGTGGCGTGCACTAAAGACCGTGACAGAGCGATCACCTTGCGACCTCAAGTGCATCGCGCCCATACACGGATCTCGATTATGAAGAAACGATATTATATATCGCAACAACTTTATCGAGATAAATGAGGCAGACCTTGAGTTAAATGAAATCCCACGCGCTGAGCGTATTATAGCTAACAGATTTTATATATATATATATATATATATATATATATATATATATATATATATATATATACGTGCAGAGATTTTATATCTATAGATACTATCTATATTATATATACAACACTATTTAACATCATCATTAATCAAAATTATGTGATATAATTAGTCTATCATGATTATAAACTAATTCATGCTTGTAATAAACAAATAATAAAAAGGTGTTTTTTTAGGGTGTCAAATATAATTTAGAGTTGATGCTTAATAAAAAAATAATGGCCTAACATCGTATTTTTTATTAAATATTTTGTATTTCATTTCAAAGCAATAATTATACGTACATCTCGTTGTAAACATAATTTTTATGTTAATAGCATAACATGTGTCTTAAATTTTAATGATGTTTTTGTACAGCAGCAAATTTGAATGCCTCTCTTCATCCTTTCCATAGGAAAGTTTACTTATACAAGTTAGTCATGGAATTTCCCATCATCCCACTATTCCCACTTATTTTAGCATTGAAATTATGACACTGTCTCCTCACCACCCTTACTATGTTTTTTATGAACACCTGAACACCTAGCTGTATTGAAAGTTCAAGCAATAATTTCATTTCATCTAACCAGGTTCATAAAATTTAAATTTCTTAATTAAAAAAAAAAATAATAAAGGGATGGCCCTTGTATGAACTAAAAAAACTTCAAAATAACAAGAATCTGACCTTAAATGACAAAAAATAGCATTAAAAAGAAGCCTTTACACCCTTTTTTTTAAATTATTAAAAAACGTTGTATAAAAAGCTGCCCCTATCTCGACACGCCGCGGCATGCAGACGGACAAGTGTCCACTGTGACGTCACGCCCAGTTCGTCCGCTTCTGTATTTGGGCAGTGTCTCTCTCACCACCAAGCAGGTCTGTTGCAGTCATCAGGGGTTACTGACTCCTACTGACCAGCTTGTGTTGCAATATGCCTCCTCAATGTAAGATACATTGCAGTTGGAATGAGTGGGCTGATATACTTGATTTATTTTTAATTTGTTCTTGCACTGGTAATTTCAAAGTTCATGTATAGGGGATTTAAGTGAGTGCGCCTCGCGATGCTCATTTGTGTCGCTAAGGTCCATCTTGGCACATCTTGCACTTGAAAATGAAGCAAAAAAAAAATTAACTTTATCAGCTGACTTGAAACCTCTATATACACTTTCAAAATTTAATATTTTATTTTATCACGCTTTATAGCATGGCTCACTTCTTCAAGTTAAAAATGTAATACAATTAAAATTATGAGAAATAATCCTAATTTATGGCAGTAAATTTCCTGCCAAAAGGTTTCTATATATACGTAAACCTCAACTATCAGATGAGAGGTGTTTTATTCGAGAGAGCTTGAATTTCATAACTCTTTGATTTACTGGTTCAAAACAAATTTAATAAATGCATAATTTTTGTAATGTTGGGAAAAGTAAAAGGAGCATCTATAGTTTTAAGATCCCAATAAAATGTTGAGTTCATCATGACTCCATAGACCGTGTGACAACATCCATATGTAGGGTGACGTTCGTACGGTACAGAGGAATGTATAAAGAAAATTAAACGAAAGAAAAAAAATGTCCATGATATTTTGAAAAACAAAAACGTTCAGATTTTAAATTCATACTCTGTCATTGCGCAGCTAATGTCAATGGAAATTAATTAAATTGGAATGTATCTTCCAGCTATAAAATATACAATGTTAGAGAATCTAATAAAACTTTATTCTAGTATTTAACTAATATAAAAAATTCCAAAGTTGACATTTTAAATGAGATACATTTCAAATGATAAGAGACGACTTTTTAATGTCAATCAACATTTAGTTTTCATTGACATTAATCGAAACTGCCAGTATCTTATAATCTACAAATGAAAAAAAAGAGACAAAATCGATGAAGAACAGAACATCGTTTTTTAGTCTGACATAGCTGCTGGAAGAGTCCATTAAAATTTTAGATCGAGGAATCATCAACTATAAACTGATAATTGAAAACTTTCAACCAAGCAAATTTTATTTATTTTTTTTTAACTCAATTTATAAACTGAAATCCATGTTAATTCTAATGCTTACAATATAAGTTAAATACAGTTCAAGTGTATAAAAAGAGATAGTTCTTTGACTCCTACAAAGTTTACAATAATAACATCACATATATATGCGTAACACTTTTGTATATTTTTCTTTCTTCAAGTAACAAAAATTATAATGTTTTACATGAAATACGCATATACAGTCAAAGTCAATCATTTCGTCAAAAAGTTAAATAATTGATTTTTTTATAAGATTGGAGAAGAGCTTGATATTTCTCGATTAGGTATAACCGGGTGGAGCAAGCATCATAAATTCAGAGACGGCTAGAAGTTAAGCCGGCAAGAAGAAGAAGAGTGTAATGTGATGGGACCGCCCACCCGCCGCTGTAAGAGCTGGTTAACGTTACAGGTCGGAAGGTCAAAGGTTTATTTATGCGCGGGTCTATCATGCCAGTGTTACTACGCTAGAGTGGTAGCAGCAAATACTGCACCAAGATCTATTAAAATAGGAGGTCTGTCTACTTACCACTCATCTGAAATAATTGCTTGAATAAAATTATAAATGTAATTTATATATTTATTATTTCTTCGCAAATTAAGTTCTCCAGATAAAGCAAAATATAAATTTATTGATTAAAAAAATATACGTAAGAGTAGAAATTTATATTTTTATTGGTTACTTTAGGATAACTTTATTTTAATTTTATTTTAATATAAAAGAAAGTCTTTCAATCAAAATTCCCGTCTAAAACAGCAGCTATTGTTACTACGGTTAAAAAAATATTTCAGGTGTAACCTTAAAATTGAGATACTGTAGTGATCAAATCAAATTTTACGCCATCATCAGAGAAAATTCTTAACTACATTTCATTCAGAAACTTGCCATAAAAGAGGATTTAATTCATGTAATTTTTTATTACTTAAAATGTAACTCAGCTTAAAAATAGTATATTATAGTATATACCATGAAAACATCACAATTCCACAATTCCCCACTGTTTCATAAATGCACTTCACACACTGACTGGATACGAAACTCCGACATCTATCACTCGAACTACCTGCCCTGCATGCGTTCTACAGACACGTGACCACCCTGCAGCCCCCCCCCACCCACCCACCCTGTTCGCCACCCCTGAATGATAATATCATCCGTCTTCGCTGAGGAGCAATTTCACGATGTTAATGCTCCGACATCTAAAACTGTTTCAGTTTACATTAAAGTATCTAACAGTTTTCTTACACATCATTAACATATAGGAGCATGTTTTATGATCTTTCGTTCACGTGACGAGTGAACGACGTCTATCCAATACGTCCACCAACAACAACCGTTTAAGTAAAGTTATAGTATCCAAACATATATTACTATAAAATAATTTGAATTTTAATATATATTTTTTTTTTACAAGGATACACCCCTAAGAGCTTACAGCTCGCGGCGGGGTACTGGGTAGGGATAAAGTAGGGATAAGGATAGTGGCCACGGCCTGCATGCTTACGCGTCCCAGCATTCGCTGAGGTGAGACTGAGGGAACCGTGGAAAACCTCAGTCAGGACGGACACCTCTACTTTTTCTCAGTGGACCAAAGCAATGTCCAAAGCCTGGGGAACCACACACAAGTGCATCACTGCACTGGGTGGAAAGCGAGATGAATTTACCCCAGGGAGGGAGCAGCGTATTTTTTACTTGAAACGGTCACCCATCCAAGTACTAACCACGCTCGACGTAGCCTGACTTCGGTGATCTAACGAGAACCGGTCAATGCACTGCACCACTGAACAATTTTAAGCAATACACTCATCTTAAAAATATTTAGTACAGTGAATACAAAATAAAATAATAAGAAAGGGAAGGAAATGTTTTCAACAATCATTAAAAAAAAATTGAATTAATTATACTCCATTCATATTTAAGAAAAACAATGCTTATAATTTTACTGTATGTGTGGCTAATTTAGATTAGAATGTTATGTGCCATGAAAATGTAAATTGGAACAATACTATTGAGGCATCCTGGGTGATAATATAGGTTGTTGAAAATAGATAGCGGTTATACTCAAATATGAACGTAAAGATAAATGAAAGGGAATTCTAGAGCATGCAAGAAAAGCACTTCTGACAATGTGGAACTGAAGATAGCGTCTTTTAAAAAGGTTTAGGGGAAGATCGGGATATAATATACTTCCATTTTAAAAGATCATCGTTTTTTTGAATGACATAAACATAAATTTTTCAAATGCAAACAGCCTTTGAAATATTTTTTAGTACTTTTGTGTTCGAGACAAAGACTTTAAAATTTTCAAAGAATATTTTTAGAAGAGTTATTTATAAACTTAAGCATAAAAAAAAAAGGTTTAAATGATTAGTTTCGTTTGCTGTAAAATGGAATGCATTTTATAAAGACAGGAAAAGGGTAAACGAATTCTTTCTTCTTATTTTTTTTTAGTTCGTCTCGTATGATTGGGAATTTTAAGACAGCATCTTTTCACTGCTTGAAAAAATTACATTAAAAATAAAATAAAAATGTGTTTGTACCTTGCATGCATACTTTGTAAATTGTATTAACACATTAAAAACACATAGACAATAAAATTCATAGACATGATACTTTTCAAATGATGATTTTTAGCAGCAATTGTATGAAATATGAAGCAATTTTATTTGAAGAATAAATTTTCCCAATTTTATACATCAATATTGAATTCCCTATTTTTAGTTATAGAATATGGAAATATGTGATAAAAAATATCGGACGATTGATTTGTGACGTCTTACAATATTGAAATTTTCTAACAGCAAACATAATAGGCACGTTGTTATATTCCTAGCTATTTTGCAAAACGTTCGTGTTTTTTATTTGAAAAGTTGTAACAATAAAAAATGTTTGTTACAGGTTTTAGTTTTGAGTTTGGACTTGTCCATAACTCAATATGTTCACATGAAATGACATCAACAACGTAATCATTGCCTCTTATTCATTTATTTTATTCACATGTCAGCCTCTATAATGCATCGGTAACGCCTCCTCGCTTCAATAGGGACGTACATGTTCTGATAAACCAAAACAATTATCACAGGGATGTAATACAAAATTAATTAAATATCTCTCGTGCTAGATTGAAAATCATTTTCATTGGAAACCTACTTTTACGTAATATTATAACAGTAGGTGTCCGCTGTATGGCTAGTCTGCTCTACAAGGAGCTGCAAAGAACTCGAAATTCGTTATTGAAAACTAATAATTTACAATTTAGCTACTAATGGACATATGCCTTTTTTAAGCATTTTAAATGACATATTATTGGAGACAGAAGGATAGGGTAAACTTCAATTATTAAATTGAATAATATTCTGAATAATATTTATTTACTGCATATCTATATGATTTAAATTGAAGTTCACATATTTTCTGATAGTGGCCTAATCATACAATTAATGTAAATAATATGATCAGCAGGAACATATTTTTTTTTACCTACAGATATAAATACCTTACACTCTGAATTTCTGTACGTTTTATTTTTTTAAAAGATTAATTTATGCAGCAATTTGATTTTTTTTCAGAATTTATCAAATGATTTATGTCATGGACAAGAATAACTTAATTTACTTAATAGCTACTTTAAAGTAACCGTATGATATCATTAGAGGTATTTTCTTAACAAAATTATTTCGATGGACAGTGAAGTCTTAATAATTATGACAGTTATAATTTAGTGTTTTAAAATACCTATAATTTCTCACACTGCTAAATTTTTTGACCTTTTATAATTGAGATTTCAGCATCATTGTTAAAGAAGAAAGGGCACTAATCCATCGAAATATGAGACAAAAAGACACATTTCTATATATTTATAAAAACAATTTTTTTTTTGTAAACTGTTTAATCCTTTTAATGACACATAGAATTGAATTTGATATATCATATGATAAAATTATGGACTTCTGTTTTTTTTTAATGATTTTCTTAATGCTTCCTATAAAATTACCTTGAATTTGCCCTTTTATACTGCCCACACCTATTGAACGTTAGAGCCAACCTGTTTTGCTGTAATTACCCTGGTATTGACTCAAGTGGTGCTGATCCGTTTGCTTGTCGGAGCTTCCATTGACAATCCTGTTTGAGAGAGCCCTAGCTCTCATCATCAACTCGATCCACACACCTCGTGTACTGCCTTTTTTGTGCGCCGCTTTAGCGCGCGGGTCATGAGAGTTTATGAAACGTCACATTTGCATTTCAAATAAGTTATTTTCTTTACAAGGATACACCCCTAAGAGCTTACAGCTCGCGGTAGGGTAATGAGTAGAGATAAGGTGTAGGAAAAGGATGGTGGCCATGCATGGTCTGTTACGCGTCCCAGCATTCGCTGAAGTGAGACTAAGGGAATCGTAGAAAACTTCAGTCAGGGCGGACACCTCTACTTTTTATCAATAGACTAAAGTGATGTCCAAAGCCTGGGGAACTACCTACAAGTGCATCACTGCACTGGGTGGAAAGCGAGATGAATTTACCCCAGAGAGGGAGCAATCTAATTTTTACTTGAAACGATCATCTATCCAAGTACTAACCAAGTACTAATCTTGTCTTTTATGAATAAAAATTATAAAAAAAAAAAAAGTATCATGTATATTACTAAAAAAAAAAAAAAAAAAAAAAAAACACGCTTGATGTAGCTTGACTTCGGTGATCTAACGAAAACCGGTCAATGCACTGCACCACGCTCAATTACGCTAAAGATAATACGATATTCTATAATTTTGTATAGACTTCATATAATAGTAGTTACAGAACTAATATGATGATTGAGATTTCAAGAGTAAAATTATCTCTATGAAAGACGCTATATTGACCTTTGGTCCCTCATTAAATTAGTTCAACATAAAAGAGATAACTGCATTTAGTGGTTATTTCTGTGCTTTTTTGCCCATGCAGCTGTTTCATTTTCTCATAAGATTTAATATATTAACTCTATGGATTTTATTACAAAACTCAAACAGCTGATGAAAAAACAGCTGTTATCATGAAGGGACCTATTATTTGTTAGACTGTGTGTTGTATGTTCCATGCATTATTCATATGGAATTAATACAATACAAGTTAAAAAATGATAGATGTAACGCGTTTTATAAAGCTATTGTAATAATGCGTGTAATAATTTCATTGTGACGTCACAAAAACTCTATTCAATTTCCATATAGCTTTAGACTTTGCTTAATTTCAAACCTGCTCAGTATATACCAATTGTTATCGAAACAATAGAACATAAATTGAAAATTTATTTAAATATCATAGAAAGCTTACAAAAGACAGGTTAAAAAAAATACTTAAACAATTAAAATTTACAATTTGTATCCAACAAAAATACTATTGAATAATAACTTACCTAATCATTATAAGTTCATGTTTTTTTTATGACACCCTAACACCTTTATTTTTTGTATAGGAATGATAAGGTGAATTATACAATTTATAATCGTAATTTTGTTTAATAATTATACTCTTTTGAGTTATATTTTTTCATTGATTTAATTAACTTAACTGTCAGATTTATATTATATCTATTGACAAGTATCAATTATGTGATTATTATTGTGATAAAAAAAAATACAAGAAAGTAGACTTGAATTTTTTAAAAACTAGTTGGTGTTAATTTATACTTCATATTATATATTCTGGCACGTTATGTTGTAGTGGCTGAAGTTTAGCATTCTTAGACACAAAAACTGGAGGCTGCTTGCACCGTCTCATTGTATCACCAGAAGCCATCCATAGAGGGACCGAAATTAAGCTACTTTGCTAGCGTCGTAAAACAATAACATATTACTATAACAATGGATGAAATTAGCTGCAAGAATACTCCTCTGGACAAAACATATGTTAATTCTGACCTCTTTATGGGCGTTGTGAGAGTAAGTTAATTTTGTATTAGTAAATTTGGCACTCTTCTTGACTCATTGAAAATTAAAATTCTGTATTATCGTCGTACTTTGGAATTACAAGCAGCAAGTTAGGTTATGGTGAAACGTTCCAACTATCCCACAGGGCTATGCTCCATTGGGATGGGGGTATACGCAGTTCGAGAAAAGTGGACCTTTTAGGCCACGCCCCCTGTAACCTTATGGGAAAACCACCAACTTTGGTGCCAATTTCCAGAGCTCCTGAGGAATTATGGTGGAAGATGAGACTGTCTGGGGGTAATAAGTGCTGAAAATTCCGATTTTTTAATCGTTGAAGTCGACCACTTAACGATAACACCTACTTTTTGAGGTTGAAAAATTCCTGTCTTTTGATTGGTCAGTTCCATTTAATGGACTTAAATGCCCATTCGAAAAGTGGACTTTTTTCTGGCCTGTGATTGGTTCATCATGTTGCTTAGCAACCAATAAAGAGCCGCGAAAAAATCAACAAGCTCTTTAGGGCCAATCAGAAATTAGGAAAGTGGTCTCGTATACCAGAACGGAGCGCGTATACCCGATTCTTATAAGTATAACCCTGCTATCCCACAGTGTATACACTCCAATCACTCCATTCCTCCATTCGAATAAAAAGGTTCGATCCAGCCATGTTAAAGTATAGTTGAATTGAACATATTTATTGGGGATGGAATGTACATGGCTTGTCAGAGTATAGAACAGCAATTTCAAGTATACACGCATATCCCTTTTTTTATATTCCTATAGACCATAATAAGGGAAATTTTGAAAAAAATCTGAATATGAGGAATCGTTGATTTAAGTGAAAATAAATGATTAAGTTATAGTCCTATTCTAGCATGGATTTATTAGGAGATGGAAAATAGTAAAAAGAAATCGTAATGAAAAATAAAATAGGCAATCATTTTTCTCAAAACAGAATTAAAATTACACTAAATTAAAATGTCTTGTGATATGATACTTTTTTAACCGTGAATCCACACCTTTGATAAATTATTACATTTATGACCAATATACCTTGCATGCTAACAGCTGAAAATTTATAGCAGATTTGAGCCTGCTGGTTTCATTCTCCATTTTCAATAAGGATTATATTTACTGAAAAGGAAGTCAATTATAAACCTTCTTGATAGTGAATGAAGGCAATTTGGAACTAGCTGACTCAAACAATAAATTAAAACAATAAAAAATATTGACGCATACATTTTTTTAAATTAAAATTCTTTGAATAACATTTCTCTATACCGTTTTCGATTTTGATATTATGAATGAAATATATATATATATATATATATATATATATATATATATATATATATATATATATATGTCATTGTCAAACCACTAACAATAACTAAAATAATTTCTGAGAATTTTTGCGCGCAGTGGAGTGCCAATATACAACGAGAGGTGTTGCTGGGGTAACATAACCTGTCTCCATAGTTACCAGTCCTTTGGGGGGACGACCATAGAACTACATGCACTCAGCCAGCTGGAAATACGAGGAAATACACAAACTTCATCAGGGAGGCTGTTTCCTCGTATACAGTATTGATCACATTAAATATAATCTAGCTAGCTCGATTGTAGGTTTTAAAATCGTGTTTTTTATAGTATTACCATTGTTTATGAACCTTCAAGACAAATTCTTCATTTTAAGCCAAAGATATAGCCAAATGTAGCAAAATAGACAATTCAGTATTTTGCTTGAGTGTTTAATTTACTAATATTTCATGATTTTCATGTTACATGGTGATCAGATGATGTATGATTTTAAAGCAATGAAAATTAGAAATAATTTTAATCATTCATTTATATTTAAAATTTCTGGTGCCCAAACAATATCTGTGTGAATTACTATAATAATTTAAGTATTTAAAAAATAATTTACTAGCTGTTTTAAAGATAAAAACTTCATTATTAGGCTATATATATATTAAAAAAAATACGTCAACTTTTTTAATTGCTTGTTTAAATAAATCAAAAGTAATGTAATTTGTATCAACCTTTGGCATTGATTTAACTCTTTCGATAAAAAATATCAATAATAATTAAATTTCTACTTAAGTTACATTGTATAAATCATTATGAATGTATAGATTACAACGACAAGGTATGAGATTTTGTGTTGGTTTAAAGTGGATATTGGTTTGGGTAGCGAGGAACAGCAGAGAGAATGACGTAAAAGAGAGAGGGTAGTACGTTATGACGTCACGTCTATGAGATCAATGGCGTGGACCCAGCATCCAGCAGCAAGCCAGCCAGCCCGGCAGCAAGCAGCAGCAGCAGCCTAGGTTAAGGCGCGGCACATCAAGTCCTTGCTGCCAATTCTATACCACCCTCCCTCTCTCACTATACACCCAGACCGTACTAATTACTGCATGAATCCACCGCAATACAATTTAAAATTATCTTTGTGGTTTTATATGGCAAAAATCATATACTTTATATTTTTTTAGTCTGACAAAAGAATAATTATATGTATTAAAAATCATTTGTGTTTCATTTAATATAAAACAGTTTATTTTTATTTAAAAATTATTTGTTGATATTTATATTTAGGTTTATTGTAGTTATATTCAACAATTTTAATAATAATGTATTAATTTACAGGAAAAACAGTTACTTAATTACACAGGGTATACGTTGTAACCCGCTCTGATTTACTGCTGAACAAGTTGCCTAACTTAAAGGCGGAAACACATAAAAGTGATTTACAATATTTTGATTATGTAAAGTATTTTATTTAATAAAAGTACTAAAGACAATTTTAAATTTCAAGCTTCAAATTTTATCTTTCTTGAATGTCACCATGACATGCAGATGACTCGTACAACACACTGCAGTCAGACGAACAATATATAACACTATAGACGCAATATCAATCAATGCTGTGTTTATGTTTACCTAAGTCTATCTCTCATTCACACGTAGACTCATTAAATCTTACAATAAATATTTGTTTTTTTTAAACCATAAAAAAAACATAGTAAACATAAACAATTAAAAAGTAATAAATAATGTAATTTTTTTATATCTCACCCTTTCTGCGACTTCGTAAGAATCTCTAAGACTGCTCTCCCGTGCTCCCATTTGTTGTAATGGAGATAAATTGATTTACTAAAACACAAGTGATTTATTGACAGGTAAAACACACCTGCCGACGATTGAGTGATTTTTTTTATTATGTTTTTTTTTTTTTACTTTACACAGTCGTGTTTTTTTTGTATATGTTATATACCACACCTGCAATAGTGAGGATATAAAGAGGGAGAGAACAGAGGAGTGAGAGAGAAAAATATAGACGGAGTGGTTGTAGGAGCGACCTCACTTGCCCCGGTTTGATCCGCGACTGCGGCGACTGCGCTACCAAGCCTGCGGCCCGCCCCACTTGCTTGCTTGCTTGCCGGCTACCCACACTTCTAATTTGCTCGTTCACCGCTAGGGTTTCCGTATACCTGCTGATATATTATTATATACTAAATTTCTTACATTATTCACTAGATGTCACTAATATACTTTATATTATTATAAAATAAATTAATATTTTTGTTCTAAATATTGATAAAAATATAAAAGCAATATTACATTAATTATAATATATATATATATATATATATATATATATATATATATATATATATAATTAATGATAATGATAATTATGTCATATAATGTATCTATATTTTTTATCAGGTTTATTCTAAAAAGTACATTACTTTGGTAATTATATTTAAATAATTAATTGTTATAGCAACATTTTTTTTTTAAATTTTTATTGTTCGTATGTGGTGATGGTGATTTCTTATTTTGTACAAAACACTTTTTTTTTCTGTAGTTTTAAATATTTTGTTTGTATATAAATTTTTGTATAGTTTAATTTTCCGTCACCTGCACACTTTGCCCATGCACAATGAGGGCAATTAACAGAAGAGTTATGCAGAAAGTTATCCAGGTTTCTCACTAACCGCGGTTAGCTTCAACGTACCTAATTCAATTACACTAAACGTGATCAGTAAGAAACCTGAATAACCTCCTTCGCGAATATTATTAATTGATTGACATAATGGGCGCGATTCACGAAGCAGTTAGCCAGGTTTCTAACCACGTTTAAAACTAGGTGATTTAACACGTAATAGTTAAACGTGGTTAGGAACCTGGCTAATTTCTTCGTGAATCGCACCCGATCAGATTAATTCTTCTAAATTAGAGTCCCTGTTATTATAAAACTTATATATTATTCAAAACCCATCACTCAATTAAGTTTGCCCATTTATAAAGATGTCTACATATTGACACACGTCACTCACTCATAAGAACGTGATTCTCATTTTCACTTAAACAAATATTATAATAGAGATATACTTATATTATAATCCATTATACATTGATAAGTCATGGAGTTTAAGTTAAATGTGTCAGAAAAAAATCTCAATAAGTGCTGCTTATGATGATCCATTTCAAAATTCAATACGTCTCAATTTTAATCATGAAGACATCTCGTATGATTGACGTATATAATTATGTAGACTCAAATGTTTACATTTTTTTAAAGAATATCTCGAATTGTGAGTAGGAAAATTGTTCAGCATTCACATCATCATTAGAGTGGTTGTGAGTTTCCTGAGTTACGTAATTATGCAGCAATGTAGCATATTTTTAATAATGTACCTATAAATATTAAAAAAAATCAAACTCTGTAGACTAGATAAAATATGCATTGTTTTAAAACTTCTATAACAGTTGCAGAAAATAATTATGCACAGATATTGTAAATAAACAAAATGCAATATTTACACTTAATGAGGCACAGTAGAAAAATACTAAAATTTTCTTTCATTCTTTTTTATGTATATTAAATGTAATTTTGTTATATAGTATATTACTGGTGCATAAGGGATATTACGAAACATTTAGTGGTCCTTTTATGGTAGTCAGTTGCTAACTTAATTGTTATGGGTCAGAATAAGCCATAAACGAGATTAAAATTACTATAGTTAGAGATACGTTGTACTATACAAGGTTCTGGTCTGATATATAAAACATAGTAAGAGTGTATGAGAAGTGTATACAGTAAGTTTGGCCCGCAAAAAGAGATGCTTGCAATCGATACCACGCTGCTGAAATAAGGTACAGAAATTTGGCAACGTTGTTCTCATATTGCATAAAAAGAAAAGGTTGAGTAAAAAGAAAATGAGAATGAATGAGAGAGATGATGATGATGTATGGAATGTTATAAAAAGAATTTTAAAAAGAGGGAGGGGAGAGAAAACTTTATGAGGATGAGATGAAGATCAAAATTGATAAAGTTCTTGTATATTTTATATTTATATTATACGTGGTGCGCATTTAATTAAATATATATTTATAATCTTAATTAATTTATTAATGATACTTTGTATAATAAAATTGTAACCGCATAAAGTGTTGAGTGTTTGATAGTATTGTATATGCATAGCCTGTTAAATTTACAGGATATAAAAAATGGATAAGAAGTGAATGAAATTTAAGTATATATAGTATAGCTTCAGTGATACTGGAAAAAAAATTGAATTAGAACTATCTTGTACTGACTAAAAGAACTGAAACACATTCAGCATGTAATATTTTAGTGTGTGTCCATGCACCCATCAATACAAAAGTAACAATAAAAAATTGGATTAATTTATAATATTGTACGAATGATAAGCGACCATTGAATATTTTTTGTAAACACATGAAGAAAATACATTGTTTTATGAAGTCAAAAATATGCAAAACATTTAACATAATTAATTATAAGAAAAAACGAAAAAGAAATCGTTACCTCCTTAAAATGTGGTGTGAGTTTTTAATATTCGTAAAAAGCTTAAGTAGTATATATTTATTTACTTTGAAAAATAATATGCTTAGTAAATTTGAAATATAATTTTTGAATATTTTGAATACATATATTATTATACGATATTTTAAAATCGTGGTAAAGAAATGTGCCAATTTATTTAATTATGGAGAAATTAACACTCGAAAATCAAAATATTTAATTAACAAGTACTTGATTTTAAAATTTGATTTTTCTTTCTTAATTAAATCTTCAGTAAATATAACTTCAAAGTTTTAAACTAATTTATCTTATAAAGTAGATTTTACATGAGTAAATTCTGATTGGATTACTTTTAATTGCAACTCCTTTATGCAACTAGATGACTTTTGCTAGTGACATTAATTTATTCTTTTAATTAAACTCAAACGTATTCAAATCATCTATCCAACAACGACAGTAACTACTGTACTATTATTTGTGACCTAAATACACATCATTGATTTGGAAAATAAGTAATGTCTTTTCAATTGAAATTTAGCTTTTGTGTGATATATGTATATATTCTAATTATAGATTTATCATTGCATATAAAAAAAAAGTATTAAGATTTGATATAGAATAAGAGCATGAAATGTATATGTATAGGATAATAATAGGATCAAACATTCAATTCAAACATTGAAGTATTGTAATGATAATAATAATAATAATACTGGGTCATCATCATAATATCTGTCAGCTTGCACAATGCTTTTGCTGTGGATGTGATAACCCAGATTGACTGCTCCGCTGCCGTCCTCACTAATTAAGACTGGGAGGAGGGGGGAGGGGATCGATAGCCGTCCTTCTGCTGCCTGGGGACTTGAATGTCGAGGAGGATTCGATGAAGAGATGCAGGGTGGTGGACTTTCATTTTCTGTGACGTCATAAAAACCAACATAATGAGGTAAATTTTCTCATACTTTATATTGAGGTCAAATTAAATTTATTAATCATTATTTTCAAATTAATTATTTTCAAAATTGATGTATTTAATTGGAATTAATAATTATAAAACAGTAGCTCTCCAATACAGTGCAAAGTATATTGTTTGTTTTTGTACGTTTTGAAATTGAAGAATAATTTTTTTTTAATTTTTATTGATATGCAGATAAATATGGATACTGCTCCTGATAGTTGATTCATACTGTAATGTAGAACGATATTTTTTTTACCATTGACGTGCTAGAGTAATAACTCAGGTACAGGTAACATTAATTACCTTAAAATTAACTTAACTTCTCAAGTTCAAATTGCAATTCAAATAATTGCTGATTACGCATTGGATGTAGAAGGAGATTAATAGTTAGCATAGAACTTTATTTATTTATTTTTTACTTATACTTATTCAGTACTTTTTTAAAATAAAAAAAATATTACAAAAAAAAAATTTAGAAATTAAAAGAAAGTTGAAAGATTTTAAAATGTTTAGAGAACGAGAGAGAGAGAGAGAGAGAGAGAGAGAGAGAGAGAGAGAGAGAGAGAGAGAGAGAGAGAGAGAGAGAGAACTCCAATATTATGAACGCAGTCATTATTATTATTTTAATTATATCATACTATACTGTGTCATTTGTGTCATACGTATGGTATTTTGTAATTTAGATAAGGCATAATATAATAAAAATATACCTGAATAAGTTCTTACCATTTTTTTAAAAGTTAAACTCGTGTATTGAAGTAATAAGATCTAATATTTAGTGTTATTTTACAATAACACTTTCGAGTATAAGGTTTCTGGAAAGTAATATCATAACTTGATTGTCAAGATAATCCAGACTTGTTCTTGGAACGCGTCATGTTCCTAGGAAATAAAATTCCAGAATAACATTTCCTGGAAATAACTACAAAATTTTGAAGAACTCAAGTGGAAAGAAAATTAGATAAATGATGCAAGTTAAACGTATCATGTGGTGCAAAATGTGATTATAAATTAGTTTTATCTCACTGCATCAGATCAAAGCCACATCTGTTTTAATCATATCCGGTTCAAAGTTTCCAAGAATACCGTCGCTAGTTTCCAGAATAACGCTGACGAATGCACATTTGGAATATCGGAAGAACGGGGAAAATATATTTTATTTTACGATGCGGGCTCTCAATCTATATAGAGCTATGTTGATATCCAATATCTGCTCTTTTTTATTATTTCTATTAAATTGGATTTTTATATTTAGGTAAAATAGTATGTTAAAGATTAATTGATTGGAAATTTTACATAAATTATTATAATATTTTATAATAAATATATTTATTTAGTATATTTGCAAATACGTAATTTAAATAGCACTCTGAATGATTTTATTTTCAAATAATTGTTCTCTACAGAATCAGTGATGGATAATGTATGATCAATTTGTTTATTTGTTGCATTAGTATATAATGTAATTATTAATGCAATAAACGAATAAAAATACATATAAAATTGAATTTTATACAGAATCATATGCAAATGAACAAGCTTTTAATGACATTAGTTCTGCAATACTAACTTTTTTTTTTCTATCGTATATTGAGAAATAATAATGATACATTTTGTGTTACACAAATAATTACATGTAAACTTCCAATTGTAAATTTGGCATACAATATAAGACACAGAATTTTGAAGCAAAATAAAATTATAATCAAGAGTTGTATTTTTCTATTGTTTATAATTTAGCATTTTTTTTTTAATCAACTTCTTTAGCATCATAAATATAAAATGGAGGATGAATTGTGATTTCAAGTGACTACATGCAATAAAACGTATTATTGTATAGAAGGCTGTTCACTCCTCGAAAGAATCGTAAACTGCCCAGTATATAATACACAATCTTTGGTCTACTCGTCTCTCCTGGAATCAAGGTACATTTGTGAATTTTATTTTTTAATTTCTTCGCCATGCGGTAAGTTTTTTTTTGGGGGGGGGGGGACTAAAACAATCATTATTTTTTTACATGCAATGGGAACTATAACGCATGTTTTTTTTTTATATATTTCATTTAGTGTATTTGTGATATCCCAATCAAAAATTAAAGTTTATTCATAATATAAAAATACAATAACTGTAATAAAATTTTCTGAAAGCATTCGTTACAATCCTCATTACATTTACAAAAATTTGATGGTTTTAGTTTTCCTGAGAAACGTACCACATGGCGAGGAAATTAAAAAACTGAAAGAAATTGCATACCTTCCAGGAGACACGAGTGATTAAGATTTTTACGAACAGGCCTCTACTGTTTTTAACTTCATCACAAACATTAGACGATTTATCTCACTGGAAAGAGGAGAGGAGTGACATTCTGGACAGAGAGAGAGATGTCTTGGGTCTAACAAGCAGTGACATCGGCGATCAAGCGAAAATATAACCGTCTGCCTCTCTATAAAGTTACTACGTGAAGAAATGTCATCTTATACCTTTAGTGTGTGATGAAGGGTGTTTAACTATAAAGACATTATTCAGTACTAATTATCAAAATCATTGATGGAGAAATAGTTACTAATTAATGTATAAGGTTCCTTTGAAGTAATTCTAAATGGCCACAACAAAGTTATAATATATCCACAGGAAGTAAAATACGTTACTTAATTATCACTTTCACTAATTAATAGAAATAATTACAGTTTAACAAAGTCTCAACAATTTATCAAATTATGTGGAGACTAAGTTAAAATTCATGAAAATTATAAAATTTATTAATATTATAAAGTTCATATTATAATATTGTCCTGTTTATTTTGATAGGTTATATAGTTGATACGAGATGAGGAAAGAGAAGATGATATAATAGCCCCTCTGAGCGACGGACTGAAATATAACAAGCTAAAGTTTGTTGTTGTTGTTGTTATAGAGGTGTGATGTTTTGGTGATGAAGGTGACAGTACCCTTGCTGTTCTATCCTGGGTAATATAGAGAGAAAGGACGGGCAGAGAGAACCGCGCCCTCCTCCTCCAGCAGCCAGCCGGATCAATACCACCATCTCCTACTGCTCCACGGCGGCTGCAGGCACTTGGTAAACACGAAGGAACCTTCTTCCAGTAGAATGAAATAAGGAGCGCAAAATGTCAAACTTCTCCTGTGTAACCACAGGTGATGAAGAAAACCTTTACCTGCAGTAGTATAATAGACACGCCCACTTTTGGTGATAAAAGTTCATTATTATTAAATGACACATGTTCCACTTGAAATAATATAAGCTCTACTTGATATTTGAAACTATCTTCTTTGTTTATTTATAAGTATTATAATAAATTATAATATATATTATATAGTGGAACCTTATAAATTTTAGTATATTATCGCTTTGAATATAAAAAGAACCAAAAAGTGTTATCTTGTTAAAAAATGATATTCCCAATGGAATTTAATATTATTTTATAAAAAAAATCCATGAAAATATATTGAAAATATAATAGAAGATGAAATTTATATAAGAAATCTGTCTATCATATTCCATATTTTAGTATCTCAACGTGTTATATTTAAAAGTGTTTAAAACAACATTTCTTTTTTTATTTTAATGGAAATTTTCGAATAGGCTGATAATTAATTTATGTAACACCCGAGGTGATAAAAAAAATATTAGTATTGGCTTATTGGAACCAGCTGCAATATGTTTCAAGAGAGTAAGACAATCCTATAGACAGAGTAGACTTTTTTTATCAATAACTTATTGTAGATATCTAAGATATCTCCTTATTCCTGTATATCTGACATTAATGTCGTTGGAATATAATACCATTATTTCTCTGTGTATCAAAAACAAGCAGATTAGAGCAATCTGGACCCAAAAAATAGCAAAAATAAACATTAAATTTACTTTTTTATTTATAATAACAAAACTTACAAAATAATTCTTAATTTTAATGCAGGGGTGTAAATTAAAATTACATAATTACAGTACAACATGTTTTCTATATTAAAATAGTTGATTCGATCAAAATAAAAAAATAACATGCTCTCATTGTGGTGTGTATTAAAAAACCTGGAGCATTTTCAAATATCGTATTAAACCTTTAATAACAGTAAGAATGAATTAAAAAATTCAGTCTGTATGTATGCAATTATATCTGTATATTTATGTATTTTTATCAATAATTCTTGAATTGAACAATTAAAACAATCATTACATGTAATGAATTTGCACACAAAAGTTAGAATAAAATGGTTACATAATTCCTTCATGTACTATAGTTTAGTTTGCAAGGCGTGGTATAAGGTAAATTTAGGGGGGGGGGGGAAGCTCAACAGCGTGTGATGACAAATGAACGAGG